>CM061157.1:29795854-29988354 GCA_030710495.1 Labroides dimidiatus | reverse complement strand
TAACCCTAACCCTAACCCTAACCCTAACCCTAACCCTAACCCTAACCCTAACCCTAACCCTAACCCTAACCCTAACCCTAACCCTAACCCTAACCCTAACCCTAACCCTAACCCTAACCCTAACCCTAACCCTAACCCTAACCCTAACCCTAACCCTAACCCTAACCCTAACCCTAACCCTAACCCTAACCCTAACCCTAACCCTAACCCTAACCCTAACCCTAACCCTAACCCTAACCCTAACCCTAACCCTAACCCTAACCCTAACCCTAACCCTAACCCTAACCCTAACCCTAACCCTAACCCTAACCCTAACCCTAACCCTAACCCTAACCCTAACCCTAACCCTAACCCTAACCTAACCCTAACCCTAACCCTAACCCTAACCCTAACCCTAACCCTAACCCTAACCCTAACCCTAACCCTAACCCTAACCCTAACCCTAACCCTAACCCTAACCCTAACCCTAACCCTAACCCTAACCCTAACCCTAACCCTAACCCTAACCCTAACCCTAACCCTAACCCTAACCCTAACCCTAACCCTAACCCTAACCCTAACCCTAACCCTAACCCTAACCCTAACCCTAACCCTAACCCTAACCCTAACCCTAACCCTAACCCTAACCCTAACCCTAACCCTAACCCTAACCCTAACCCTAACCCTAACCCTAACCCTAACCCTAACCCTAACCCTAACCCTAACCCTAACCCTAACCCTAACCCTAACCCTAACCCTAACCCTAACCCTAACCCTAACCCTAACCCTAACCCTAACCCTAACCCTAACCCTAACCCTAACCCTAACCCTAACCCTAACCCTAACCCTAACCCTAACCCTAACCCTAACCCTAACCCTAACCCTAACCCTAACCCTAACCCTAACCCTAACCCTAACCCTAACCCTAACCCTAACCCTAACCCTAACCCTAACCCTAACCCTAACCCTAACCCTAACCCTAACCCTAACCCTAACCCTAACCCTAACCCTAACCCTAACCCTAACCCTAACCCTAACCCTAACCCTAACCCTAACCCTAACCCTAACCCTAACCCTAACCCTAACCCTAACCCTAACCCTAACCCTAACCCTAACCCTAACCCTAACCCTAACCCTAACCCTAACCCTAACCCTAACCCTAACCCTAACCCTAACCCTAACCCTAACCCTAACCCTAACCCTAACCCTAACCCTAACCCTAACCCTAACCCTAACCCTAACCCTAACCCTAACCCTAACCCTAACCCTAACCCTAACCCTAACCCTAACCCTAACCCTAACCCTAACCCTAACCCTAACCCTAACCCTAACCCTAACCCTAACCCTAACCCTAACCCTAACCCTAACCCTAACCCTAACCCTAACCCTAACCCTAACCCTAACCCTAACCCTAACCCTAACCCTAACCCTAACCCTAACCCTAACCCTAACCCTAACCCTAACCCTAACCCTAACCCTAACCCTAACCCTAACCCTAACCCTAACCCTAACCCTAACCCTAACCCTAACCCTAACCCTAACCCTAACCCTAACCCTAACCCTAACCCTAACCCTAACCCTAACCCTAACCCTAACCCTAACCCTAACCCTAACCCTAACCCTAACCCTAACCCTAACCCTAACCCTAACCCTAACCCTAACCCTAACCCTAACCCTAACCCTAACCCTAACCCTAACCCTAACCCTAACCCTAACCCTAACCCTAACCCTAACCCTAACCCTAACCCTAACCCTAACCCTAACCCTAACCCTAACCCTAACCCTAACCCTAACCCTAACCCTAACCCTAACCCTAACCCTAACCCTAACCCTAACCCTAACCCTAACCCTAACCCTAACCCTAACCCTAACCCTAACCCTAACCCTAACCCTAACCCTAACCCTAACCCTAACCCTAACCCTAACCCTAACCCTAACCCTAACCCTAACCCTAACCCTAACCCTAACCCTAACCCTAACCCTAACCCTAACCCTAACCCTAACCCTAACCCTAACCCTAACCCTAACCCTAACCCTAACCCTAACCCTAACCCTAACCCTAACCCTAACCCTAACCCTAACCCTAACCCTAACCCTAACCCTAACCCTAACCCTAACCCTAACCCTAACCCTAACCCTAACCCTAACCCTAACCCTAACCCTAACCCTAACCCTAACCCTAACCCTAACCCTAACCCTAACCCTAACCCTAACCCTAACCCTAACCCTAACCCTAACCCTAACCCTAACCCTAACCCTAACCCTAACCCTAACCCTAACCCTAACCCTAACCCTAACCCTAACCCTAACCCTAACCCTAACCCTAACCCTAACCCTAACCCTAACCCTAACCCTAACCCTAACCCTAACCCTAACCCTAACCCTAACCCTAACCCTAACCCTAACCCTAACCCTAACCCTAACCCTAACCCTAACCCTAACCCTAACCCTAACCCTAACCCTAACCCTAACCCTAACCCTAACCCTAACCCTAACCCTAACCCTAACCCTAACCCTAACCCTAACCCTAACCCTAACCCTAACCCTAACCCTAACCCTAACCCTAACCCTAACCCTAACCCTAACCCTAACCCTAACCCTAACCCTAACCCTAACCCTAACCCTAACCCTAACCCTAACCCTAACCCTAACCCTAACCCTAACCCTAACCCTAACCCTAACCCTAACCCTAACCCTAACCCTAACCCTAACCCTAACCCTAACCCTAACCCTAACCCTAACCCTAACCCTAACCCTAACCCTAACCCTAACCCTAACCCTAACCCTAACCCTAACCCTAACCCTAACCCTAACCCTAACCCTAACCCTAACCCTAACCCTAACCCTAACCCTAACCCTAACCCTAACCCTAACCCTAACCCTAACCCTAACCCTAACCCTAACCCTAACCCTAACCCTAACCCTAACCCTAACCCTAACCCTAACCCTAACCCTAACCCTAACCCTAACCCTAACCCTAACCCTAACCCTAACCCTAACCCTAACCCTAACCCTAACCCTAACCCTAACCCTAACCCTAACCCTAACCCTAACCCTAACCCTAACCCTAACCCTAACCCTAACCCTAACCCTAACCCTAACCCTAACCCTAACCCTAACCCTAACCCTAACCCTAACCCTAACCCTAACCCTAACCCTAACCCTAACCCTAACCCTAACCCTAACCCTAACCCTAACCCTAACCCTAACCCTAACCCTAACCCTAACCCTAACCCTAACCCTAACCCTAACCCTAACCCTAACCCTAACCCTAACCCTAACCCTAACCCTAACCCTAACCCTAACCCTAACCCTAACCCTAACCCCTAACCCTAACCCTAACCCTAACCCTAACCCTAACCCTAACCCTAACCCTAACCCTAACCCTAACCCTAACCCTAACCCTAACCCTAACCCTAACCCTAACCCTAACCCTAACCCTAACCCTAACCCTAACCCTAACCCTAACCCTAACCCTAACCCTAACCCTAACCCTAACCCTAACCCTAACCCTAACCCTAACCCTAACCCTAACCCTAACCCTAACCCTAACCCTAACCCTAACCCTAACCCTAACCCTAACCCTAACCCTAACCCTAACCCTAACCCTAACCCTAACCCTAACCCTAACCCTAACCCTAACCCTAACCCTAACCCTAACCCTAACCCTAACCCTAACCCTAACCCTAACCCTAACCCTAACCCTAACCCTAACCCTAACCCTAACCCTAACCCTAACCCTAACCCTAACCCTAACCCTAACCCTAACCCTAACCCTAACCCTAACCCTAACCCTAACCCTAACCCTAACCCTAACCCTAACCCTAACCCTAACCCTAACCCTAACCCTAACCCTAACCCTAACCCTAACCCTAACCCTAACCCTAACCCTAACCCTAACCCTAACCCTAACCCTAACCCTAACCCTAACCCTAACCCTAACCCTAACCCTAACCCTAACCCTAACCCTAACCCTAACCCTAACCCTAACTAACCCTAACCCTAACCCTAACCCTACCCTAACCCTAACCCTAACCCTAACCCTAACCCTAACCCTAACCCTAACCCTAACCCTAACCCTAACCCTAACCTAACCCTAACCCTAACCCTAACCCTAACCCTAACCCTAACCCTAACCCTAACCCTAACCCTAACCCTAACCCTAACCCTAACCCTAAACCCTAACCCTAACCCTAACCCTAACCCTAACCCTAACCCTAACCCTAACCCTAACCCTAACCCTAACCCTAACCTAACCCTAACCCTAACCCTAACCCTAACCCTAACCCTAACCCTAACCCTAACCCTAACCCTAACCCTAACCCTAACCCTAACCCTAACCCTAACCCTAACCCTAACCCTAACCCTAACCCTAACCCTAACCCTAACCTAACCCTAACCCTAACCCTAGCCTTAAAACCTAACCCTAACCCTAACCCTAAACCTAACCCTAACCATCTAACTCTAAAACCTAACCCTAGCCTTAAAACCTAACCCTAACCCTAACCCTAACCCTAACCTAACCCTAACCCTAACCCTAACCCTAACCTAACCCTAACCCTAACCCTAACCCTAACCCTAACCTAACCCTAACCCTAACCCTAACCCTAACCCTAACTAACCCTAACCCTAACCCTAACCCTAACCCTAATTAGGGTAAACCCTAACCACATAGATGCGATTCTGGAATTTTTTTTATGAATTTTTTAAAAATCAACCAAATCACATAGGGCTGTCATTCCTATACCATTCAATTCCTTATTTTTTTAGCTATCTTAATATACTACTTTTAGAATTTTTTGAAACTATGCAATATAAAACCAACCACCAGGTGGCGCATGTCCATTGAATGGAATAGATACAGTTATGGTATCTAACCCTAACCCTAACCCTAACCCTATTCCTGTTCCAAATCCCCGTCTATTGAATTCCACATCCACATCTAATTTTCTCGGCTCTTCCACCTTCAAATGTATTGAATTCCACATTCACATCTATTTTCCTCATATTTTATTTCCATTATTATTCTGTCATTATTAGACCAAGAGTGTGTCAACTGCCATTCTTAAATCAAGTATCCTTAAAGCTTTTAATAACCCCTGGATAAGGCTCCCTAATGTGGTTGGAAGTGACCTGGCCCTCTCTTAAACAATTCCACATCGAAATCTACTGTCCACAGCTGTAGAGGTCAATGTGGAATGCACTGTTCCCTCTTCATTCAAGGATTACTGGGCCCAGAGCATTGCAACTACCTCTACCACAGAGAGCTGACCTCAACCTTTTATTTACCTCCTGCTGTTGATAAACCTGAATCACCTGAAAATCCCAACCCTACGTTTGCCTGTCATTCACCTTCCTTAGCTTCAGTCTCCTACAACCAGGGGTGCCCTGAAGCTTCTGGCATTCACCTATGTCTCCTTGCAGTCAATATCATTAGTTGGTTGTACACCTAGCTATATAGCAGTCTGTATAAAATTTTAAGTGGCTATCTATGTTGCTCCCTAGCTGAATATTCCACATTCACATCTACTGTCCTGGCAATAGATGCCAATATGGAATTTTTTTCTCCCCTTATAACATCTTCATTTAGAGGCCTGAAGTGATCATAAACACTCTGTGCCTTGCTCTCCATTGGGTCCCGGGTACCTAAACTTAAGCACCCCCCCCGCGGACTAAACCAATCAGCTACGCCAAAAAAAAACTTCGTGCCCCTGGTAGTTAGAAATTTCACAATAGATGCAAACATGGAATACCTAAGAAAAAACACCTGTATAATTCCACATCCGCATCTATTTCCCATGTCCATTCCACATTTAAATCTATTAATGTATATTCCAGATCCACATCTATTGCCCAGGCCATAGATACCATAATGTAATTTTAATGTTCCACATCAACATCTATTGAACAGGCTCCAGATTGAAAAATGGAAAACCAAACACCCTCTGTAGTTAGAACTCTATGATCACGCATATGGATGATCTCTGACCCCGCCCTAGGTCTGCCTTCCATTCACCTTCCTTAGCTTCAATCTCCTACAACCAGGGGTACCCTGAAGCTTCTGGCATCCACCTATGTCTCCTTTCAGTCAATACCAATATTTAGTTGTATACCTATCTATATACCAATCTATTGATAATCTAAGTGGCCATCTATGTTGCTCCCTAGCTGGTTATTCCACATTTACATCTATTGTCCTGGCCATAGATGTGATTATGGATTTTTTTTTCTCGCCTTATAACATCTTCATTTAAGGGCCTGAAGTGATCATAAACACTCTATGCCTTGCTCTCCATTGGGTCCCAGGTACCTAAACTTAAGCACCCCCCCGTGGACTAAACCAATCAGCTACGCCAAAAAAAAACTTCGCGCCCCTGGTAGTTAGAAATTTCACAATAGATGCAAACATGGAATGCCTAGGAAAAAACACCTGTATAATTCCACATCCACATCTATTTCCCACGTCCATTCCACATCTAAATCTATTAATGTATATTCCAGATCCACATCTATTGCCCAGGCCATAGATACCATAATGTAATTTTAATGTTCCACATCAACATCTATTGAACAGGCTCCAGATTGAAAAATGGAAAACCAAACACCCTCTGTAGTTAGAACTCTATGATCACGCATATGGATGATCTCTGACCCCGCCCTAGGTCTGCCTTCCATTCACCTTCCTTAGCTTCAATCTCCTACAACCAGGGGTACCCTGAAGCTTCTGGCATCCACCTATGTCTCCTTTCAGTCAATATCATTATTTAGTTGTTTGTACATCTAGCTATATAGTAGTCTATATAAAACTCTAAGTGGCCATCTATGTTGCTCCCTAGCTGGATATTCCACATTGACATCTATTGTCCTGGCCATAGATGTCAATATGGACTTTTTTTTCTCACCTTGTAACAATTTCATTTAAGGGCCTGAAGCGATCATTAGCACCCTGTGCCTTGCTCTCCATTGGGTCCTGGGTACCTAAACTTAAGCACACCCCCCCCCCCCCCCTACGGACTAAACCAATCAGCTACACCAAAAAAAAAAACTTTGCGCCCCTGGTAGTTAAAAATTTCACAATAGATGCAAACATGGAATACTTCAGAAAAAACAATCTGTATAATTCCACATCCGCATCTATTTCCCACATCCATTCCACATTTAAATCTATTAATGTATATTCCAGATCCACATCTATTGACCAGGCCATAGATGCCAAAATGTAATTGTAATATTCCACATCAACATCTATTGAACAGGCTTTAGATTGAAAAATGGAAAACCCAAACACCCTCTGTAGTTAGAACTATAATCGGACATATGGGTGATCTCTGACCCCATAAATTTCAGGGGGCCACAGCTTTTGCATATAGAATGTAGAGACTCAGGACCAAGTTGTACAGGAAGCTCTGGCCCTTCTCTACCTCATGCTTTATAATCTGGTTTGGAGCTGGTTGTTTTATTGCTGAACCAACCCAGCTGAGAGGAAACATCTGTTGATCTGTCGAATGCCAAGATGACATTGGAATATTTCACACCAACATCTATTCAACTGGCCGTTGATGTCTAAATGAAATTGTAAAAAAAAATCTGGATCCACATCCATTCAACTGGCCGTTGATGCCAATATGGATTTGGAATATACTACATCCAAATCTATTGACCAAGCCATAGATGCAAAAATGGAACTGGAATATTCCAGATCCACATCTATTGCCAAAGTTCATAGATGCAAAAATGGAATTTGAATATTCCACATCCACATCTTTATACCAGAAAAAAGGTACAAACAGAAAAACAACACATCCTTGGTACTTAGGATTCCACATCCAGGCAAATGGATAGCCTCTGACCCCTGAAAACAGCTCTAGAATACACAGGGGTAGAGAATCAGGAAAATGTGGTCCTTAAATCTTCAGACCTCATCTACTTCATATGTAATACTCAGATTTAGAGCTGGTTGTTTTATGGCTGAACCAACAAAGCTCAGAGGAAACATCTGTGGACCTGATCTTAGATGGCAATATGGAATTGGAATATTCTACATCCACATCTATTGACAAAGTTCATAGATGCAAAAATGGAATTGGAATATTCCACACCCACATCTATTGACCAAGTACATAGATGCCCAAATGGAATTGGAATATTCCACATCCACATCTATTTGGCTGGCAATAGACACAAACATGGAAAATCAAGACATTTTTGATACTTAGAATTCCATATCCAGGAAAATGGATGACCACTTGCCCCTGAAAGTTGAGGGGACCACAGCTCTAGCATACAAAGGGGTATAGAATAAGGAAAATGTGGTCCTTATATCTTCAGACCTCGTCCACTTCATATTTTATATGAAGGTTTGGAGCTGGTTGTTTTGTGGCTGAGCCAACACAGCTCAGAGGAAACATCTGTTGACCTGATCTTAGACGGCAATATGGAATCGGAATATTCAACATCCACATCTATTGACCAATTTCATAGATGCAAAAATGGAATTGGAAAATTCCAGATCCAAATCTATTGCCCAAATTCATAGATGCCAAAATGGAATTGGAATATTCCACATCCACATCTATTGAGCTGGCAATAGGTACAAACATGGAAAACCAACACATCCTAAGTACTTAGAAATCCATATGCAGCCAAATTGATGACCTCTGACCCCTGAAAATTCAGGGGGCCACAGCTCTTGTTTACAGAGGGGTAGAGTATCAGGAAAATATGGTCCTTAAATCTTCAGACCTCATCTACTTCATATGTAATACTCAGATTCAGAGCTGGTTGTTTTATGGCTGAACCAACGAAGCTCAGAGGAAAAATCTGTGGACCTGATATTAGATGGCAATATGGAATTGGAATATTCTGCAGCCACATTTATTGACAAAGTTCATAGATGCAAAAATGTAATTTGTATATTCCAATTCCAAATCAATTGCCCAAGTTCATAGATGCCAAAATGGAATTGGAATATTTCAGATCCACATCTATTGACCTTGCCATAGATGCCAAAATGGAATTGGAATATTCCAGATTCACATCTTTTGAGCTGGCAATAGACACAAACATGGAAAACCAACACATCCTTCGTACATAGAAATCCATATCCAGCCAAATTGATGACCTCTGACCCCTGGAAATTCAGGGGGCCACAGCTCTAGTTTACAGAGGGGTAGATTATCAGGAAAATATGGTCCTTAAATCTTCAGACCTCATCTACCTCATATATAATACTCAGATTCAGAGCTTGTTGTTTTGTGGCTGAACCAACGAAGCTCAGAGGAAACATCTGTGGACCTGGTCTTAGATGGCAATATGGAATTGGAATGTTCTACATCCACATCTATTGACAAAGTTCATAGATGCAAAAATGGAATTGGAAAGTTCCAGATCCAAATCTATTACCCAAGCTCATAGATGCCAAAATGGAATTGGAATATTCCAATTCCAAATCTATTGACCAAAATTCATAGATGCCAAAATGGAATTGGAATATTCCACATCCAAATCTATTGACCAAAATTCATAGATGCAAAAATGGAATTGGAATATTCCAGATCCACATCTATTATGCTGGAAATAGATGCAAACATGGAAAATCAACACATTTTTGATACTTAGAATTCCCTATCTGGGAAAATGGATGACCACTGGCCCCTGAAAGTTGAGGGGACCACAGCTCTAGCATACAACGGGGTAGAGAATCAGGGAAATGTGGTCCTTATATCTTCAGACCTCCTCTTCTTCATATTTTATACTCAGGTTTAGAGCTGGTTGTTTAATGGCTGAACCAACACAGCTCAGAGAAAACATCTGTTGACCTGATCTTTGATGGCAATTTGGAATTGGAATATTCCACATCCACATCTATTGACCTGGCCATAGTTGCCAAAATGGAATTGGAATATTCCAGATCCAAATCTATTGACTTGACCATGGATGCCAAAATGGATTTGGAATATTCCAGATCCACATCTATTTCGATGGCAATAGATGCAAACATGGAAAATCAACACATCCTGGGTACATAGAATTCCATATCCAGGCAAATTGAAGACCTCTGACCCCTGAAAGTTGAGAGGACCACAGCTCTACCATACATAGCGGTAGAGAATCAGGAAAATATGGTCCTTAAATCTTCAGACCTCCTCTACTTCATATTTTATACTTCGGTTTAGACCTGGTTGTTTTACAGCTGAACCAACACAGCTCAGAGGAAAAATCTGTTGACCTGATCTTAGACGGCAATACGGAATTGGAATATTCCACATCCACATCTATTGACAAAGTTCATAGATGTAAAAATGGAATTGGAATGTTCAAGATCCAAATCGATTGCCCAAGCTCATAGATGCCAAAATGGAATTGGAATATTCCAGATCCACATCTATTGACCTGGCCATAGATGCCAAAATGGAATTGGAATATTCCAGATTCACATCTAATGAGCTGGCAATAGGTACAAACATGGAAAACCAACACATCCTAAGTACTTAGAAATCCATATCCAGCCAAATTGATGACCCCTGACCCCTGAAAATTCAGGGGGCCACAGCTCTTGTTTACAGAGGGGTAGAGTATCAGGAAAATATGGTCCTTAAATCTTCAGACCTCATCTACTTCATATGTAATACTCAGATTCAGAGCTGGTTGTTTTATGGCTGAACCAACGAAGCTCAGAGGAAAAATCTGTGGACCTGATATTAGATGGCAATATGGAATTGGAATATTCTGCAGCCACATTTATTGACAAAGTTCATAGATGCAAAAATGTAATTTGTATATTCCAACTCCAAATCAATTGCCCAAGTTCATAGATGCCAAAATGGAATTGGAATATTTCAGATCCACATCTATTGACCTGGCCATAGATGCCAAAATGGAATTGGAATATTCCAGATTCACATCTTTTGAGCTGGCAATAGACACAAACATGGAAAACCAACACATCCTTCGTACATAGAAATCCATATCCAGCCAAATTGATGACCTCTGACCCCTGAAAATTCAGGGGGCCACAGCTCTAGTTTACAGAGGGGTAGAGTATGAGGAAAATATGGTCCTTAAATCTTCAGACCTCATCTACCTCATATATAATACTCAGATGCAGAGCTTGTTGTTTTGTGGCTGAACCAACGAAGCTCAGAGGAAACATCTGTGGACCTGGTCTTAGATGGCAATATGGAATTGGAATGTTCTACATCCACATCTATTATGCTGGAAATAGATGCAAACATGGAAAATCAACACATTTTTGATACTTAGAATTCCCTATCTGGGAAAATGGATGACCACTGGCCCCTGAAAGTTGAGGGGACCACAGCTCTAGCATACAACGGGGTAGAGAATCAGGGAAATGTGGTCCTTATATCTTCAGACCTCCTCTTCTTCATATTTTATACTCAGGTTTAGAGCTGGTTGTTTAATGGCTGAACCAACACAGCTCAGAGAAAACATCTGTTGACCTGATCTTTGATGGCAATTTGGAATTGGAATATTCCACATCCACATCTATTGACCTGGACATAGTTGCCAAAATGGAATTGGAATATTCCAGATCCAAATCTATTGACTTGACCATGGATGCCAAAATGGATTTGGAATATTCCAGATCCACATCTTTTTCGATGGCAATAGATGCAAACATGGAAAATCAACACATCCTGGGTACATAGAATTCCATATCCAGGCAAATTGAAGACCTCTGACCCATGAAAGTTGAGAGGACCACAGCTCTACCATACATAGCGGTAGAGAATCAGGAAAATATGGTCCTTAAATCTTCAGACCTCCTCTACTACATATTTTATACTTGGGTTTAGACCTGGTTGTTTTAAAGCTGAACCAACACAGCTCAGAGGAAAAATCTGTTGACCTGATCTTAGACGGCAATACGGAATTGGAATATTCCACATCCACATCTATTGACCAAGTTCATAGATGTAAAAATGGAATTGGAATGTTCAAGATCCAAATCGATTGCCCAAGCTCATAGATGCCAAAATGGAATTGGAATATTCCAGATCCACATCTATTGACCTGGCCATAGATGCCAAAATGGAATTGGAATATTCCAGATTCACATCTTTTGAGCTGGCAATAGACACAAACATGGAAAACCAACAAATTTTGATACTAAGAATTCCATATCCAGGCAAATGGATGACCTCTGACCCCTGAAAGTTGAGGGGGCCACAGCTCTAGTTTACAGAGGGGTAGAGTATCAGGAAAATATGGTCCTTAAATCTTCAGACCTCATCTACTTCATATATAATACTCAGATTCAGAGCTGGTTGTTTTATGGCTGAACCAACGAAGCTCAGAGGAAACATCTGTGGACCTGGTCTTAGATGGCAATATGGAATTGGAATATTCTACATCCACATCTATTGACAAAGTTCATAGATGCAAAAATGGAATTGGAAAGTTCCAGATCCAAATCTATTACCCAAGCTCATAGATGCCAAAATGGAATTGGAATATTCCACATCCACATCTATTTGGCTGGCAATAGACACAAACATGGAAAATCAACACATTTTTGATACTTAGAATTCCATATCCAGGAAAATGGATGACCACTTGCCCCTGAAAGTTGAGGGGACCACAGCTCTAGCATACAAAGGGGTATAGAATAAGGAAAATGTGGTCCTTATATCTTCAGACCTCGTCCACTTCATATTTTATATGAAGGTTTGGAGCTGGTTGTTTTATGGCTGAGCCAACACAGCTCAGAGGAAACATCTGTTGACCTGATCTTAGATGGCAATTTGGAATTGGAATATTCCACATCCACATCTATTGACCAAGTTCATAGATGCAAAAATGGAATTGGAAAGTTCCAGATCCAAATCTATTACCCAAGCTCATAGATGCCAAAATGGAATTGGAATATTCCACATCCAAATCTATTGACCAAAATTCATAGATGCCAAAATGGAATTGGAATATTCCACATCCAAATCTATTGACCAAAATTCATAGATGCCAAAATGGAATTGGAATATTCCAGATCCACATCTATTATGCTGGAAATAGATGCAAACATGGAAAATCAACACATTTTTGATACTTAGAATTCCCTATCTGGGAAAATGGATGACCTGTGGAAGTGGACCGCAGCTCTAGCATACAAAGGGGTGGAGAATCAGGAAAATGTGGTCCTTAAATCTTCAGACCTCCTCTTCTTCATGTTTTATACTTGGGTTTAGAGCTGGTTGTTTTATGGCTGAACCAACACAGCTCAGAGAAAACATATGTTGACCTGATGTTAGATGGCAATATGGAATTGGAATATTCCAGATCCACATCTATTGACCACGTTCATAGATGCCAAAATGGACTTGGAATATTCCAGATCCACATCTATTGACCTGGCCATAGTTGGCAAAATGGACTTGGAATATTCCACATCCACATATATTGACCTGGCCATAGATGCCAAAAAGGAATTGGAATATTCCAGATCCACATCTATTTAGATGGCAATAGATGCAAACATGGAAAAACAACAAATTTTGAAACTAAGAATTCCATATCCAGGCAAATGGATGACCTCTGACCCTGAAATTTGAGGGGACCACAGCTCTAGCATACAAGGGTGTAGTTAAACAGGAAAATGTGGTTCTTAAATCTTCAGACCTCCTCTACTTCATATTTTATACTCACGATTAGTGCTGATTGTTTTACGGCTGAACCAACACAGCCCAAAGGAAACATCTTTTAAACTGATCTTAGACGGCAATATGGAATTGGAATATTTTACATCCACATCTATTGACCTGGCCATAGTTGCCAAAATGGACTTGGAATATTCCACATCCACATATATTGACCTGGCCATAGATGCCAAAATGGAATTGGAATATTCCAGATTCACATCTATTTACATGGTAATAGATGTAAACATGGAAAACCAACACATCCTTGGTACATAAAATTCCATATCCGGGAAAATGGATGACTTCTGACCCCTGAAAGTTGAGTGGACCACAGCTCTAGCATACAAAGGGGTGGAGAATCAGGAAAATGTGGTCCTTAAATCTTCAGACTTCCTCTTCTTCATATTTTATACTCAGGTTTAGAGCTGGTTGTTTTATGGCTGAACCAACGCAGCTCAGAGAAGACATCTGTTGACCTGATGTTAGATGGCAATATGGAATTGGAATATTCCACTTCCACATCTATTTACCATGTTCATAGATGCCAAAATGGACTTGGAATATTCCACATCCACATATATTGACCTGGCCATAGTTGCCAAAATGGAATTGGAATATTCCAGATCCACATCTATTTAGATGGCAATAGATGCAAACATGGAAAACCAACAAATTTTGATACTAAGAATTCCATATCCAGGCAAATGGATGACCTCTGACCCCTGAAAGTTGAGGGGACCACAGCTCTAGCATACAAGGGGGTAGAGAATCAGGAAAATGTGGTCCTTAAATCTTCAGACCTACTCTTCTTCATATTTAATACTCAGGTTTAGAGCTGGTTGTTTTACACTTGAACCAACACAGCTCAGAGTACACATCTGTTGACCTGATCTTGGACGGCAATATGGAATTGGAATATTCCACATCCACATATATTGACCAAGTTCATAGATGCCAAAATGGAATTGGAATATTCCAGATCCACATCTATTTACATGGTAATAGATGCAAACATGGAAAACCAATACATTCTTGATACTTAGAATTCCATATCCAGGCAAATGGATGACCTTTGACCCCTGAAAGTTTAGCTTTGACCTTAAAGAAAACAATTATTGACTCTGCCTTAGTAGCCAATATGACATTGGAATATTCCAGATTCACATCTATTGACCTGGCCATAGATGTCAATATTGAAATCTTACATGCCCTTGCCATACAGGGGCACACACCACTGACATTAAGATGTATGCCAGAGCTCTGGCTTTGGCTCTACAAACACACAAAATCAATATTCAAAATTCTGAACAGAGACCTTTATTTCCATTGAAAACTGGAGTAGTCTGACATTATTTATATGGTTTCTTTGAACAGGGTAATGTTATTAATCCTTCATAAAAAAGATGATGAAAAATGCAACAACCACCACCATGATAAGACCTGCTGTAACCATCAGACCAAGGATACAGCAGTCCAGACTGCATGGTTCACAGCAAGGCTAGAAAAAGGAAAAAAAAAAATTATATTCATCCTTTGTTGCTTCACTCAAAATGTGTTATCAATTTTACAAAGAGCTCTACTTACCAAAGTGTGCACATGGACAACTGAACTTTGCGGTGGCTGCAAGGGGTTTGGATCAGGAGAGGAACAGGTATCATCCTGGGATGGCTAGAAGAAGAAGAAATCAACATTGACCCATTAGGCCTCCCTCAAAATGTGTTATCACGAAAGCTAAGTGCTGTACTTACCATGGCACTAAAATGGACAACTGGATGTCGTTTAAGCTGCTTCCTGCTCGGATAAGGAGTATGCTCCGTCTCATAAGGCTGCAGTATAAAGAAGAAGTTTTAACCCAGGGAAAATAAATTCAACACTGAAAATAATGAATTTTTTGTTCAAAAAAGTAGACTCACAGCGGTTGGAAAAGGACAAACAATTTGTACTTCTGCCATAGTAACTTTAATTCCTAGGAAAATAAAAGGTAAACTCAATACACACACACATATGGAATATTCCACATTGACATCTATTAAAGTAAAACTATAGATTTGGATGTGGTATTGAAACAAGGCCTGAAATATTAGGACAAAAACAGAAAAAAGATACCTCGTAACGGTGTGAAAGATGTTTCTGAGACTGAACGGAATATAATGTTCAAAAAGGGAATAGTTAATTATCACTGAGAAAACCACAAGAACTTCTGTTGTCAGCAGCAACTTTTCTTTTCAGCAGAAAAACATGTTGATGCGTTCAGGCTATGACACTTAGCACGTGTGTGCATTTTGGTCCACAGCTTACACTGTACAAGAATGTAATTACAGTTTGCATGTTGCCAATAACTTATCCTTGATGTAGTTAGCCTAATATTGCATATTTCAACATGTGGATTTCAAGTTTGCATCGTACATTCTAGCTAGCAAAATGCTATAAATTAGCTATTTACCTATGCGGCGATGTGCAAAAAACGATTTCAAAGTGATGCGATAAAAGACCATAAAAGCATAAAATGCTATGAACTCCTAACATCTTTTGTTAAATACCAAAGTCTGTTAATAAAACACAGCTTACTGGGCTTATTGTAGCAATTTTACCGACCTTAGCCTTGAATCTCAGCCGCTCCAACTGCACTTCCTGTTTTTCAGCCAGACAGGAAATACCATTACAAAAAGTAAGAAATAAAAAGATATTAAAGACTCAACAAGTGAATCAAGCTTAATTTTCTGGAAAATAAAACGTGTAGTTTGATGGAAAATATATTTTTTGATTCTTCAAATGTACTCATGTGAATTCCAAATCTACAGCTATCCATTCCACATGCAAAAATCCTGTCTATTTCTATTTCTATTTCTCAAGAGCACAATTAGCTCAACTAGCACAATTCTAATTGCATTAATTTTAGGACACTTACTGTGGGGTAGAGGCAGAGAAATGACCACATACCACAAAGTGATTTGTTTAAAGTGCTTTAAGTCTTTTTTTCCCCTCCATCTCCCTTTTCAGGAACTAAGGGAGTACAAATCCAAGACTGTAGAAACAATCATCAAAAGCAACCATGAACTGATTTGTTTAAAGTGCTTTAAGTCTTTTTTTCCTCCATCTCCCTTTTCAGGAACTAAGGGAATATGAAACCAAGGCTTCAAAAACAAGCATCAAGAGCAACTCACATGTAATAAAAATACATCTAAAAATGACAAATTAAGATTTCCTGCAAAGAGGCCAAAATTAACAAAACCCTTGGATTGCTGCTCAGCAAGTTAATAACCCAGCCTTTTTCTAACTCTTTTTGTGGTGGCTCCTTGATGCTCTTTTCCTGAAGATGAACTTTCATCTCGCAGCCTTTTTCTTGGTCTCCTTTTGGTTCTCTCGTCAAAGTCTTGGCCAGATGAAGACGAACCATCATGAGTTTTGTCAAAGACTGGTACCTCTTCATCTGACAAAGCCTGATCTGAGCTGCTGAGCATAGACTCTTGGTCTTCTTCCTCCTCTGGAGTTTCTGACTCCTCAACAGAAAGTTTGAGTGCCTTCAGTCTCAGCTTTCTGGTTTGGTAGAAGGTATCTTTATCTGGCAAACTGACATAAAAACGGTCTGCAGTTTCTGGGTTGTGGCACATGGCCTTGGCCACCTGCCTTCTCTCCTTCTCGGTAAGGTGTTGGCTGGCCTGTGAGACAAAACAAATGATGTTCTAATACATGAATTAAATGCAGTAGATGTGGATGTGGAATATTCCAAGTCCTCATCTACCAGCTAAACAACAGATGTACAATTTACAAATTGTAATCTTCAGACAGATTTCAATTTGGAATTTTTACTTACCTGCGTACTGACGCTGCTCCGGATTTTTGTGAAAGAAATCTCTCCTCCCATTGCTGCATCTTGCCATGCGACCTGAAGGAAGTTTGAGGGTCTCTCTATTTTCGTCCCA
This sequence comes from Labroides dimidiatus, assembly GCA_030710495.1. NCBI lineage: Eukaryota > Metazoa > Chordata > Actinopteri > Labriformes > Labridae > Labroides > Labroides dimidiatus. The sequence continues at coordinate 29,970,794 of CM061157.1, read as the reverse complement.
TGGCGTGTGTGGAAGATGTATTCTCTCTGGCCCCGTTCGAAACAACAACTCCCTCTCTCCAGTCTCTCCAGCCATCCAAACTCCTCTCCATTCAGGATGAAAACAGCCTGCCCAAAGGTCTTGGATGTTTTGTGATCGTCCACCTTGGTGATGAAACAAAGAAAATTAATGTTTCTGTGGATAGCAGGATTTAAACTGACTGAGCGCTATATAAGTACTGGTCCATTTACCATTTACCCACCCAACCCTAAAAATACTAACCAGAATTTGGAATCGCTTCCTACCACCCCGATTCCATGTCTCCGCGTCCACAACATCTTTCCTCCGTATATTAACGATGGCATTTGACCTGTGCCCGGTTAGCATACATAGGTAGCCCATTATGTAGCCCATCACCTTTGAGTGAATTCCTCCCTCCAGCGTTCCAGCAGGAGGTAAGCATTCTATGAAACAAAGCAAAGTCCATACAAAGATATATATCTATATATATTTATATATATATTAATCACACAAGGTAATACTTGAATAATGTCAGGGCGGAATGTCAATAAAGTAATTAAACACACTTACTAAAAAGTTCTGGAATCCTTTTTTTGGCATGCACCATGAACTCCCTCACATCCCCTCCTAAAAGCTGCTCATCTGTGTAAGCAGTGTGACATATAGATCTTTTTCAATCAAATTAATATCTATTTGTTCAATGTCACATGGCACTCTCCACGTAGAACGGCTCAAGTCCAGACTTTACTATATTTATATTTTTTGGTTCATTTGGAAAAATAACCCTAACCACAACCCTAACTTAACCCTAATGCAAAACCTTTACCTGACTTTCGACGCAAAACTTTCTGACGGTGAACCGTCACTCCTCTCTGCACCTCAGCAGTGCTTCTCTTCATCTGAAAATAACAATATAAACCCTTATGATAACATGTTAAAATTAATGCAAAGGCTGTCAAGGTATTGTGACAAGACAAGGATATAAAGGGTGATTGAGTGATGACATCAGATAAAAGCTAGTCTTCAAAAATTGGGTTTCAGAGGAGGTGAGAAACTGAAAGTAAAAGTGAAAGACATAACTCTGTTACCTCATACTGGATGCGCTGGAACTCTGCCTGTTCCAGACGGCTGCTCTTTAAAAAGGTGTTCTCAGCATGTTTGAAAAACATGATGACATTATTGAGCATATTTTTCACCGTTGTGGGTGCATAACCCTTCTTGCCCAGGTATGCTGGCCAACTACAACAAAAGGTAAGGGGTAAAGATTCAGTAAATCCCACCTCCAGCTCCAGCACCTGCCATACAATATACATGGATGTGGAATATTCCACATTCACATCTATCAGCCATACCATAGATGTGGATGTGGAATATTCCATCTCCACATCTATGGTATGGCTGATAGATGTGGATGTGGAAAATTCCACATCAACATCTATCAGCCATATTATAAGATGTGGAGATGGAATATTCCACATCTACATCTATCAGCCATATCATAAGATGTAGAATATTCAGCTGATAGATGTGGATGTAGAATATTCCACATCCACATCTATCAGCCAACACCCTGTGGCCACAGGTCAGACTCGAACCCGGGCCCCCTGCATATATGGAGCGCAACCTTAACCACTAGGCCATCTGCGCTCCAGCCAACACCTTTTAAATACAATTTCTTATGAGGTAATTTTTTACCTCACAAGAAATTGTGAAATTTTCTTATATAGGGAAAACTGTTAAACAAAAACTACTTACGCGCGTAACTTGTCAACATCGAATAGGAAACGCAGGTCCCCAGAGATCTCAGATGTGGCCAAGCCAGTGGCCATGTACAGGCAAAACCTGTGGGCGTGGCTTTTGGCCTGACGAGCATTTTCAATGTCCTTCTTGCCTGTTCTTGGTCCAAGTTTAAATTTTTGGAAGTCGGTAAGGATGTCCTCTGCAGTTCAACAAGACAAAATGGCAACCATTTAATTACTTATCAATTACTTACCCAAACCTTCACCTACCAGCCATACAAAGGATGTGTATCTGGAATATTCCAAACCCTCATCTACAAGCAGTGCAGTAGATGTGGATATGGAATATTCCAAATTTACAGATACAGGCCATAAAAAAATATATATATATATTAAAGGATGTGGTACATTCCAAACCCTCATCCTCCAGCCATACAACGGATGTGGATGTAGCTCTTTACATCAACAAAACTCACCGAATACGTAACTTTTTCCTTGGACCTTCCCCTTGCCCACACGTTCTCCTTTTTGAGCAGAGAGAGAAGGTCTACTTGGGATTCTTCTATGGGGAGTACTTGCTTGAAGCTTCTTCATTAGAAACTCCACTTTCTCCTCCAGCTGACTCAACCTTCCTTGAACCCAATTACATTTGCATGTGCAGAAAGCAGCTGGTTCTGAGACATGGCCACTTAAGTGTCCTGGCAGGAAGGAAGAACCCGTGGACTGAGATTGATGGAGTGACCCGTGTTCAGAGGAAGTAGAAAAGTTGTGACTGCGGGTTGCACTCTGTGGTTCAGTCTTGGGAATGGATAAACGTGACCGACGTTTTCTTCTTGAAGACTTGCTGGAGGAGTGGAGCAAACAGCTCTCATCGGTCTCATCAGTCCCAGATCCCTCTGGCTCATCTCGATTATCTGGACACCAGTCCTCTATAATCAAGTGCATAAAGAGTTAAATTGGGGATGTTTAAGGGTATCATTATAAAGCATAAAAGGAAAAAAATGATCCAAAAAAAATACTTGATAGAAAGAATGAAAAACAGATTACCAGGCTCAGTGAAGTCTATATCAAGTGTTGACACCAAGGGCTGCTGGGGGTCACTCTTACGCAGTTCACAGAATTCTTGTCTAATTGCTGCTCTCTTTGCTCTCTGTATAACAAGTTCTTGTTCCTATGAAAAATAAACAAAGTTTTAAATATCTCTATCTGAAGCTGCCAGCCATACAATACATGTGATTATGAAATATTCCAAATTCAAATCTACGAGCACCAGTAGTGTGAATACGGGGTAATGAATGGAATGTGCTCCCAAGTGACTAAAGCAAGTTAACAAGTTCACCTGTGTTGACATTGAGGGATGGAGATTTTGTAGGTGTTTGTCCAGGCGGATCAGTTGTGTCTTTTTGCAAACCTCGCAGTCCAATCTGCGTGATGTTCTGTGGTAGGCAAATGAAAAAAACAACAAAAACAATTTGTTGACATCAGTGCTAGTAAATATCATAAGTATATAATTAAACTAATGTGTTTAAGTATTCTTAAACTAACCTTCCACTGCCATATTTCAGTAAGAGCTTAAGTTCGTCCTTATTTGGGATGGTGTGGGACATAGTTAGGTGCTGGTTCAGGTTTACGAAGGTCTTGAAGCATAACCCACAGATTCTCTTATCCTATGGATAATTCCATGTGTTACAAGACATAAATATCATACAGCATGCCCAATCCTACTTCTACTCACCTTGCTGCGAGAGCGACCTTTGGGCGTTGAAGGAGTTCTTCCCTGACTCCTCCTCTGTGATTTGGAATCTGTCTTTTGGGACCAATGTGTATTCCTTGGTTTTGGACTATGCTTGCTTGTGCTTTCAACTGTACTTTTTTCCTTTTCTTCTTCTCTTTCAGGAGTTGGCTCTGCTTCTTGTGTTTCCTCCTCAGGGTTCTGTGACTTGCAAATCACGCCCTTGTGGTTTTCGCTTCCTCTGAAGTTCCCCTCCCCATTTTGCTCACAGGTTAAACATTCACAGTGCATGTTGCCCTCTCCAAAAAAATCTGGCCCATAGTAGCATGTCAGTTCTGTGCCGGGGGGGATTGGTTGGATTGCTTCCAGACAGCTGACATTTTTTCCAGCAGAAACAAACTTGCAATTGGGCCGGCAATCATGATTAACGAATGCAATGGGTCCAAGCAGGAGCTGGTCTCTACGTTTCCTGGTGGAGTACATGATGCTAAAGTCATTGACTCCATCTTTAAACAGAGTGACATCTGGAGGGCTGAGGTCTGCTGTACAGCCCCTCATGGCATCAATGTACTCCCCTACCGACCAGTGCTTTTCCGAGGTCACTTTTGCTCCATTAATTTCGTAGGAGTATCTGTCACAGGACTTGATGCTCACTCCACTGTCTGGTGTGCTGAAGGCTCTCAGGTAACAACATATGTGTCGCTCAAGAGACTGAAGAGCCTTCTGTTCTTCGGACAGTACCTCTTTTAATGCCGCATAGGTCCCTCGGTAGTCATAGCTGGACCGGAAATTAAGGAGGATCTTTTCCAAATCTTCCTGTGGGACCTCTATTGCTGGAAATAAATTCATTTTGTGGGTCTTGAAGCCCAGAATGGGGTCCACAACAAGACTGGTGGCCAGGTCATCCACTCTTGACAGCTCACTCATATCCATTGAGGTCTGATTAGTAAGAAAGTGGTGAGATCTGCAGAAAACAAGCACAAATTTGATTTAATTGCATGTATGCATGTGGTATCAGCCATTGAGAAATTATGTGGAATAGTTCAAGTTCAAAACCATCAGCCATGCCATAGATGCAGATGTGGAATTTTCCCAAATCTCATCGGCCAGCTATACAAATATTGTGGATATGGATTAATCAAAATAATTATTAACAGCTATAAAATGAAAAACTACCAGCCAGACAAACAACAAAGGTTTGTTGATAGTTCAAATTTTATTCCAAATTTCTAAAAAAAAAAAATCCACATTCAAACCTATATTGTAAAATTCCACATTGGCATCTATATTTCAATGTGTAAAAAATTTTGTTTTTTTTAAGGTTTAAGGGACAAGAGACACTTATAAGCATGATATAGCAGTGTAAAACAATAAAATCCATGTAAACCATGTCATTCCAAATATTTTTTGTGAGGAATTAAGATTAAATTACAGAGCAACTCCCTGCTAACCTTAAGCTAGCTGCTAATCAATAGCTTGCGCTTCAACGTCTGATTCCTGTGAGACAGAAAGTCCAAGTTCAAGAAAGTCATTATTTTGAGCTTTTTGCTGCTTTCTGTCTATTCTGGATACTAAGCTATTATTCAGACTATGGCTTACTGTTTCTTAATTTTACAAACCTGATTTGGGCAAAAAAAAATTCCATAAAAAAACACAATGAAAACTGTATTGTAAAATTCCACATTGACATCTATATTTTGATGTGTAATTTTTTTTAAGTTAAAGTGCAACAAACACATACAAACATGATATAGCAGTGTTTAACAATGAAATCCATGTAAATTAAGTCCTTCCAGACATGTTTTTAAGTGGATAAAAGTTAAATTACAGAGCAAATCCTTGCTTACCTTATGCCTGATTCCATCACCAACTCTACTGTGTTTTCCGATTCCTGTGACACAGAAAGTACAAGTTCAAGAAAGTCACTATTTGGAAATTTTTGCAACTTTCCGTCAAAAAAAGCCTGTCCATTCTGGATACACACACTGTTATTTAGAATTACTTTTTCTGATTTTAAAAACATGGTTTGGGCGGGAAAATTCAAATTAGAAAGAAAAAATACATCGAAATCTTTAATGTCAAATTCCATATTGACATCTATATTTTAATGTGTAAAAATTGTTTTTAGGTTAAACAAATAAAATCCAGTTAAACTAAGTCATGTCAGACATATTTTAAAGGGGATAAAAATTAAGATACAGAACAACTCCCTCCTTACCTGCTGCCTGATTCCAACGCCAATTCTACTGTGATCTCTGCTTCCTATGACACAGGAAGTCCAAGTACAAGAAAATCATTATTTTAAGCCTTTTTTCTACTTTCCATCAAAAAAGCCTGTCCATTCTGGATACATGCAGACTATTACTTTTTCTTATTTTAAAAACATGATTTGGGCGGGAAAATTCAAATTCAAATAAAAAAAAAACCCACATTGAAATCTTTATTGTTAAATTCCATATTGACATCTATATTTTAATGTGTATTTTTTTTTTAAGTTAAAGTGCAACAAACACAAACATATGTTAAACAGTGTTAAACAATGAAATCCAGGTTAACTAAGTCCTTCCAGACATGTTTTAAAGGGGATAAAAATTCAATTAAAGACCAGATCCCTGCTTACCTTCTACCTGATGCCAATGCCAACTTCCTAACCCTTATTAAAAAGACAATCCTCTCTAAATACATTGTTTGGTTTTCAGACTTAAACTTATTTTGAAAGAAGTTTAAAACCTTATTTGAAAAAAAGAAGCAGGAAAAAAATAAATTTCTTGAAATCCAAATCCACATCTATAAACATGTAGATGTGGAATTTTTAAATTTTCAAATAATCTATGGATACAATACGTTAATATCAAAAATTAACTGAGCATCAAGTTAACTATGGAGCTAACACATTAACATTTTAAGCTAAGTAGCCAACCAGAGGATTGTATCATTCTTTTTCACAAGTTTTAATCAGTGATGAAAAGCATTTGTAGTTTGCATGCAGAAAAGCCATGTAATAGATTTGCATTTGGAATCAAATTCCATATCCAGATCTTGGATGACCTTTGGACCCCTGAAATTTTAGGGGCCACAGCTTTGACATGCACAGGGGAAGAGACTCAGGACCAAGTGCTCCTGAAAGCTATAGGACTCCTCTACCATATATGTGAAAATCAGGTCTGTAGCTGCTTGTTTTATGACTAAGCTCCAACGCAGCTCAGAGAGAAAAAGGGGTATGAGGCCCAATGACTCCAACAGCCTTTTGCATAGAAGGGCAGGGGAGGAAAACTTTCCTGTGCTAGGGCCTAGACCCAAGGACCGGGCATTTATGAAAATTTCTCAGCGAGCTGAGCCAGGCTGTTGAGGAACCGGGACCAGGGTCCCCTCCTGTGAAAGGCTAGTGGGCAACAAAGTCCCATTTATTCCATCTCATTACGTGCTATAACTCGACTTTCAAGTGGCCCAGAAATTAAACAAAGACATTTTTGGAAAGCTCTTGAAGGGATCTTACACATAATACATGCTCACATGCTTAGCAGGCTCCAAAAGCCAATTAGCCACTCAGAAGTGCTAGGGACGAGGCAGAAGTGTTTCCTGGTAGCTCTAGATGCACTTAATCAAGTGCTCCACTTTCCTATTCCATCACAATTTTTCACAAGTTTTAATCAGTGAAAAGCATTTGTAGTTTGCATGCAGAAAAAGCATGTAATAGATTTGCATTTGGAATCAAATTCCATATCCAGATCTTGGATGACCTTTTGACCCCTGAAATTTTAGGGGCCACAGCTTTGGCATGCACAGGGGAAGAGACTCAGGACCAAATGTTCCTGAAAGCTCCTGGACTCCTCTACCATATATGTGAAAATCAGGTCTGTAGCTGCTTGTTTTATGACTAAGCTCCAACGCAGCTCAGAGAGAAAAAGGGGTATGAGGCCCAATGACTCCAACAGCCTGTTACTTAGAGAGGAAGGGGAGGAAAACTTTCCTGTCCTTGGGCCTAGACCCAAGGACCAGGCATCTATGGAAAGGTCTCGGCGAGCTGAGCCAGGCTGTTGAGGAACCAGGACCAGGGTCCCCTCCTGTGAAAGGCTAGTGGGCAACAAAGTCCCATTTATTCCATCTCATTAAGTGCTATAACTCGACTTTAGAGTGGCCCAGAAATTAAACAAAGACATTTTTGGAAAGCTCTTGAAGAGATCTTACACATAATACATGCTCACATGCTTAGCAGGCCCCTTAAGCTAATTAGCCACACAGAAGTGCTAGGGATGAGGCAGAGGTTTTTTCTAGTAGCTCTAGATGCACTTAATCAAGTGCTCCACTCTCCTATTCCATCACAATTTTTCACAAGTTTTAATCAGTGAAAAGCATTTGTAGTTTGCATACAGAAAAACAATGTAATAGATTTGCATTTGGAATCAAATTCCATATCCAGATCTTGGATGACCTTTGGACCCCTGAAATTTTAGGGGCCACAGCTTTGGCATGCACAGGGGAAGAGACTCAGGACCAAATGTTCCTGAAAGCTCCAGGTTTCCTCTACCATATATGTGAAAATCAGGTCTGTAGCTGCTTGTTTTATGACTAAGCTCCAACGCAGCTCAGAGAGAAAAAGGGGTATGAGGCCCAATGACTCCAACAGCCTGTTACTTAGAGAGGAAGGGGAGGAAAACTTTCCTGTCCTTGGGCCTAGACCCAAGGACCAGGCATCTATGGAAAGGTCTCAGCGAGCTGAGCCAGGCTGTTGAGGAACCAGGACCAGGGTCCCCTCCTGTGAAAGGCTAGTGGGCATCAAAGTCCAATTTATTCCATCTCATTAAGTGCTATAACTCGACTTTAGAGTGGCCCAGAAATTAAACAAAGACATTTTTGGAAAGCTCTTGAAGAGATCTTACACATAATACATGCTCACATGCTTAGCAGGCCCCTTAAGCTAATTAGCCACACAGAAGTGCTAGGGATGAGGCAGAGGTTTTTTCTAGTAGCTCTAGATGCACTTAATCAAGTGCTCCACTTTCCTATTCCATCACAATTTTTCACAAGTTTTAATCAGTGAAAAGCATTTGTAGTTTGCATGCAGAAAAAGCATGTAATAGATTTGCATTTGGAATCAAATTCCATATCCAGATCTTGGATGACCTTTGGACCCCTGAAATTTTAGGGGCCACAGCTTTGGCATGCACAGGGGAAGAGACTCAGGACCAAATGTTCCTGAAAGCTCCTGGACTCCTCTACCATATATGTGAAAATCAGGTCTGTAGCTGCTTGTTTTATGACTAAGCTCCAACGCAGCTCAGAGAGAAAAAGGGGTATGAGGCCCAATGACTCCAACAGCCTGTTACTTAGAGAGGAAGGGGAGGAAAACTTTCCTGTCCTTGGGCCTAGACCCAAGGACCAGGCATCTATGGAAAGGTCTCGGCGAGCTGAGCCAGGCTGTTGAGGAACCAGGACCAGGGTCCCCTCCTGTGAAAGGCTAGTGGGCAACAAAGTCCCATTTATTCCATCTCATTAAGTGCTATAACTCGACTTTAGAGTGGCCCAGAAATTAAACAAAGACATTTTTGGAAAGCTCTTGAAGAGATCTTACACATAATACATGCTCACATGCTTAGCAGGCCCCTTAAGCTAATTAGCCACACAGAAGTGCTAGGGATGAGGCAGAGGTTTTTTCTAGTAGCTCTAGATGCACTTAATCAAGTGCTCCACTCTCCTATTCCATCACAATTTTTCACAAGTTTTAATCAGTGAAAAGCATTTGTAGTTTGCATACAGAAAAACAATGTAATAGATTTGCATTTGGAATCAAATTCCATATCCAGATCTTGGATGACCTTTGGACCCCTGAAATTTTAGGGGCCACAGCTTTGGCATGCACAGGGGAAGAGACTCAGGACCAAATGTTCCTGAAAGCTCCAGGTTTCCTCTACCATATATGTGAAAATCAGGTCTGTAGCTGCTTGTTTTATGACTAAGCTCCAACGCAGCTCAGAGAGAAAAAGGGGTATGAGGCCCAATGACTCCAACAGCCTGTTACTTAGAGAGGAAGGGGAGGAAAACTTTCCTGTCCTTGGGCCTAGACCCAAGGACCAGGCATCTATGGAAAGGTCTCAGCGAGCTGAGCCAGGCTGTTGAGGAACCAGGACCAGGGTCCCCTCCTGTGAAAGGCTAGTGGGCATCAAAGTCCAATTTATTCCATCTCATTAAGTGCTATAACTCGACTTTAGAGTGGCCCAGAAATTAAACAAAGACATTTTTGGAAAGCTCTTGAAGAGATCTTACACATAATACATGCTCACATGCTTAGCAGGCCCCTTAAGCTAATTAGCCACACAGAAGTGCTAGGGATGAGGCAGAGGTTTTTTCTAGTAGCTCTAGATGCACTTAATCAAGTGCTCCACTTTCCTATTCCATCACAATTTTTCACAAGTTTTAATCAGTGAAAAGCATTTGTAGTTTGCATGCAGAAAAAGCATGTAATAGATTTGCATTTGGAATCAAATTCCATATCCAGATCTTGGATGACCTTTGGACCCCTGAAATTTTAGGGGCCACAGCTTTGGCATGCACAGGGGAAGAGACTCAGGACCAAATGTTCCTGAAAGCTCCAGGACTCCTCTACCATATATGTGAAAATCAGGTCTGTAGCTGCTTGTTTTATGACTAAGCTCCAACGCAGCTCAGAGAGAAAAAGGGGTATGAGGCCCAATGACTCCAACAGCCTGTTACTTAGAGAGGAAGGGGAGGAAAACTTTCCTGTCCTTGAGCCTAGACCCAAGGACCAGGCATCTATGGAAAGGTCTCAGCGAGCTGAGCCAGGCTGTTGAGGAACCAGGACCAGGGTCCCCTCCTGTGAAAGGCTAGTGGGCATCAAAGTCCAATTTATTCCACCTCATTAAGTGCTATAACTCGACTTTAGAGTGGCCCAGAAATTAAACAAGGACATTTTTGGAAAGCTCTTGAAGAGATCTTACACATAATAAATGCTCACATGCTTAGCAGGCCCCTTAAGCTAATTAGCCACACAGAAGTGCTAGGGATGAGGCAGAGGTTTTTTCTAGTAGCTCTAGATGCACTTAATCAAGTGCTCCACTTTCCTATTCCATCACAATTTTTCACAAGTTTTAATCAGTGAAAAGCATTTGTAGTTTGCATGCAGAAAAAGCATGTAATAGATTTGCATTTGGAATCAAATTCCATATCCAGATCTTGGATGACCTTTGGACCCCTGAAATTTTAGGGGCCACAGCTTTGGCATGCACAGGGGAAGAGACTCAGGACCAAATGTTCCTGAAAGCTCCAGGACTCCTCTACCATATATGTGAAAATCAGGTCTGTAGCTGCTTGTTTTATGACTAAGCTCCAACGCAGCTCAGAGAGAAAAAGGGGTATGAGGCCCAATGACTCCAACAGCCTGTTACTTAGAGAGGAAGGGGAGGAAAACTTTCCTGTCCTTGGGCCTAGACCCAAGGACCAGGCATCTATGGAAAGGTCTCGGCGAGCTGAGCCAGGCTGTTGAGGAACCAGGACCAGGGTCCCCTCCTGTGAAAGGCTAGTGGGCAACAAAGTCCCATTTATTCCATCTCATTAAGTGCTATAACTCGACTTTAGAGTGGCCCAGAAATTAAACAAAGACATTTTTGGAAAGCTCTTGAAGAGATCTTACACATAATACATGCTCACATGCTTAGCAGGCCCCTTAAGCTAATTAGCCACACAGAAGTGCTAGGGATGAGGCAGAGGTTTTTTCTAGTAGCTCTAGATGCACTTAATCAAGTGCTCCACTCTCCTATTCCATCACAATTTTTCACAAGTTTTAATCAGTGAAAAGCATTTGTAGTTTGCATACAGAAAAACAATGTAATAGATTTGCATTTGGAATCAAATTCCATATCCAGATCTTGGATGACCTTTGGACCCCTGAAATTTTAGGGGCCACAGCTTTGGCATGCACAGGGGAAGAGACTCAGGACCAAATGTTCCTGAAAGCTCCAGGTTTCCTCTACCATATATGTGAAAATCAGGTCTGTAGCTGCTTGTTTTATGACTAAGCTCCAACGCAGCTCAGAGAGAAAAAGGGGTATGAGGCCCAATGACTCCAACAGCCTGTTACTTAGAGAGGAAGGGGAGGAAAACTTTCCTGTCCTTGGGCCTAGACCCAAGGACCAGGCATCTATGGAAAGGTCTCAGCGAGCTGAGCCAGGCTGTTGAGGAACCAGGACCAGGGTCCCCTCCTGTGAAAGGCTAGTGGGCATCAAAGTCCAATTTATTCCATCTCATTAAGTGCTATAACTCGACTTTAGAGTGGCCCAGAAATTAAACAAAGACATTTTTGGAAAGCTCTTGAAGAGATCTTACACATAATACATGCTCACATGCTTAGCAGGCCCCTTAAGCTAATTAGCCACACAGAAGTGCTAGGGATGAGGCAGAGGTTTTTTCTAGTAGCTCTAGATGCACTTAATCAAGTGCTCCACTTTCCTATTCCATCACAATTTTTCACAAGTTTTAATCAGTGAAAAGCATTTGTAGTTTGCATGCAGAAAAAGCATGTAATAGATTTGCATTTGGAATCAAATTCCATATCCAGATCTTGGATGACCTTTGGACCCCTGAAATTTTAGGGGCCACAGCTTTGGCATGCACAGGGGAAGAGACTCAGGACCAAATGTTCCTGAAAGCTCCAGGACTCCTCTACCATATATGTGAAAATCAGGTCTGTAGCTGCTTGTTTTATGACTAAGCTCCAACGCAGCTCAGAGAGAAAAAGGGGTATGAGGCCCAATGACTCCAACAGCCTGTTACTTAGAGAGGAAGGGGAGGAAAACTTTCCTGTCCTTGAGCCTAGACCCAAGGACCAGGCATCTATGGAAAGGTCTCAGCGAGCTGAGCCAGGCTGTTGAGGAACCAGGACCAGGGTCCCCTCCTGTGAAAGGCTAGTGGGCATCAAAGTCCAATTTATTCCACCTCATTAAGTGCTATAACTCGACTTTAGAGTGGCCCAGAAATTAAACAAGGACATTTTTGGAAAGCTCTTGAAGAGATCTTACACATAATAAATGCTCACATGCTTAGCAGGCCCCTTAAGCTAATTAGCCACACAGAAGTGCTAGGGATGAGGCAGAGGTTTTTTCTAGTAGCTCTAGATGCACTTAATCAAGTGCTCCACTTTCCTATTCCATCACAATTTTTCACAAGTTTTAATCAGTGAAAAGCATTTGTAGTTTGCATGCAGAAAAAGCATGTAATAGATTTGCATTTGGAATCAAATTCCATATCCAGATCTTGGATGACCTTTGGACCCCTGAAATTTTAGGGGCCACAGCTTTGGCATGCACAGGGGAAGAGACTCAGGACCAAATGTTCCTGAAAGCTCCAGGACTCCTCTACCATATATGTGAAAATCAGGTCTGTAGCTGCTTGTTTTATGACTAAGCTCCAACGCAGCTCAGAGAGAAAAAGGGGTATGAGGCCCAATGACTCCAACAGCCTGTTACTTAGAGAGGAAGGGGAGGAAAACTTTCCTGTCCTTGGGCCTAGACCCAAGGACCAGGCATCTATGGAAAGGTCTCGGCGAGCTGAGCCAGGCTGTTGAGGAACCAGGACCAGGGTCCCCTCCTGTGAAAGGCTAGTGGGCAACAAAGTCCCATTTATTCCATCTCATTAAGTGCTATAACTCGACTTTAGAGTGGCCCAGAAATTAAACAAAGACATTTTTGGAAAGCTCTTGAAGAGATCTTACACATAATACATGCTCACATGCTTAGCAGGCCCCTTAAGCTAATTAGCCACACAGAAGTGCTAGGGATGAGGCAGAGGTTTTTTCTAGTAGCTCTAGATGCACTTAATCAAGTGCTCCACTCTCCTATTCCATCACAATTTTTCACAAGTTTTAATCAGTGAAAAGCATTTGTAGTTTGCATACAGAAAAACAATGTAATAGATTTGCATTTGGAATCAAATTCCATATCCAGATCTTGGATGACCTTTGGACCCCTGAAATTTTAGGGGCCACAGCTTTGGCATGCACAGGGGAAGAGACTCAGGACCAAATGTTCCTGAAAGCTCCAGGTTTCCTCTACCATATATGTGAAAATCAGGTCTGTAGCTGCTTGTTTTATGACTAAGCTCCAACGCAGCTCAGAGAGAAAAAGGGGTATGAGGCCCAATGACTCCAACAGCCTGTTACTTAGAGAGGAAGGGGAGGAAAACTTTCCTGTCCTTGGGCCTAGACCCAAGGACCAGGCATCTATGGAAAGGTCTCAGCGAGCTGAGCCAGGCTGTTGAGGAACCAGGACCAGGGTCCCCTCCTGTGAAAGGCTAGTGGGCATCAAAGTCCAATTTATTCCATCTCATTAAGTGCTATAACTCGACTTTAGAGTGGCCCAGAAATTAAACAAAGACATTTTTGGAAAGCTCTTGAAGAGATCTTACACATAATACATGCTCACATGCTTAGCAGGCCCCTTAAGCTAATTAGCCACACAGAAGTGCTAGGGATGAGGCAGAGGTTTTTTCTAGTAGCTCTAGATGCACTTAATCAAGTGCTCCACTTTCCTATTCCATCACAATTTTTCACAAGTTTTAATCAGTGAAAAGCATTTGTAGTTTGCATGCAGAAAAAGCATGTAATAGATTTGCATTTGGAATCAAATTCCATATCCAGATCTTGGATGACCTTTGGACCCCTGAAATTTTAGGGGCCACAGCTTTGGCATGCACAGGGGAAGAGACTCAGGACCAAATGTTCCTGAAAGCTCCAGGACTCCTCTACCATATATGTGAAAATCAGGTCTGTAGCTGCTTGTTTTATGACTAAGCTCCAACGCAGCTCAGAGAGAAAAAGGGGTATGAGGCCCAATGACTCCAACAGCCTGTTACTTAGAGAGGAAGGGGAGGAAAACTTTCCTGTCCTTGAGCCTAGACCCAAGGACCAGGCATCTATGGAAAGGTCTCAGCGAGCTGAGCCAGGCTGTTGAGGAACCAGGACCAGGGTCCCCTCCTGTGAAAGGCTAGTGGGCATCAAAGTCCAATTTATTCCACCTCATTAAGTGCTATAACTCGACTTTAGAGTGGCCCAGAAATTAAACAAGGACATTTTTGGAAAGCTCTTGAAGAGATCTTACACATAATAAATGCTCACATGCTTAGCAGGCCCCTTAAGCTAATTAGCCACACAGAAGTGCTAGGGATGAGGCAGAGGTTTTTTCTAGTAGCTCTAGATGCACTTAATCAAGTGCTCCACTTTCCTATTCCATCACAATTTTTCACAAGTTTTAATCAGTGAAAAGCATTTGTAGTTTGCATGCAGAAAAAGCATGTAATAGATTTGCATTTGGAATCAAATTCCATATCCAGATCTTGGATGACCTTTGGACCCCTGAAATTTTAGGGGCCACAGCTTTGGCATGCACAGGGGAAGAGACTCAGGACCAAATGTTCCTGAAAGCTCCAGGACTCCTCTACCATATATGTGAAAATCAGGTCTGTAGCTGCTTGTTTTATGACTAAGCTCCAACGCAGCTCAGAGAGAAAAAGGGGTATGAGGCCCAATGACTCCAACAGCCTGTTACTTAGAGAGGAAGGGGAGGAAAACTTTCCTGTCCTTGGGCCTAGACCCAAGGACCAGGCATCTATGGAAAGGTCTCAGCGAGCTGAGCCAGGCTGTTGAGGAACCAGGACCAGGGTCCCCTCCTGTGAAAGGCTAGTGGGCATCAAAGTCCAATTTATTCCACCTCATTAAGTGCTATAACTCGACTTTAGAGTGGCCCAGAAATTAAACAAGGACATTTTTGGAAAGCTCTTGAAGAGATCTTACACATAATACATGCTCACATGCTTAGCAGGCCCCTTAAGCTAATTAGCCACACAGAAGTGCTAGGGATGAGGCAGAGGTTTTTTCTAGTAGCTCTAGATGCACTTAATCAAGTGCTCCACTTTCCTATTCCATCACAATTTTTCACAAGTTTTAATCAGTGAAAAGCATTTGTAGTTTGCATGCAGAAAAAGCATGTAATAGATTTGCATTTGGAATCAAATTCCATATCCAGATCTTGGATGACCTTTGGACCCCTGAAATTTTAGGGGCCACAGCTTTGGCATGCACAGGGGAAGAGACTCAGGACCAAATGTTCCTGAAAGCTCCAGGACTCCTCTACCATATATGTGAAAATCAGGTCTGTAGCTGCTTGTTTTATGACTAAGCTCCAACGCAGCTCAGAGAGAAAAAGGGGTATGAGGCCCAATGACTCCAACAGCCTGTTACTTAGAGAGGAAGGGGAGGAAAACTTTCCTGTCCTTGGGCCTAGACCCAAGGGCCAGGCATCTATAGAAAGGTCTCAGTGAGCTGAGCCAGGCTGTTGAGGGACCAGGGGCCAGTGGCCAGGAATTTTACAAGTAGAAAAGCAATGTAATACATTTGTATTTAGAAACAAATTCCAATGTCCATTTTGGAATCAAACTCCATATTCATGTCTACAGGTGACCTTGGACCTTTCAAGATAAAGTTGTCTTTTGTGTGGAAGGTAGAGGGATTTGTCAATGAGACAAGTTCTTAAGGCAAGGTAAAACAGTCATACACAAATTAACTATTAAACACTAAAGTGGAATCCTAGTGACAGAAGCTCGAGTTAAATGTGTAGGTAAATGTATAAATGGAATCAGCAAAAATAAGTAATACAATAATAAATTCCATTATGAAATCTAATTATGGTAGCACATACCAACTTGGAATCCCATTTTGGAATTTGTAAATGATGGAGCAAGACTGACACCTATTGACCATTTTGAAACATTACACCCATATTCAAAATTTGGAATTTTGGAATATCGGTTCCGGAATTTGATTACAAATTCAAATCTATCCTATTCAAAAAAATTCCAAATTGATGAACTTGGAAACTACATACACAATGAATGGACTTACCCTAACCCTAACCCTAACCCCTAACCCTAACCCTAACCCTAACCTAACCCTAACCCTAACCTAACCCTAACCCTAACCCTATCCCTAAAATTTGGCTCTAACCCTAACCCTAATCCTTAATCCTAACCCTAATTTTAGAACTCTAACCCTAACACAGAACCCTAAATTTAATTCATAAAATTGGCAATAACCCTAACCCCACTTATCCTAACCCTAGTTTATTATATTATTGGTAATGTTAAAATATCATTTTATAAATAAAACATAATTTAAAATTGATTGAGGCCAGTGAATTCATTAAGTATTATATATTAATTATAGGGTTAAAACGCCAGTTAAAAAAGATAATAGATAGGGGAAATATAATAAATATAATAAATTTTTAAAAAATGACCGTGAAACTTAAATTTAAGAAATCTGACGGTATAAAAGGAGGAGCCACAGGCACAGAGCCCTCACTTTCATTCAGACTGTCGTAGGAGAAACATCTCAGTGACTGCCTGCATCTCTCTATTTCTTAAATATCTTTCGTGCCCACGACCTGAAGAAGACCCCGTAGGGTCGAAACTTTTGTTGTCGTTTTCGGGCACGTTTTTGTTTTGGGAGTTTTTGATTTGTTCTTTTGAAGAGATTTTGGTTTTGGTTTTGCTTTCTTTTTTTAGGAATAGTTTTTCATTGTTTTTGTAATAAAACCAATTGATTTTGATTTGTATATATATATTTTTTTTTAAATAAGTTCATTTAATTCATTTCATTTATTTAAAAACAAAAAAACAAAAACCACAAAAAAATAAATTAATTTATATTAAAAAACTTTAAATGACCTGGACCCAAAGCCAGTGGACTTTGGTCCAACAAAGGGGACGGCAACGTCATCCCCCCAGGGGGTATGGGGCTCCATACCCCCAAAATTCATCAGGGTGGTGGGGTAGGAGGGACGGAGGGCGCGGGGGGATGGACAGCGCACCGGCTGCCCCTTATTTTCAGGGGCAGTACCCCTTCCCCTCACCTAACCCTAACCTAACTCTAATCCTAATCCTAACTCTAATCCTAACCCTAACCCTAACGCTTACCCTAACCCTAACCCCCAACCCTAACCCTAACTCTAACTCTAACACAGAACCCTAAACTTAATCCATAAAATTGGCACTAACCCTAACCCCACTTATCCTAACCCTAATTTATTTTATTATTGGTAGTGTTAAAATATCATTTTATAAATAAAATATAATTTAAAATTGATTGAGGCCAGTGAATTCATAAAGTATTATATATTAATTATAGGGTTAAAACGCCAGTTAAAAAAGATAATAGTTAGGGGAAATATAATAAAAAAATGACCGTGAAACTTAAATTTAAGAAATCCGACGGTATAAAAGGAGGAGCCACAAGCACAGAGCCCTCACTTTCATTCAGACTGTCGTAGGAGAAACATCTCAGTGACTGCCTGCATTTCTCTTTTCCTAAGATACTTTTCGTGCCCACGACCTGAAGAAGACCCCCTAGGGTCGAAACGTTGTCGTTTTTGGGCATGTTTTTGTTTTGGGAGTTTTTAATTTATTCTTTTGAAGAAATTTTGGTTTTGGTTTTGCTTTTTTGTTTTTTAGGAAAAGTTTTTCATTGTTTTTGTAACAAAAACAATTGTTTTTGATTTATATATATATATAGAGAGATATAAATATATATATATATATATATATTAAAAACAAGTTCATCTAATTTATTTTTTATTTAAAAACAAAAAAATAAAAACCACAAAAAAATAAAATAATTTATATTAAAAACTTTAAATGACCTGGACCCAAAGCCAGTGGACAAAGGGGACGGCAACGTCATCCCCCCAGGGGGTATGGGGCTCCTTACCCCCAAAATTCATCAGGGTGGTGGGGGAGGAGAGACGGAGGGCGCGGGGGGATGGACAGCGCAACGGCTGCCTCTTATTTTCAGCGGCAATTCCCCTTCCCCTCACCTAACCCTAACCCTAACCCTCTAACCCTAACCCTCCCCCTCTCCTAACCCTCTCCCCTTTCTAACCCCAACCCTCCCTTCTCCTTACCCTAAACCTCCCCTTTCCCTGACCCTAACCCCAACTCTCCCCTAACCCTAATCCCCTCCTTCTCCCAACCTTTACCCTAACCCTCCTCTCCCCCCAACCCTTACCATGTTTCCTCCTCTAAATCAAACCCACTCCCTTCCCTCTTTGACCCCCTCCCCCTTTCTTACTCCACTACCCGAACCAGGGTTTTCATCCCTTCCCCCCTTTTACCCCTCCTGCCCTCCCCTTTCCCATTCCACCACCCGAGCCAGGGTTTTCATCCCTTCCCTCTTTTCATCTCCCCTTTCTTTTCATTCCACTACCCGAAACAGGGTCTTCATCCCTTCCCTCTTTAAACAACCCCCCCCCCCCAATGCCACAAGACATGACTCACCAGACAGGACGGACACCTCTTCTCCACACAGATCGAGAGGCTACCTGCTCGTGGCTGCTGCCTGGAACCCTCTTCTCCTGTCGAATTTTGGTTAAGTTTATGTAAAGACTGAGTTGAACTTTATGCGTTGAACATTAAAATGCTCTTACAAAGAGAAAAAACGACAATAAGGGTGTCTGGTTGTTTTGCTTCACTTACCATCAGTTATTTGCTCATAGAGTATACCTGTGCTCCATAGGATCTTCATGAAGACTTTAGCTAACATCTTACTATTATGACCATAAACTCACTATGAATAGTATCTTTACGTGCATATTGGTAATGGCTCAGATATGTACACATTGAGGACAACTCTGGATCAAGACCTTACAGATACATACATGGTTTAGAGGTTTTGTTGGTACCTGGGATGTTGCGGTGGAAACTCATCAAAATTCCGCCTTTCCTTTTAAGATAAAGGGCATAGTTAACAGAGTGTATGATCAATGTTGTATCAATGGTATACTGTGTCTATCTTACTAACATTCTGCGTGTTTATAGGACTTTTTCTAACTCGAGTGAATATCCATGCATGTGTGTGTATACGTATACATATTTGTAGATATAAAATAAGTTGTACAAGTGGGATCTTTGACATCTAGCTCGTATGAACTCTAGATGTCCTACTCCTATTGTGTGGTTGACAAGCACTTAATATAAGCACTTAATATTAGCACTTATTGCATGGGGTTGAAGAACACAGATACAGAACAGGGTTACTTGCAACCTTTATTGATGCTCCATTGACACATAGCTCAGAACGGGTGGTTCCACAGCAATCCCAGACAATATACACTCATTCTGAATTACCATAGTAGTCTACAATACACAGCCTGACAATACATTCCATTTATTCTCCTAGGCCTTTTTATTTGGTCCAGACTCAAATGGGTCAGGGGAGCGCACGACAGAATGGATATCAATCCAGACATGGTCTATTACCTGAACTTGCTCCTGTTGCTAGAATCATGCATAATGAATGCTCCGGAGTTGAGCAATGCTCATGTTCCTGGCCGGGCGTTCTCTGGATCCTGTGGGGATGAGGACTATTAGATGTTTTTTCCTGTTTCTTTCTTGGCGGGGAGGGGGGGACTCGAACCCCACTCTTCAGGGGACTGGAACATTGCCAGTACCACCAGGCTACCCTTCCACATTCGCACACTACAGCCTTTCAAAAGCAGACCGCAAGAATTTATATTATAAACACATAGGGGTCATACCTCCAGAGTACTTTGGAGACCCAAGAATAACAGCCGTATCGGTGCTGGCTTTGATCCTCCACGCAGCAGCCGCAGTAGCCGCAGTAGCCGCAACACCCACGCCCGCTGGTTCTTTTTCGTCTGGGGAACTCTCCTGGTCCCTGGCGGGGATTTGAACCATGAGCTAGCGAGGGAGGGAGCAATTCCCTGCACATCACCCACAATCACTGTGTGGAACGCCCACACTCCCACCACCAAGATAGTAGATCAGTGCAAAAAAGCATAGACATGACTTTCTAACCCCAACCCCAACCCCAAACCTAGCCCAGCCAGTGCCACTGATCTACTGCTGACATGGACTTTTGACGGACCACCGGGGCTTGAACCGGCGTACCATGGATTCTGGGACAGTGTCTCAACCATGCGAGCTACAGAGGTGATACACCCTGAGACCACATCTACAGTTCACCACTAGGAGCACCACACACACAAACCAGTCACCGCCCCTTCAGGGCACCTATCAGGATACAGAACACTTTTTCCCTCCAAGATTCAAACTCCAACAACCACTCAGACACAGAGACACACACCACACTCCAACAACACTCATACTGATTGGCCGGTTGGATCTTGCAGGAGGGAACCCACTCCCCCTCCTGCAACATTCAAGAATAGGCTGTAGTCGGCCTGACACCCCTTTACCCTCTGAAGAAGCAATGGAAATTGCGAAACGTCAGGGAATACCAGGGATTTCTACTCTAGGGCACACAACCCTCTCTTGTTGATAGTTACTTTCAAAACTTGTTGTTTACCAACCTCTTCCAGTTTTCTGGAGTTAGTTAAAGTTTGAATTTTTAACCATCTGTGGGGGGTCTTGCCATTGGCTCCGGGGCCAGAGCAGGGCCTGACCCCTCCGGTTGGACTCGTGACTCACCCTGTTTGTGGAGTTTTAGTCTTTTCTTTTTAGAGACTGGACTGGACACCGGATCCTCACCCACCACCACCACACACACACACTGACAGGACTTGGCTGCACTACAGTATCCAGACCCGGACACAGAACCAGCAAGAAAGGTAAGGACCCCACACTGGATGGTTGAAACATGTTAAAATTTCCATTCACAGACAGGAGTGTGCCCTCGAGTAGGCAGGCCTTCACCACACACATGCACACACACACCACATACACCACACACACACGCACTAGCGTAGTTCCACAGGCATACACACACACACGCACACACACACACCGCCTACTTATGCCACCTACACACAACCAGCAAACACCCAGCACCACCAAGACACATAACAGGCACACACTGAGAGACACACACACAGACCCATACCCCCCCCACACACACACACACCCACCCGACCCACAAACAAGAGCACTAAGTAAACAGTTCTTCAAACTCATTCAGGCCACACAGCACAAGCACATCACGGACACAGCCCTCGCCACGAACACCTTCCCACCTGGCATGATGAAACAGATCAAGAAATTAACAGGATTTATCAAACCAGCAATACCCACAACACAGGTACAACATAAAGTGCAGGACAACACTCACAACTGGATGAAAACAAACATGAACATTTTACAGGAACATTACCAGGCACAGATCACCGCAATTACAGGCACCCCCAACAACCCACTAGCACTCCAGATAGCAATAGGATGGGCCCGCAAACGATACGGCAGTAGATTAAGACAAGAAACCATTCATACAGTACAACACATACTCAACACCCATACACAGCCACACTCACTCACCACATGCCCTCAACACACCCCGTCCACCACCACACAAACACAGCAGTCCACAACCACCACACCTACACAACTGACTACACTCATCACACACATACCAGGTACTACAACTAACGCACACATACCACAATCCACACTCACCGGACAAACATCACAGGACACACTCATCACACATAAACCATCCCACACCCACCACCACCCAGAACCATTTTTCAACCCATAATCAGAAATAGGATTAGCTTGGATAGCTCCCTCCCTCCTATACTAGAATTGGCAGATGAGAAAGAGTTTCCCCCACTGCCTGCACCTAACAAACTCTCTCTGTTCCCCGTTCCCCACACCACCCTGGCCAAACAAGTAACCAAACCTAAACCGGTGAATACCAGAACACCATTACTCCCAACTCCCCACACTGTTCCCATCAAGACAACAACCACGGTTTCTAACTCTAGATACACCCCCTTCCCCAAAACTTCCAATCGACCAACAGGACCTATAAAACAGACCCCCCCCCCACACACACACACACCCAATAAACATACCACAACCACCAACTCCCAAGGATTCACCGCACACATCCACACCTATCACCAAAAAGAACAAACCCTCACCACCTCTCTCACCGATCTCACCCACAGCACACCATAAAACCACCACCCGTTATGCCGGAGTTAAAACACACATCCCCACCTATAAGAACTCCGTCGCTTGGGCCACCCAGAACACCCCTCAAAGTTTCAGTACAAATCCACCAACCACCGGTCCCCATCCAACACAGTACACGCAACCTCTCCTCCGTCTCACATTCCTCCTGAGGAATTTGAAGTCATCCTTTTGACCAAGCCACAAGAGAACTCTGAGGGAAAAAAAAAAAAGAGTCTCGGGGTCAAAGGTTATTCCATTGATGAGAATGATCCACAATGAGCTTCAACATCAAACCTCAACATTAGCAAATCCAGTTGCTCAAGAACTGGCTGAAAATCTGAGAAAGCGGCTAACTGAGTCCATCTGCAACATGGAATCACTGTGACGACACTGGCATCACTGTTGGACCCCAGGTTTAAAACGGTTGGCTTCCTTAGTCCACTAAAAGCAACGGAAGCTGTTAAGAGACTGAAGTCGGAGTGTGCTGCTGAAATGAGGAGCCATGAGCCTGACCCGGCAGAAGAACCGAGCTCTTCACATGGATCAGAACCCAGTTCAGGGATGAAAACGCATTTTTTGTGTGTTTATATGTATATTTCTGTAATTTATCTGTAGTGTATTTTCACAACAGAATTTTTTTCAAAAATATTTGTTAGGGCATAATCTCTGGAAACCTCTAGTTATGGAAGTTGAGGAGAACAGGATGACCTCAAATACTACAGCAGATTCCATAGTTGAAGTCCAACGCTACTAGGCTGAAAGCAACACACTCAGAACAAAAGACCCGTTACACAATTGTAAAAATAACCAGAAAACATATCCACAACTTTAACAACTGGCACTTAAACATTTATGCACACCATCTCCATCGGTTCCCTGTGAACGAGTATTTTCTAAGGCAGGGGAACTGGTGTCCAAGAGGAGAAATCGCCTTGGAGCAAACACTTTTGTTCCTCAATAAAAATGTATGAATAAATTCCATTTTTAGTGTGTTATATCATATTATTGAACACTTTGGTTAAAAAAATCCCATACATGTGTTTAAGAATTTTAATTCTTAATTTTATTAAATAAAAATTTGCCATATTTTGCATGCCAACTCATTTGAGCATTTACAAAAATAAGCAAATGTTGAGCCCTTCTAATAAACAACTTCACTCAACAAACAAATGAAGCAAATGAAATTATACAAGTATGAGATCATATGTAAGTAAAAGACTAGCAGTTAAATGAAGATTACATATTTCACAGGCTAGTGTTGACTTAACAGCATGCAAGTTTTTCCATCTTTTCATTTTGTTTAACTGCAATGATTTTAGATCTACAGCAGAGGTCACTATTGAGTGACCAACACAGTGTCAGCACAGTTTATGTAATGTCTCAATGCACTCCTTGAGGCATCATCAACCCATTCTTACTAAAGAGGTCCTGCACGCCCTTGCTTTCTCAAAGTCTGTACGGACGGAGAAAAATAGTATTAAAACTAAAATCTAAACAAAAACCTAGTTTGCCAGTGCCGTAGGGACTTCTGTATTCTCCCTTTCCCTCCCCACCTGAGTCTGATTAGTCATCAGAGCTCTGGGGCAGAGCTCCCTTTAATACTGTGAGCTTACATGCGCAATCAGCCAATTCTCTACAGGTGTGGGGAGAAGCCCCTGGCCTCAGAGCTCCTGATTGGCTGATGCCAATAAACAGCTTTCTTCAGAAACACATGGGAATCAGTCTCCCCTTTCATACATCTGAAGAAGCCTTTTTAACTCTTTATTGGGTTTTTAATCTCAAGGTTTTAAAGAGAAAAAAACTGAAAAAAAGAAGCTCTTTCTCCCTGCCTAAAGCTTTGAGTTTATCTCTCTTTTTAAATTCTTCTTGCACAAAATACACTGCATTTTAAACAGTTCTTTTCAGGACAGGATTGAAAAATACTCGCTTTTAAACACTAAAAAATAAACTGTTAAAAAACAACATTGGCAGCACACTCACTCCTTAACACAAGTGGAGAAGCTCTAAACTTATCTTAAGTGATTATTTTCATACTTGATTAAAAAAGTTGGAAGTGACTCCACGCTGTGTGAGACACGTGTTTGTCCAAAAAAAGAGTTTCTCCCTCCTCCTTTGAGCACAGAGAGCAGCCATTTTGTTTTACCTGAAAAGTGTTGCAGTGTTCCAGTCTTTTAAAAAATCTGATTTAAAGCTGTCCTATAGTGCCGAGAAGAATTTTTAGTTGGAAATTTTTAGGTGTTTTTCAGAAAACAAAAACTAAAAAAATTCTCTAACAAAATAATAGAAAAAGAACTTAGGAAGATAAAATTGAAAAAAAGAAAAAATCTTGAAAGATTAAAATTAAACCATACAGACTTTTTGAAGCCATGTATTTTAGAAAACCAAGACAAAATAAAAGACAAAGCACCAGCCAACATAAACAACAAAAACAACAGAAAGCATGAGGCTTAATGCGATGGAGATGCAAAGTAAAAGTAAAAAAAACCTGAAAAACGGTACTTTAAGCTCCTGCAGGCCATCCATCATGCTGAGCTCACTGAACTACATTCATGCACAGGCGACTACCTGATTGGCATGCTCAGAAAAATAAACAGGCTGACAGTGTTCATTAAACCCTCCTCCCCGAATGATCTGACTCATGAGAAAGTGAAGCAGAACACAGATCGCTGGATGAAAGCAAATACGCACATCTTAAAGTAACGTTATTGTCCAGGATCTGTTACCTTTCGACCAAACAGCTTTGGAAAAAGCTATTTATTTTGGCAGAACTTGGTATGGACCACCTCTCACAACATCATTGGTCCTCACTTTAACATCATTGCTAACTGAATCATGTTCAGAGGAAGGAGTCAGAAATTGACGAAGCTTTTGATTTTTTCACGACAGGAGGACTGGCTGGCTTTAGAGCCTGAGCCTGCACACAGGAACACAACACCTCTGGAGTGCAGGTCACATCCTCAGCCACTTTGCAGCCCAGCTTTAATATCCTGCCTGGCTTCCTCTAAACAGAACTCTCAGAATACAGCCCCATTTTCTTCCAACCAGTGCCATGCACCTCGTTTCTATCAGAACTCTGAGCAGCAGGCCTGAAGAGTCGTGACACACGACCAGGCTCCTGCTGACCTCAACACTGGCTCAGATCCAAAACCCCAACACCAGACCTTCAGGTCCAGAGTACCTAAACCTGGCCCTGGCACATGAGAACAGTGGAGACAAGGAGCAGAATGAATGGAATGTAGTCTTGACACATTCTCAATCTGTAGCACACTGCTTGTCAGAAATCGACCCCACAACTGAGACAGCAGGAGAATTTAACAGGATGATACAATCGAATGTAGCAGTGATGACCACGGACGCGATTTCTGAAATTTCAGAAAGCGGCGGACAGGAGCGGGTAACTGGAGGGTTTGAGGTTGGAGGACCGGTGGACGGTGAGGAATATACCCACCTGCCACCTGAACTCACTGCAAAAAATCAAAAACTCGTCCTTGACTGTGAAAAAACCTGTAGTGATTCTGGGAGATTCAAACCTGGCCCGAATCCCCACACACAGCTACACATTTCCTAACCCTAGACCCATTCTCTAACCCTAACCTTGGTTTTTGCCAAAAAAAAATATTTCCTAACCCTAGACCCATTCCGGACCCTAACCTCCATTTTTGTCAATATTTTATGCCCTAATCCTAGACCCAATCTCAAACCCTAAACTTAGTTTCTGCCAGAATTTTATTCCCTAAACCAAAAAAGTTTATTCTCCAACCCTAGACCCATTCTCCTACCCTAACCTTAATTCATACTAATATTTTATCATAACCCTAGCTCCATCCTCTCAACCTTAGCTTAATTTCTAACACATATATTCCATGACCCTAGACATCCTGAGATCCTAACACCAATTTAAGTAAATATTTTATCCTAAAACCCTAGACCTTAACAACTTGCCCCTAACAACCAACTTCCCCCCACACCACCACCACCTCTCTCTCTCTCTCTCTCTCCACCTCCTATCTACCCATCTTCTACGCTGGACATAAAGTTGATGACTAGAATAAGTGGTATGAACAATAAGCGCCGGCCTGCGCAAGCCCTTGACATACCCATACAACCGCCCAGTTGATGGATGAAGTGGGGAGTGTCACTGTAAATATTACCCTAACCAACCCTAACTGATCAAAATTCTCTCTTCACTTTAACTTAAATATCAAAGCTAACAGTGTATGATCAGTGTAGTATTAATGGTAAACTGTGTATATTTGAGGCAGATATCTGACATGAGTCTGGTTCTGTCTGAGGTTTCTGCCCGTTAAAGGGAAGTGTTTCCTCTCCATTGTAACTTGCTGAATGCTGTAAAGGTCTGTACTCATGGTGGGTTAAGATGAGATCAGACTTCTAATCTTGTCTTGATGTTGGGTCTGTGATTAATAAAATTTATTATCATTTACAGGTCTAGACCTGTTAACTCTTTTGGAAAGCATCTTGAGATAACGTTTGTTATGAATTGGCGCTATATAAATAAAGATTGATTGATTGCAATATTTCACTAACATTGTACATGTTTATTAAGGACTTTTTCTAATTGGGGTGAATATATGTGTGTATGAATTATGAAAGGTACAGATATTTATAGATATAGGGATCCATATAAATTGGGATCTGTAGCACTTGGCACTTATGAAAAGAGGACCTACTTTCATTGCATGGTTTATAAGTACTTAAGACGAGCACTTATTGCATGGGGTTTAAAACACGGATACGGAACAGGGTTACTTGCAACCTTTATTGATGCTCCATTGACACATAGCTCAGAACAAGTGGTTTCGCAACAATCCCAGACAGTATATATATTAAATCTGAACTACGACAGAGGTCCACAATACACAGCCTGACAAAATATCAATTTTTTCTCTTAGGCTTTTTTTATTTGGCCCATGCTCACAACGCCCACTGGTTTTTCCTCTATCAGGGGACTACCCCTGGATACCTCTGGATTCGAACCGAGACTTACTGAGGGAGGGAGCAATTCTTTACACCATTCACCCACCATTGCTGTTTGTTACGCTACCACCTACACCACCAAGATGGTAGATCAGTAGACCAGTGCAAAAGATCATAATCATGATCCTCTAACCCTAACCCTAACCCTATCCATAATGCGTAATAAACTTCTTTGTTAAATTGATATTATATAATTGGTATTGAAAAAAAATATTCTTCAGGAACAATTATCGAATTGAAGGTATGGGTATTGATACAAGTATTGAAAATTTTTAAATTGATACCCAGCCCTAGCTGTAAATCATGTGAAGATACTATCGGAGCACCAGAGGGACCCCAATATTCCCTCTCTAATGTTCAGGTAATGAGTAAGGGTAAAACACTTGCAAAAGCTCTCCATATCAGTCTCTTGAGGAGCTTAGTGCCCCTAAATGTCTGACCAATAACAGCTTTTCTGCATGCTGTTATCTGAGATTAGAGACCAGTACAAATTGTGTAGTAACATTTTTATATCACTGCAGGAAAGATGATAATGTATGTTTGGTTTTTTAATACAGTGTTATTAATAAAGTTTGTTGTTCCCTCCCTTGTAGAAACCAGAAGAAGATGCCTATTTTTTGGTGAATGGAAGAAGTGAAGAGACTCTGTATTCCAAACTCAATGATTTGACCTCAGGTACTTTCCTGACCTTCACCTTTTAATACAAAGGTGAACTCAAACTCTGTGAGCCATGACTACCTTTTCCCTGCCTGCTGAGGGTAGGCTAAAAGAATAAAAGCTGTGCAGAAAAAAAAACTGTCAGCTCTCCATGGTACGATGGCATTGTGGTTAGGTTTTATATTTTATAGTCTGCCTTTTATTCGACTGCCTTTATTTCTGCCAGTTTTCTCAGACACGCCTCCATGAGCTCACTGCCCACAGGACTGCGAGACGTCTGTGTGCATCTGTGAAAGTGTTTCTAAATGAAGAAACAACAGATGCCAAAGACGGCACATGGAAAAGATATAAAAGAGGTTTATTTTTGTGGATCTGACTGGAATAAGACTCAGCTGACTGGATTCTTACATAATCCCAAAGTGATATCAAGTTACATTATTTATTACAGGTTAAGCACATTTTACCCTGAATTGAAACTATTAACTCAACGCATTAAGAGCAGCATTTCAAACAGTGAATCCCTGAATATTTTCACACCATTCATCTCTTCATTAATCTTAACTGCACGATTCCTCAAGTGACAGCCAGAAAATTGGAGCACAGCAGCTCAGATGAGGTTTTCTTTTCCAGCAGTCTCCAGGTTTTCCATCACTAGCTGGTTTTGCCCTTCAGAAAAAAGAAAAAAAAAACTTTCCTACAGATATCTGGGGACAATAATCAAATTAACTGCAGCTCAACTTCTGCACAGCAGAAGTTGAGCTTCATGACTTCATGACTCAGTAAAAGACATACTCACTTTATTTGTTTTTTTTTCCCTTTCAGCTTCTCTTTCTCCCGAATATTACAAATCTTCTCTCATCTCCTTTAAAATGACAAAAACAGTTTTTCAGGTGCAATTAAACATGCTTCTATCTCAAAGTGAGTCATCTTCTTACATTTCTTCGGTGTCTAAGATTATTCCGGCCATTTGGACATCTACACTCCAAGACTGTTAAAGCTTTCCTGAAAACTGTACATTAAAGGGACGGTTCGCTTTTCTACTAAAGTTTTAGATCTCTCTTAGAGATTTTATTATACCATTGCCAAAGCTAGTGCACTGTTTGGAGATAGACAATGAGTGAACCAGGTCCATCAAAAAGAAAAGGAAAAAAAAAACAAAAACAAATTACAAGGCATTGGTCGACAGCATGAAAAGTCAAACATCAGAATGTAGCCTATAATAAGGGGCTGAATAAAAATAGTCCGTTATTATTATAATTATTATTATTATTATTATTATTATTATTATTATTATTGAGAAAAAAGTCACAATTCTGGGAAGTTCTGAGTTCGGACTTTTTGACGTAATAATAATAAATTTGACATTATTATTTTTCAATGGCCCTAATTCTCTTCCATATAAATATGTATCTGGCAAAAAAAGTAAATAATAAGAGAACAAGAATAATAATGAAAAAAGGAGACTATTCGTATCTTGCGACTTGTGTATTTGTTTGAAAGTACTCATCCAAAAAAAGGTTGGAGACCTCCTACTTTACATGCGTTTTTCCCCTCAGAGGTGGAATTCATCACCGTGGCTTTTGCCTGGGGGGAAAAAAACAAAAAACAAAAAAACAGAGAGGCGTCCTGGTACACACCAAGGTGTGTTAGGTGTGTTCCCAAAGAAATTGTGCTCATTAGTCCTGTGACATAGATGGTAAAGTCTTTCATTTATCACAGGCCAATCTGGCTAGTGAGTCTTTTTTTTATACCAGCCAAACTGAATTTTTACCCGCATTTGGTGAGAAGGTGGGTGTTAATTTAGAGCCCTGAAAAGGAGCTTTTAGTCACTGACCTCCAGAGCACTGATCTCATGCTGCACCTAAAAAACAAACAGGACGTTTCAACAGTTTCTTCTGTAAATAGATTCATCCAACAGAAATCAGACATTTATTGCATTAATATGTGTGCATATATTTTCTGTGATTTAATGACTTTTCATTTACAAAATGTACAAACAATGTAAGACACACAATGAGGCAGCTGCTCAGCCAAAGGACTTTGTGCGATATAAACTCTGGATAAGCTTCTATAACGTTTGAAAAGCCAAAGCTGTGCTTGCTACATTAAAAAAGGCTTCTGTAACGTGTAAACAATCATTGTTCATGGCACATCATAAGTGAGCCACTTGTTTAGGAGATAGCTATAAGGAGTGTTTAAAGTTTTCATGGTGGAGGCGTTAAATCCATGACTGCATGATGCAGTCATTAAATTCTTGCTCTGCTTCAACTTAAATAGACGCAAACTTAAAGAGTCTTTTCACGTCTCCATCCTGAGTTTATTCCTGCTTCTTCAATCATCTTCATCAGTAGTTGTCTTGGTTCGGGCGTGGAGGAGGCCGGGTCGGGGGAGGGGCTCTACATGTAGCTGGACCCTGAGGTGGAGGTGGGAGGGAACAGGTAGGAGATGGAGGCATGTAGATCTGGTTCATGTTGGTCAGGGGGAGGGCTCTGTTTGGAGGAGGTGAGTATGTGGGGGGGCTGCTGGAGGAGGGGGGAGGGGTGGAGGGCAGAGGGGGGAGTGTTGATGTGGGTGAAGGTGGAAGATGGTAGAGGGTGCTGTTGTCTGACGGGCGGCGCTGATAACAGTGGGGCAAAGTGTAGACGGGTGTGGACGGGTGGTTGTAGATGGGGTAGCGGGGAGCAGGGTAGGATTTGCTTCGGGTGAAGGTTATGCACCGGCCCTGTGACGTAAGAATAAACGAAACAAGGTGGTTCAGTAAACACAGCCTGTGATTAAAATGTTTCAATATGTTTTAGAATATAATGACAAACTTATTGGTGCAAATGCAAAACTGTGCATCAGAGAACAAAACCGATTGCATTGAAAACAAACATGCTGCAAATATACACTCAATGTCCACTTCATTCCTTTAAGGTTCACCTGTTCAGCTGCTCAGTAATTCAAAAATCTAATCAGCCAATCACAACACAGTAACTCTGCAGCATGTAATCATGTATTTATAGTGAAGTCGAGCAGCTGAAAGTCAAACTGAGCATTAAAACTGAGAAGAAAGGTGATTTAAGGGACTTTGAATGTGAAAAGTTGATAGCATTTGACAAACTGCTGGGATTTGAACCCAAAACCTTCTTTAGAGTTTACAAAGAATGGTCCCAAACAGAGCAAACATCCAGAGAGCAGCGGTTCTCTGGGACTAAAGGTCTTGTTGAGTCCAGAGGTCAGAGGAGAATGGACAGACTGGTTGGAGATGATAGAGAGACAACAGGAACTCAAAGAACCACTGGTTCCAACCACGGTCTGTAGAAGACCATCTCTGAACCCACAACAAGTCCAACCTTGAAGCAGACGGGCTACAGCAGCTGAAGACCACACCGGGTGAAGACCACACCGGGTGACTCTCCTGTCAGCTGAGAACAGGAAACTGAGGCTACAATCTACACAGGCTCACCAAAACTGGACCATAGAAGACTGAAAAACCTCTCCAGATCTGATGAGTCTGGATTTCTGCTCCACATTCAGATTGTGGACTCAGGATTTGGAGTAAACAACATGAAGGCATGGATCCATCCTGCCTGGATCAATGCTTCAGCCTGCTGCTGGTCTCGTGGTGTGTGGGGGGTTTTCTTGGCTCACTTTGGGCATCTTAGTATCTCCTAGGGTTGCACAGGGGTGGAAATTTTCCTGAAAATTTCCATGGCAATTTTAGCTCAGGAACATTGGAAAATTTCAGGATTTTGTTGCTGTCAACTTCAGTGATTTTTGTCTAAAAATTCTTAGGAAATTTTCATTTTATTTGTTCTTCACTTGTTTTAAAAATATTGGATGATACATGTTTGCATGCAGAATTTTGAAAACCCAGTACCAACCAAGCCTGGTTCAAAGTCCACAGCCTAACTGGGATTTATTGCTGACTACGTCCATCCCTTTATGGGCACAGTATATCCACCGTCTGATGGAGAGTTCCTGCAGGATAATGCTCTGTCACAAAGCTCAAATCATCTCAAACTATGGTCTTTAACATGATGAGTTCACTGGACTCCAACAGCCTCCACAGTCCCAGATCTCAGTCCAACAGAACTCCTAAGGCATTTCCCACTCTGGCACTGGATTTCAATCAACAAGTGGTTTATGAGACTTGTTTAACTTCGAAAAAATGATCTGTACAGACAAGAAACTGAAATGTACTCAATAAAACTCCTAAACCTGGTTTAAAAAGTTACAGTTTCCAACGAATGGAAAGAGGAAATTCCTCTGTCAGGAAGAATTCCTCATCCAGCCACGCTGACGCTAGGAGCTGATGTAGACGGGCAGCATCGACTCCTAATGACTTCTACAGACAGGCATTCCTCTAGACAATGATGCAGCTGTTTATACCTTTGTCTACTCCCTTTGCCTCATGGGAGTTCCCCTTGAAGTTATTTTTCTTAAAGTTTCCTGCAGCTTTGATCTTGAGAGATGTTTGAGTTAACTGTAGTCACAGATTCTTTCACATCTGCCTGCCAAGGGTAAACAGATACTTCACATTACCTGCTTTGTTTGGATTTGTTTGTTCTTGAGCTGTGAAAACCTTCAGTTTTTTAATGTCTTCATTCAGGAAGTTACTGCATCACATCTTATCTGTTTCTTATTTCTCTATTTCTGGCTCTAAGCATCTCACCTTGTCTCCAGGATGAGGCCGCATCACAGACACTCTGTCATAGCCTTTTCTCAGTAAAACACACAGTGCATCCAGTTTACCCTGTGGAAAGACAAATACACATGGTCTGAATAAAACAAGAGTATATGACGCCAATTAAGAAGAGAGAGTTGGAATTAGTTTTGCTGAGCACAGCACAAACATTTTTCTACACATTCGGTTATCTAATGAGAAGAGTTCATTTGGCCTGGATCTGAAGGATGAAGAATAAACAAAGAGCATATTTTTTCAGTAAGAACAGCCGCTCAACAGATTCCAAAGTCCGGGGTTAGCTCAGAGCACGTCTGTTTTTTATTACCAGTGATCCAGCTGACTAATGTGATCAGAAACTCATATTTATTAACTATTTCCTGGTCACACATCCTATCAGTGACAGTAAAAATCAAAGTTTTATCACAGCCGACACCATCATCAATAAGAGGTCTTTAAATCTCACATCTGGAAAATGTATAACACTGTTAACATATTTTCACATCATGTGGTCTGTTATGAAATCTGTTTGACAGAACTCTATGACGACTGAGCAAACTGAGGAGAAACATGAGACGTTCCTGAAGGCACAGAAATGGAGGAATGGAGCACCTTTATGGGAGAGTACCACTTCTGAGCTCTGCTGGGTTTGTGCATGTGGTAATAAGGTCGTGGCGGCTCATACTCCTCTGCTGGCATCACAACTCGAGCATTTTTGGCTTTCTCCAGCTTGGCTCCTTCCTCTGTTGAGCCTTTATCTCCCCATCGGACCTGAGCAGAGACAGAAGCTATCAGCGCTGTGCTGCAATCAGTGACACAAAGAACGATTTATTCCTTCATATTTGGTTACATTAGCAGCAGATGTGTTTATGGGGATTTCGTGGTGCCAGCAAGAGTGGACTAATACAAATCTTCATGACTCGGAGATGGAATGCTCTGAATTTTTTAGTCTTTATTTTGTTCCACTTGTGCCCCCATAGTATCTTTGATGATTTACAGCTCAAAAAAATGTTTTTTCTCTCTCTAAGTAAACCCTTAGTTTCAGACAGAGGCTGAAATCTTTGTTTTAGCTGCTGTCTCTTTAAGGATTCCTGCTCCACAAACCCCCTTCCCTCTGATCGGCCAGACCTCTGGAGGTGTTTTACGGGGCGGAGCTATGGTCAGAGCCCGGTGTTTGAGGCCATCCCCTCAAATGTGTAATGTACCTCATCATTTCAGCAAGTCTGGTTAAGATCTGGTGCTTTTTTAAAAAAACAAAAAACAGAGTATTTTGATCAGTTTACAGACCGATTCAGGGATTTCTACAACATATGAAGATGTAGAGGTTTGAAATTCTGCACATGCTCAGTCTGAACAGCCTTCCCTCTTACTTTAAATCCACATCTAAAATATGGGAAAGCAGAAAAACCCCTATTAGACTCAAATGAAGGAGTCCAATAGTTGAAATGTTGTTAATTTTCACTCTTTAAGCAGATTTTGTAAATCGAGTATAAACTGAGCTAAATATACATTTGTCCTTTTTAATCTACCCGTGTGCTGGATTCAAAGTTTGAGTCAATTTATTTCAATAAAATTTAGTTTTTACTTTTTTTATTTTGGCCAAACCTCTAATGAAAGTTGGCATTGAAACTTTTTTAAAGCTCAAGCAGCCTAAAATTTTTAGCAATAAGAAAATATTTCTATTATAAACCACTTAAACAGCTGAGATGAATGCCTCAAGTGCTTCATCACATCAGAGTAAACCAAGACTGTCAAAACAACCATGAAAGTTCATTACTCAGATTCACTCCCTCACTGCTGCCTCAGACGAGCCATGAAGCCTTTAACTTGGCAGAAAAAGCTCTTAAATGAGTGGTGCATATTTTCCACTGCTCTGTTTGGAGCAGTGCAGCACGGAGGCTTTAGACTCCTCAGACTCCTCAGACTCAACCACGTCTGAAAAGCACTTCACACTATGGAGTCCACTTCTGTCTGCTTGACCTTCACCAAACAAAATGCTCTAACCCTCTGAAGAGCTGCAGATGTCTCATTTCTTCTGTTCAGCTCTGAGTTAATGTCATCTCTTTAGCTCTGGAGGCTGAAGGTGAAGCTAGCTCTAAAGGAGTGCTGGCTTTGACTTCCCTTTGACTGTGCTGCCACTTCTTCTTCTGACTGAGCAGAAAAATGAGTTTTTTGTTGAGTAAAACATGAAGAAGTAGATTGTCAGCATACAAAGAGTTCTCTTTTGAGAGAGATCGAAGCTGAACTGTCATTAAATGCCTTCTGATGGATTATGGGATTGATTGTGAGGAGTGTGAATGGCACTCAAACTGTTTTACTGCTCATAATTTCAATAAAATCAGACATCTGTCAGTTTTGGGACCACATTTTGTTATCAAAAGCGTTCTGGTAAATTTGTTCAGCAGGCATTTGCTATGTTCAGAAAAAAGTGTGTAAGGACTTCAAAAACAGTAGCTTAGCTTTAATGCTTTAGTGCTGAATTTTCATCACCATTGTCTTTTAGTTGGGTTACAAACAAAAGCAGTGCCATGATTTGTCTGAATGATCTACGCCAGGGGTGTCCAAACGATTGTAAAACTGACCATGGGCCAGCAGGTAAAGTAAGATCTGAGTCTATCTCTTCATTATTGATTTCTGTAAAATCAGCCACTAAGTGTGCTAAAACCATGGACTGTATAATTAATGGATGTAGCCTCTGTGACATCACACGTCTGTTTCTGAAACAGATTTTTGAAGCAAAACGGCCGGCGCGGCCATATTGGAAATGAGGCAGGCTTTGAGTCTCCACAGTAACAGCTATAGGGCATCCGGCAGTCAAGCAAGCTGAGCTGTGCTTCTTATTGGAAAAACTGGCGATCTTAATATTGTCTAAACTGCTGAGTTAGAAAGAATTCACCCGCTGTACAGTGCGTGCCGTTAGTGAAATTAGTGATTAAGACAGAAGACATTCTTCGTACCAGGCTGAAAAAACATTTATTTCGGCTGTGAAACCGACTTTTTTTGGCTTGGTGTGTTTGTGACTTCTGGTATCATCCTTACAGACTGATGAAATCAAATCTAACCCTCCTTCAACCGACCTATGGCTAAGTCCCACCATCAAAGGAGATGAGCCAATCACAGTGTGTATAGCCATTGCCATACACTCAGATGTCCATTGAAATGCAGAAAGTTAGTTGTCGTTTGGTTTTATGAGAGGTATATGTATCTGAGAGGCTGGGTGACGGGGTGTATTTTTAACCCTTTCCTCTTTGGATCAAGTCGTGCTGTAGACACAACATCAACCTAACATGATTAAAATGAACAAAGATGTTTATGTCTGCTCTAAAGTAAGTCAACATTGTATGTGAGGCAACATGTTGTCACTGTCTCTGTAAAGAACTATAAAGTTATCTTTAACATCTCAAACATTAGCTATGGTTAAACTAGCGTTAGCTCCTAGCTGTGTTGTTCATCATGTCTCTTTGTTGGAGCTCATCGGTCTGTTTCATTCTAGTTTTTGTTCTCTGGTGATCGTCCATCATTGTAAGCTGTTGTCCAAAGGGCTCTAGTTAAACTAACGTTAGCTTCTGGAGCTTAGCTTCATGCTGATGGAACCAGATGTGGTTTATCAGGTTTGCTCTGGGACCTGGAAGTTTTGTCTTGTAACTGAAGCTTTTTATGGACCTTCAACAGTAAAATGATTCATATATCCTCAAATGAGGTGTTCAGACCCTGCTGCTGACTTCTAGATGATCTGTGATCTTTATGTCCCCATAAACCATCAGTGTCCTCCTGTGAAATGTCTCCTACTGTGACACCTGCCATAGCGCCTGACGCTGAATGTCCATTGGTTGTCTGAGTGAGTGGAGGGGGCAGGGCTTAGCCATGGGTCAGGTGTCTCTTCATCCCAGATGATCAGTGGTTAGTTCTCTGCCGTGTTACGCGCTGCGAAAACATCAGCAAACTCTGCTTCTAACCAAGTAACATGTTTTCCATTAGGGGGCGATATGGGACAAATATGTCAGCAGGTTTTTTTTAACAGGATCAGGATCTGGATTTGATCAGGATTGGTTTTTAGATTAAGACAATTTTGACCTGCAAACAGCATTTTTAGACCTTATTTTTCTTTTTTACCATTTATTGTCTTTTCTGCACCATTTCATAATTTTAGTCTGGTCTTGTGCCCTTTAACGTGTTTCTTGAACTCTCACATTTCCTCATCCTGATAAATCCATTCATTTAAAAACGTCAGCTGCAATTGTTGAGTTTCTGCTGAATGTTCAGAGCTTTAGCTTCATATAAGTGGATCATGCAAACTCCGAATCAAGTTTTGTGAGATCTTAGAGTTAGATTTCAGTTTTGTTGGGGAACTCAACAGAAAATGTAAATGTTCCCATAATTTAGAACATGTTTCTTCTCAGTGACATAATTAATACATTTTAAGATGAAAGGTGAGGCCTTTTCAGAAATGGACCTCAGGTCTGACTTTGGGTATGCCTGATCTACAGTTACATAACCTTTTACCCGCTGACTCTTCTTAATCTGAGACGCAGCTCTTTTGACATTATGACTGAACTTTTCTGATGACTTTCTTCTTCTTCTTCTTCTTCTTCTTCTTCTTCTTCTTCTTCTTCTTCTTCTTCTTCTTCTTCTTCTCCTTCTTCTTATACAGAGATAATCCTTTAAACATCTCAACTGACAGGATCCAGATTTTTGCCAAAGAATACAAGAACCACTAATTTGTTTTAAACCAGCTTAAGCAAAACATCCCTGCTTTGATGATTTGTCTGCAAACAGGGTTCGTCTTAGACTCTGAACCTTCAGACAGAGTAACACTCAGCTTCTTCCACATATTTGGTGGATCTGCTGAGCTTGCATTATCCAGGCCAAATGGCTCCCTTTTAACTTTCATTCTAACCTCATCAAACTCTCTGGAGCACCAAACTGAGTGAGTCAGGCTCTTCCAGCACGGATTTGCACAGTCATCTTTTTATTG
The DNA here is from genome assembly GCA_030710495.1 of Labroides dimidiatus. Classification (NCBI taxonomy): domain Eukaryota; kingdom Metazoa; phylum Chordata; class Actinopteri; order Labriformes; family Labridae; genus Labroides; species Labroides dimidiatus. The sequence continues at coordinate 29,933,040 of CM061157.1, read as the reverse complement.
ATTTATTTATTTAGTTTTAAGAATAAGTCGCTTCCTGTTTCCTTTGTTTTCTATGTTTTTAATCTCAGTCCCATTTTTCAATAATTCCAGAGAAAAATCTGATGCACTTTGGATTCTTGGCAGCCACGTGTTCACAGTATGAACATAGGTACAGTGTAACCAAAGGTATTTTTGTTGAAAACTACATCTTTGGGTTCAAGAAAACTGGTCTTTTTTTTTTTCATTTTACCTCCATTCTCTTGATGCCTCCAACTCCACGTCCTCCATAGTACGAGGCATCCACTGTGGGCCAACGCTTCTTTGGAAAACCATCCTCATCATCCTAAAGAAGACAGAAACAGGCTCAACTTAGAAAAGGACATTCAATAAAACAAACATGTCAATATTATTAAAGCAACTTCAGATAATCTTATCATAATAACTCTGTAAATAAAAAATACACTTACAGAGAGGTCCTCTATAACAGGAGGTGGTGGCTCATGAATGACCTGGAAACAGAAAAAATATCTCATGCTCAAAGAGCTGCTGTTGGTTTTGTTGTGTAAGTTTTTATAGTCTTTACTGATGGAGACAATCAGATGTTACCACAGTGCAGCAGAGGGGCCAGAACCACCAGAGCAGAGCGATGGTGAGCAGGAGCAGCAGGATGAGCAGAGCGATGGCCACAAATTTCCCATCAGACTAGAACAGAGAAATACAAACATTACATGAACAGCGAGGGCTGCACTCATTCATTTAAACTCACCATCCACTTTATTAGGTATACCTGAGCAACTGCTGGTTAACGCAAGTATCTATTAAGCCAATCACAGGGCAGCAACTCAACACATTCAGAAATGGTGAAGTCGAGCTGCTGAAGGTCAAACTGAGCATTAAAACGGAGAAGAAAGGTGATTTAAGGGACTTTGAACGTGGCATGGTTGTTGGTCTGAGTATTTGACAAACTGCTGGGATTTGAACCCAAAACCTTCTTTAGAGTTTACAAAGAATGGTCCCAAACACAGCAAACATCCAGAGAGCAGCAGTTCTCTGGGACTAAAGGTCTTGTTGAGTCCAGAGGTCAGAGGAGAATGGACAGACTGGTTGGAGATGATAGAGAGACAACAGGAACTCAAAGAACCACTGGTTCCAACCACGGTCCGCAGAAGATCATCTCTGAACCCACAACAAGTCCAACTTTGAAGCAGACGGGCTACAGCAGCTGAAGACCACACCGGGTGACTCTCCTGTCAGCTGAGAACAGGAAACTGAGGCTACAATCTACACGGGCTCACTCCAGATCTGATGAGTCTGGATTTCTGCTCCACATTCAGATTGTGGACTCAGGATTTGGAGTAAACAACATGAAGGCATGGATCCATCCTGCCTGGATCAATGCTTCAGCCTGCTGCTGGTCTCGTGGTGTGTGGGGGGTTTTCTTGGCTCACTTTGGGCATCTTAGTATCTCCTAGGGTTGCACAGGGGTGGAAAATTTCCTGAAAATTTCCATGGCAATTTTAGCTCAGGAACAGTTGTGTTAAGTCGGCATCTAAATTAAAAGGTTTACAGTCCTTTGTCCACGCTAACGTGTTTTCATTGTACTTACACAGATGACTGCTGTTATGGTGACAGAGCTTGATATGAAGCTGAGGCCGTTATTCATGCTGACATACAGAGTGGCAGTCCTGTAGAGATGGTGTGACAGGAAATAAAAACACTTTTAGTTTGCTTTTATTGAAGGTTTTCAAAAACAATCAGTTGTGTACTGAGGCCCTGAGGAAAATGAAGCTTAGTGTAAGTTCAATCAGGAAGTTAGTCAAGTTTTGTTGCCTCAAAATAACAAAACAACCAGAAATTGAACTAGAGTGAGTAAATGTATGGATGCATGTCCACTCGAGGCTTCCTGAGCTGTTAACAAACTGTCTGGTGCGAGTTGAAACTGTGAGGCTGATATTCTGCTGTTAACTGAAACTGAAACTGAAAACTAAGACCAGCATCACTTAATCACTTACGTTCCCTCTTTTTCCAGAACAGGCGCCGGACACAAAAGGTAACCATCTCTCACCACCATAGGTCTTTTCACTGTGGAAAAAGGATTAACATGAAGTTTTATTTTATCACATGCTATCATGACATCATCTGAGATAAACTGTAGGTTAACAGTGAAGTCATTACAGAATTTATAACCAGACTTTTCTCTACCCATCCTCAAACTTCAGAAGATTCAAGCCTGAAAATAATTTGTCTTATTAAATTCCTGGCTTTCTTCTCTTTATGGAAAATGGAGCAAATGAGGGAGGAATGTGGTTTGTTTAGCCCATCTGGCTGAGCTGGTGTCTCGCGTGTGCAAAGACGGCGCTCGTCTCTGATGAGATCCACATTCCCCTTCAGACATCTGAGGAGCTCTAAGTGTTAAAGCAGACGACTCAGAGTCCGGCTAAATGCTGCTGAGGGGTTTTTCAGAGGATGGGGAGTTAAATCATTGTGAGCCACAGAGAGCAGCCCTCCCCCACCCAAACCCATAATCTGCAGCCAAACCAAACTTGGAACCATAACGTTAATGGCTGCTGAGTGAAATACCGAAAACTACTGCTTTTCTGATCAGGCTAATAATAGGACGATGGACTTTATGTAACTTCCAGTTTCACACACCTACACAGTCATTGTTCTCTGTTCATTAAAATAAAATCAAATCTGGACTCTAAAGACCAGATTCTCACACAGAATGATGCATCAGCCCCCAAAATAACAGCATCCAGTATGTCTTCGCTAAGCTAAAAGTTTTCTCTGGACGTAGCCAGGAAAGCTGTTCGCTCATGTTAGCCTCCTTATGCTACACTAAGCTTAACTGTCAGTCTAAATAATACACAGATGTAGTCTCTGATGTCATCCATCTGTTTCTGAGACAGGGGTTTAAAAGCATCCATCAATGGAGGCCATTTTGGAAATGCTTGTTGTTTGTATGTTTATAAATGTTTAAATGGTCTTGCCCCACCTTACCTTAAAAACGCATCTAAAACCCCCTTTTTCCCCCTTGGTTTTTCACCTCAGTGAGACTGAGCTTCGTTGTCTGATACTTTTTGCTTTCAATTGGTTTTAATGTTCTCTCTTATGTGTCGGTTTATCTTTACTGAAGCTCCGTGTACAGCACTTTGTTTTTAGTTGTTTTTTAAGTGCTTTATAAATAAAGTTGTTTGGTTCTGCTGTAAACCATTTGTTTTTACTGAAGGTCGGCTTTTTTGAATTGTTATTGCTTTGTATGTAGTTTGTTGTATCTGCAGCCAGCCCCAGGTGGACACTCAAGGAACTGCAGTTTAAGGCACTTCTGCACTTTTTAAAATTTAACTGAAGCTTTTTAAGATTTTAAGATATGCAAACAAAGAAAAAGTTGGTAAACATTTTGCACTGTAAAGCAAATATTAACCAAAACAAATGCAGCATATGTAAGTAAATATCACTTCTAGATATTTGCCTGATCTTAATCTACAAATTAAAGTGAGATTATCAGCACCAACAGAGGTTCTTTCTAAACCCTGTTTCTTAGCTTCCCGATCAGGTCATGAAGGACGGGATTGATTTACAGCCTGTTGAAGTCTCTATGACAACACAATGCCAGATGATGAAGTTTAGCAGAGAGAAGAGAGATCTGAGTTTGTCTCTGCTGGAAACTTTTTCTGACACATGAAGTGAACAGTCAGACAGAAGAAAGCTAAACAGGAGAGTGATAGCATGGGTTAAAGGCCAAACCATGAGCTACACCGTGAGCTAAAGGCTTAACCATAAGCTAAAGGCTAAAACACGAGCTAAAGGCTAAAACACAAGCTAATCTGTTTGCAATAACGTTCAGTCATGCAGCAGTTATTCTGCAGTGATCTGATCAAACTGGAGAGTCTGTCAATAAAATGAAGAGTGAGGTAACGTTAACTCTGACTGGTGGATGAGCAGGATATAAAGATTCACTTAAGTTACATGTTAGCCTACAGATACCTCTCAGAGCACCGGGCTGTGAGCAGCATTAAATATAGCCGGCTACTAAACTACAGTTAGCTAAAAGATCAGAGAGCAGAGGTGGGAAAAACAGTCTGTCAGTCCCCTTTGTTTCCTTTTTGCCCATATAGTTTAACACAGCCACACAAACAACACCTTTAAGTGTGTACTTACTCAAAGTAACTGTGTCGTTTATACGAAAGCTGCAGAGAACCTTCTGGACGTCTCGGGCGTGGTAGAAACCATTTCCTTTGACAACCACCTGGAACGATTCTGAGGGAATAAATTGTCCACTTAAAAAGCTTCCAGTTAATATCATTTTATTATTTTTACAATAACAGATCATTAAGTTTAAATGTTTGTATATTTAGTTTTAGGGCTGCTTTCTGTGTCAAGTTATCTTAAAGTGCTTGAGTTCCTTTACCTCCTTCACAGATGCTGGATGGCTCCACAGCCAGGATTTCTATGCAAGATCTTTTCAGGATCTACCAAAAATCAGGAGCACAAGATTTAGTTTTTCAGTGAGGTGTGCAGACAGAACATCCTTATTTTTCTTGTTCGTTTCACACCGAATCGATGACCCCCTGCAGAGCTTCAAATCCATCATTCACTGGAAACACATGGTCCTTACTGTCAGCGATAGTTGAAAGCTGTGAAAAGCAAATGTTCTCACTCTGTTTATTGTCTTATGTTTGGATATTTGTTTTATCATCCACTGATTAGTTGTAGAATTACATGATGGATTTGTTTACCTGGGTTTCATTAAAGTCTTTCACTCCCACACAGTACACCGTGGCCCCCAGCTGTCGTGCTCTGCTGGCCTAAAAGAAGGTATCAAACAAATTTAAGACAAATTCAAAATAAATCTCAAAGAGGAAACTGTTCTCTGTGGGTCTTGGTAGTTTGGTAGGAATGCAACATTATTTCGCTGACTTTGCCAACTCAAAGGGACTTAATTAAAAAACCTTAAACTTAAATATGTTACTTTTACCCCCATCTACTCTCCCATACTCTTCAACATGCTAGCGTCCATCATGGGAGGGAAGCTTTTGCTTTCACTTTTGTACAATAGGAGGAAGTGGAGACACTTCATTTGTCTTTATAGTCAGTAAGTTCATGATTTCTGTCACCTCTCTTTGTGCCATGTCAAACTGATTTTCTCTCAGTTCCCCGTCCGTCAGGGCGATGATGACACTTGCTGTACGATAACCTGTAAGACAGAAACATCAGAAAAGCTTTGAAATTCTTTTTCTTTTTTTTTGGGTGGGGGGTGTGTGTCAGTCTTTGAAGACGTTAGCCATCGGATTAAGTGGGCAGCGTAATCTGATGATTCCTGCACATGTTTAAATCGAGTCACAATGATTGGGTACAAAATGCTCCTCTGGGCAGCAGGGATGATTAAGTGTTTTAAAGCCAAATGATCAACTCACCGTCTCCTGTTGCGTAGTAAATTTGCTCGCTGGCCTGAAAGAGAGGAATTTAGGCGTCAGTGGTTGTATGTAAAGTGGAGCTCATTATGAAAAGTTAAGATGCCGTGCTGTTGCATAAGCAGGGTCACTTTCTCATGGACTCAACAGATGGCTTACTAGTTTCAAGCCTTTGTCCATGTAGGTGTCTCCACCTGGCTGCACCATACGGAGCTCCTCCAGTTTGGCACGAATCTGCTCTCTGATAGTTGATGTTCACAAGAATAAAAAGTTAATGAAGCAGCAGAATATACTAAATAATACAACAAACCCACATTACTAGGAGGCTGTGCACATCTGTACCTGTTTTCTGTTAGTGCCATTAAAGTCCGACCCTCTGTGGAAAACACAATAAAAGACATACGCAGCTGAGGGCTGAAAACAGAAGAAGAAAGCAGGGTCATTATTCACATTTCATTCCTCTTTAGATCTAAAGTTTGTGTTGTGGACTCGCCTGATGAACTTGTGAGCCAGGTGGTCAACAAAGTAATAAATCTCATTCCAGTAATGCTGCACACTGCCGGACCTAGAGGAAGATTCAAGAAACCAGTTAAAAAAATCATTAAAATTCTTATTTGTAGATTAAAAAGGTAAATCAAAACATTTCTTTGGAGCAGCATTAAAATATTTAAGTTTGATTTTTGAAGGAAGGACTTGGAACCAATGGATAGGACAAAAAACTGATGCAGCTGGACTTACAAGCATGAAGGCTGGAATGAGCAAGACTAATTATTTAATTATCTGAACAAAAATTGCAGAAGAGCGAAAAGTTTTCAAGGATAATTCAGAAGACAGACATAAAAACAGAAATTACAACATTTGTTGTTATTGAAAACTAACTTTTCCACCACATTCTCCTAAAACACACACACACACACACACACACGCACACACACACACACACACACACACATATATGTGTAAGTCATATACTCGCAAGTCAGGAATAAGGTGGATAGCAGCATTAAAGCAATTAACATGAAATTGGGCTCAAAAGACATTTCCCCCGATACAACAAATATATCAGATGGAAAGCTTAACTTATAAAAAGAGGGGAGAGTTAAAACGATCTGAAAGAGATGGGCTTAGTGCTCAACATATCACGGTATATATCATATCATGAGGAAATGAACTGGAACCTCAGGAATATGACAATAGGACCACTTAGGGGAGCAACATAGAAATGTAGACGGTTGTTCTGTTTTCATCTTTTTCTCGCTTTGTTTTATTTCTTTGGTGTTTCTTTGTTTTATTTAACTAACTTGTTGGTTTGTCTGTTCTAAGGATGTTAAATATCATAGAATGGGGTAAAGACCTTGATGAAGGGAAAAAATTTAATGCAACACAAATCAGATGAAATTGTTGTTGAACACATATTAATGTTATTTTAGTTTTGCTATTTTAAACCATTGTAATGTTTGAGCCTGTTCATCACTTCCTCCTCCATATCTTTTGGCTTGTGTTTGTGTTTTTGTTGTTTCCTTCCACGGGCTAACGTTTTCTCTTGCAGCTCTGATGCTGTAATTAAAATGCAAAACAAAACCAGAAGTGCCACGTCTTTGTCTAGAATGATCCAAGCTTCGTGTCTTGATTTGTGAAACAGGTTGCTGAGTCAAACAACTAGAAGAACAATGCACTAGTCAATAATGAAAGAGCACACTGAGGCAGATGTGTTCAACCTGAGCAGCCTCCTCTCTCTCTCTCTCCCTCTCTCTCTCTCTCTCTCTCTCTCTCTCTCTCTCTCTCTCTCTCTCTCTCTTTCAGCTCTGCCTCTCCTCATGTTTTCAGTTATCCTGAGTTGTGAGCCTCAGTGCACAGACAGCCAGGGTCTGGGGATCTTTGGAACATCTGGCTCTAATGGAGAAAGGGTTCCACAGACTGGAGCAGTGTGAGCTGGAGCTGATGGCTCCTGTCAGCAAGAGGTGGCCAGAGTTTGACACCAGTGCAGTGCACTTTATCAGGGGAAGAGGACGCAGAATAACTTAACAAATCATCCGTCACCGTGTAAACACACGTCCAGTCTCACCACCTCAAAGCTGCTCACACTGAATGTTTACTTGGCTAAAGACGACCTGTTCAGAGGCTTCATGTTGGCTTCTTGACAGAATAATGGGCCGTGTAATTTCACCCTTGAGTTTGTGCTCACTGTAGGATCCAGGCTTTTTCAGACAAGGGTGGCCCAACTTGAGCACTGACTTATTCATAGACACAGAAATGAAAAAATGGTCCCCTGCATAAGTACTTTTTGAATTAAAATTAAAATGTTATGCAGATGATAAACTATTGAGTGACAGTAAAAGTAACACAAACATGAGCCATCTATTGACACAAAGGCCAAATGGTTGATGTAAACATGAATCAAGCTCCAGAAAAGGCTGATAGCCAATCACTGTTTCGAGCCCTGTTTCCACCAAGCAGTTCAGTTTGGTTCATCACGGTATAGCACGCATTTCATGACGTTTCCTTTGACTAAAACCAGGACAGTTCCCCAAATTACTGACCTGTACCATCCCACTTTTTGGTACCCTACTGTTGGGGTGCCAGACATACTGATCAGACCCCAGAAAATGGAGCTAGAAACACTGTTGTCCGCTGATTGGTTGAAAGAATTGTCACTTCCTGTGCGACAGCGGTAATAAAGAAGAACAAAAAGCCCCGGCATGTTTGAATCTCCAGTCCACTTTGTGAAGATGACTTTCTTTTTGTTGGAAATTGACATCACAGAACAGCTTACTGTGTTGCGTTTTTCTTCCAGATGGATTTATTAACAGCGAACTGTGTCGAGCTGCTATGCTCTCATGCTATTACATAGCTGACGCAGCTATCGACATCCGGCTTACACGCCGCCTACCTAGAAGGGCATGGTTGGCTGTGGAAATGCAAACAAGATCAGATCCAAACTGTCCTGATCCATACTGGACCGTTTGGTGAAAACGAGACTAAAGATGGGGGCAAATGGGACTGTGCACCCTTCTGGACATGGCCCTGGCTCACACAGTGTTTAAGCCTCTGACAATCTGCCATGTTGACTAAAATGATATGAAAATAATGAACTCTTTATCAAAGTTAAATGATGTACTCATTTCTAAGCAAAGGACAGCATTAAACATTTATTTCCTTTTTTATTTGTCGTACCTTTCAGCTTTGAATCGCTCTGCAGACTAAATAAAACACTACTGTTGTCACCTGGGGCTCTGAGGCATCTGTAATTAGCTTTTCTAACCGTTTTTATGGATGAGTGTTGAAAACCATAGGCGAAAAAAAATGGACATCATCTCTCTTGGCTCAAACTGGGGTCACCACAAAAACTGCTCCCCCTGGTGACTGGTCGCAGTAGGTCATAAACTCCCTCTTCATTCCAGATGGACTGTGGTCAAACTTACATAAATTAATAAATACACCTTGTAGAAATGTTTCTGTCATCCGTATGCTGTGGTTATTTTTAGATATTATGGGGCTGCATTGAGTTCAAGTCCTCTTTTTTCTGAAGTTTCTTTTTTATTTGTTACAACGGGGTTTTACGACTTTTTTAACAATGATTGACAGCTGCCGTTCTGTAGGTTTTTTGGGGGGGTAAAAAACATCAAGACGGAGCGTTGAGAAGGAATTTAGACTTTTGAAAGAAAAAAAAACTTAACTATTTTGTCACCCGCTTCCACTCAGATTTTCTCATAGTTTGTACTGCGCAGACTCTGGCTGCACAATGGCGGCTCCTGTGACAGAGGGTTTTTTTCTTTACCGTTGAATGGTGGAGCCATGCTGTCATTCTACATACAGTCTATGATGAAAATCGTTTTCAGACTCATGTATCATTTAAATAATTACTGTTTGCTACTTTTTAGATCACAATGAGCTGGCTTTTCATGTTTGCTCTTTAGTATGAGAAATGCAAAAAAAACCCTCAAATTTTGCATTTTTTTTCTTGGGTATTCTTGGCTGAATCTTTGGTATTTGTATAATTTCACACCAGAAACTCTTTAACTTAGTTACAGTGGAAGAACATTCCAAGCTAAGCTTCTGGTATCTTGAAAGTAAAACTTTTTTTTTTTTAATCGAGGCTTGTTGGGTTCTTGTGGCTTACATGTAGAGTAATGAGTTATTCTGACAAAAAAAAAAAAAAAAAAAAGATCAGCAAGATTCTGTTTTTAAATCTAGGCTGACTGAAGCCAGCAGAAAGGTCACATGGCAGACTCGGGCAGAAAGATGTAAAGCTCTCTCACTGTCAGTCACTGAAATGGATGGATTCTGTAAATACTGTGAATAGTTGATTCTTGAAGTTTCAGACATATTCATTTTGTTTGGTTTCCTGTGAAGTGTGTTGTACAGATCTCAAGGTAAATACATTTTTATTAAAAAAAAGTTTTTTTTAGACCAGTAGTGACATTTAAATGAAATAAAATGAATTTTAAAACTTGGATCCTCTGGAATCTCAAATGGCAGAAACTGTGCTAAACTCGAGGACTCCTGGACACCTTTTTACTAAAACCTCTGTAGCTTTACCCTGCTTTACTTCAACAGCATCACATTGTCACAGGTGATGTCCAGATGTTGTTCTGTGGTTTTCTTGAGTCTCCGGGCTTCTGTTGCATATTTTAAAAAGGGGGTATTTACATTAACATGAAAAGATTTTGTGCATGAAAAAAATCCTTCATTATTTCTGCCACGTTCCATCTGACTTCCATCAGTAGTGATTATACTTCTGGTGAAATCTCACAAATGTTACCTTTATTGTGATACAGAGATAATGCAAACAGAGCTTGTAATTTCAGAGATACACCCTATTTATTCTGAACACGTCATTTTCGAGCAGGAGCCTAAAAAAAGTGCTCAGGGAAGAACAGGTTAATGTCGAGTTTCACTTTTTGAAATCCTCTGAAACTTGTTACCTTCTGCAGAAAGACCTGGACTGTAGCATTTAAAGCGCATTGCTTGTGCTTCATTTTGGCTAGTTTGTCTCTAAAGATTTCATGTATATGTCTTTGTCAACTCTTTCCAGCATAACAACTTCATAACCCCACATACATCTTATTAACAGGCTAGGGTTAGACCTAACCCTTACACACCTTTTTTTTTTTTTTTTTAATTTCTCTGGAGTTCTTCTTGAATGAAGTTTGCACCTGTGTCTTCAAAACAATCCAACATGAGTCATGCACAGAAAATGAGAAGATTTCTTGTGCTCATAAGAGGTTGTAAAGTACTCACTTGTCCAAAACAAAGTAAAGGTCAAATCCTCCGTAGCAGGACGATCCTGCCTCCCTCTTTTCATAAATCTGTCCCGTGCTGCCGGACACCAGAAACAGCACCAGCATGCCCAGTTCCACACCGAGCAGGACCTGCCTGCAGCACTGGGACATCGCACCGAGGGTTAGAGAAATCATCAGCACAAGCAGGGGTAAAGGTCATTAAAAAAAGCTCAAGCTGCAGGTTTCTGTCTGCTTTCCCTCTCACAGCACACTGCAGTGTTTAGTCATGCTGTGCAGAGCGATCTCCAAGGCTGGATCAGTATCACATCCCTTCAGCAGCAGATGTGTGCTGGTAGAGGAGGACTGAAGCTGGGCTGAGTCTCTCTCCACCTCTCTCTGTCTACATTCAAGAATTTGCCCACAAAGTCTCATAAGATCAGAAAAAACAGTCTTAGAGTGTTTTTTTTCCTTGTCTCTGACTTCTTTGTCTAAATGACAAAAAAAAAGTTTTCATCTGATAACTCTTTCTTCTTGCGAAATCTTGTTTTTGTTTCATCAGCTTTTTCTGCAGGTTAACTCAGTGTTACACCTTACCTTTTAGCACCCCCTGGTGGTGACACATGCACAATGCAATTCTGCATTTGAGCATTCAATGATCATTCATAATGCAAAAACTGAAATCAAGTTATTTCTTCTGTCTTACAAAAAAATCTTAATGAGCTTCATTTACCTGAAGTCAAATAAATGTCTTATTACATGATAATGAAAGAAAAATAATAAATCTGATACACAAGTCAAGGTTCCTGATATAAAACTGTCTTAAAAGAAGAAGCTAAACTAGAACATTTTTTTACTCCATTGGCAGATTTGTTTTATTCTTTAATAACAATACAGGTATGATTTTGGTCTTTTAATATCTTAAATTAAAATATTTCTTCTGGACTTGTTGGGTCAATGGTGCTCATATTAAGTCTTATAAGACAATTTTAAAATAAGAGCGAATGTTTGATTAGATTTCAGGTTTTGTAGTTTCTCTTAAGTCTAAGATTTGAGACTTAAAAAAAAAAACAGATTTGATGACATGCTGGGTCATTTCTGTATTTCATACATTAGAGACAGTCTTCAAATTGTGCTTGAGTAAAAATGACACTTCACAGGGTTTTGTGTGGAAAAGAAAGAGGGCAACAGTTTGATTAGCTACTAATGACCCTGCAGTTTCCGGGTCTTATTTACGACCTAGAGAAAAAGAAGCAGACAAAAATAATTACAAACTAAAGTCACTCTCATATGTATGACAGAGGATTGGGCCCATGTTAATGAATAAATAAATAAATCAGTCAATCAATCAATAAATTTATGAGAACAAAGTCAGAAATTTCCCCGGATTAATTTTCTGAATGGATTTAAATGATGTTAAAAAACAAACTTTTATTGTGAAAGGTTGTTTTGTAGGAGCTCCATCCTCCTCCTCTCAGAGGATGAACTGAGAGCGTCTTCATGATGAAGTCGTGTTGAGTTCCAGCTTTGACAAACAGCCTTCTTAATGTCTCTGCCAACAGTTTGTTAGAGAACCTGGAGCTTTCTGATGAAGGCAGCTGGAACACGGAGCACCGTAGGCGACCACACTACGACGGAGGATCAGGGCCCAGTTCAGACCTGAACTAAAGGAGAACTTCACAAGATGCTCCGTGTTCCTCAGTGACACTGGAATACCCATGAAACATGATGAATGAAAAGTATACCTGTTGGCCAATGTGTGTGGTAGCACATGGTGTGACATGTTTCATCGTCTTTGGGTAGGCGGATGGCCGCTCTTCTAATCCAACCTTTCAGAATAAAGTTTATTTTTGAATGATGTATTCGATTTGTAAATTTAATCTTGTAAATTTATGACATTATTCTTTTAATTCTATGACTTTATTCTTGTAACTTTTATGACATTATTCTCGTAAATTTACTTTTTTTAAATTAATAAATTTATTTAACTTGGCTCAATCCTCTGTTGTGGTGCAAAGACCGAATATAAATTGTTACCAACAAAACCAAAGAATTCAGGATGGTGCTTTGGCATTTTTTCCATCCAAAGGTCTCTGTTTTTAACTTTTACCACCTTTCAAGTGCACGGAAACATTTTTTATAAAGTGCAGGCAACTTAAAGTCTGGCTTTGTAATCAGATTTATACTTTTTGTTATCATGGTTAAAATGATCTTTATGTCCTGATGGAGAAATCTCTGCACGTAAGCAGCAAGGCTGAAAACCAACACTGAATGCCCGTGACCTTTGACCCCTCAGGCAGCACTGCATTAAAAACCAACATCATGGTGTAAAGGATATTACCACGTGGGCTCAGGAAGACTTCAGAAAACCATTGTCAGTTAACACAGTTCATCACTACATCTACAAGTGACAGTTCAAACTCTACCATGCAAAGACAAAGACAGATATCAACAACACCCAGAAACACCGCCGGCTTCTCTGGACCCGAGCTCATCTGAGATGGACTGACGCAAAGTGGAAAAGTCTGCTGTGGTCTGACGAGTCCACATTTCAAACTGTTTTTGTAAATCATGGACGTGGTGTCCTCCAGGCCAAAGAGGAAAAGGACAATCTGGATTGTTCTCAGGTCAAAGTCTCAAAGCCAGCATCTGTGATGGTATGGGGGTGTGTTAGTGCCCATGGCATGGCTAACTGGACCATCTGTGAAGGCTCCATTAATGCTGAAAGGTACATACAGGTTTTGGAGCAACATATGCTGCCATCCAAGCCACGTCTTTTTCAGGGACGTCCCTGCTTATTTCAGCAAGACAATGACAAGACACATTCTGCACCTGTTACAACAGCGTGGCTCCGTAGTAAAAGAGTGCGGGTACTAGACTGGCCTGCCTGCAGTCCAGACCGGTCTCCCATTGAAAATGTATGGAGCATTATGAAGCACAAAATACAACAACAGAGACTCCGGACTGTTGATCAACTGAAGTTGTTCATCAATCAAGAATGGTAAAGAATTCCACCTCCAAAGCTTCAACAGTTAGTGTCCTCAGTTCACAAACACTGACTGAGTGTTGATGAAGGAAAGATGATGGAACACAGTGGTAAAAATGACCCTGTGCCAACTTTTTTGCTATGTGTTGCTGCCATTAAATTCTAAGTTGATGATTATTTGCAAAATTAAATAAAGTTTCTCAGTTGGAACATTCAGTATCTTGTCTTTGCAGTGTATTCAATTGAATATAAGTTGAAAAGGATTTGCAAGTCATTGTATTCTGTTATTATTTACGATTTACACAACTTCACTGGTTTTGGGTTTTGTCCCTGTACCCCGATTACTGCTAACGTAGAGCAAACAGAAACCATGAGCTGAGGACCGGTTTGAGTCTGTGGTTTTCAATCAGTCACCATCATATGGTCGTACAGTCATGAATCAGCGGCGCTTGTGCATGTGATTGGTGGTGTAGTTTAGGAGGAGCCCCGAGTGTGAGATGGCGGGGCTAATCAGAGTCCTGAAGAGATGCTACATTCAAATTCATGCTAGTTTTTCCATGACTACCAACCCTGACTTTAAAGGCCTGAAAGATGCATCTGACAGAAAATAGATGTCTTTGGTCATGCGGGGGGGCATGCAGATAAGCTGGATAATATGGAGTGACAGTATCTTAGTTAAGGTTTAAAAGAAACTAAAAAGCTCACTGAAACCTCGCTTGCCTTCATCAGAAGACAGATTTAGCTTTAGCAGAAAATGAAGAGAGATAAAGAGTTTAAAGTGAGGTCCAAATAACTCCGGCTAATGAGTGTGTGTGTGTGTGTGTGTGTGTGTGTGTGTGTGTGTGTGTGTGTGTGTGTTGAAGTGGACTAGAATGGTGTATGAGTCAACACCTCATGTTAAGCTGTTAAATCAAGACGCAGCGCCTTTTTTTCGTCCCCTTGTTTTCTGTAATTGTTCCCTCTGATAATTAATGAGCCACGCGCTGTCAACCCAAAGTGACCGTTAAAGGTAATTAAACATAAAGTGAGAGAGAGAATGAGGTCACTCATTATGTAAACGTGTGTAACCCCTGGCACTGCAGGTGAAGTACCTCTCTGGCTGCAGACTCGTGTCTCTGTGGTCTCTGTGGTCTCTGTGGTCTCTGTGGTCTCTGTGGTCTCTGTGGTCTCTGTGGTCTCTGTGGTCTCTGTGGTCTCTGTGGTCTCTGTGGTCTCTGTGCTCCGCTGTGGACTGTGCGCTCTGCTCTCGCTCCTGTCAGCGGATCCGTGCTGCAGGAAACAACGCTGTGTTTTATCAAATCACACCGCAGCTGCTCGGTGAGACTTTACACGCTGACACAACTCCTGCTCCTCAACGTGTCCTCTGTGGGACATCTGATCAGAGATTATGAGAGTCGCTCCTTCTTTTCTGTACCCGTTGTACGTCTGTCTGCACGTCTGTCTGCACGTCTGTCTGCACGTCTCTCTGGCTGCTGATTGGGAGTTATGGGACACCAGTTTTACCAACGACGGTGATGTAATCGACTACAAGGATCCCTGTAAAGCTGGTACAGTGTCTCTGAGGTCCTCTTCTGTTTGTTCGCATTTCCTGTAGGATGTATTGAATGATGTGTTGGCTAATACCCACAGCTACAGATATTATAAAATCCTTTAAAAGTAAATATCATAATAAAAGAAGTGGTCTATCTTTTGGCTTTCTAAAGAACTATTCAAACAACCAGTTTAAAAAGTAAATCAAAGTGAATCTCTGACTGTAGATGAATGTATGTTCAGTTTAAACTTTAAGCAATTTAACAACTTAACAATTTAAGGATCAAAAGTCATGACATTTCTCAGCCTGATCATGTTTTGAGTTTTAAAACATGAATTATGAGGTAGTTTTCAAATCAGTGTTTTGAAGTTGAAAGTTTAATATTGGCTCCACAGAGCAGAAGAGTTGGGATGGTACCTTTAAAGCAAATATGAGTAGAGTCAGCTCATTTTGAAGTCATAGAGACTTCAACGTGCCATTAATCAATCCAGTCCTGTCCAACCCGATGAGGAAGATAAAAAATATCATTTATCAATAACCTATATTTGTGCTGATAATCTGGTTTGAAGTTGTGGATTAGGATCAGGCAGATATCTAGAAGAGAGTCTTTTTCAAGATCACTTAATCCTTGTTTCCACCAAGTGGTCCGATATGGATCAGTACGGTTTGGTACAGGTCGGATCTGTAAAGCTTGATCCTTTTTGCATTTTCACAGCTAACCGTGCCCTTCTTGGTTGGCAGTGTGCAATCCGGATGGCTGCGTCAGCTAAGTAACAGCATGACAGTATAGTGTGCCCTGCTAATAAATCCATGATTCTGTGACGCCATTTTCCAAACAGAAAGAAAATCATCTTCCTGAAGTCGACTGGAGATCAATCATGGCGGGGTTATGTGTTGTTCTTTATTACCGCTGTCACACAGGAAGTGACAATTCTTTCCAACAATCAACGGACTGCAGTGTTCCTAGCTCCACCTTCAGGGGTCAGTTCAGAATGTATGTCTGGCACCCCAACAGAAGGGGACCAAAAAGTGGGACAGTATGGGTCGGTAATTTGGGGACCTGTCCTGGTTTTAGTCGAAGGAGACACCACGAAATGCTTGCCATACCAAGAAGAACCAAGCTGAACCTCTTGGTGAAAATGGGCCTTAAGAATCCTGGTCTATCTGGTGGCCTTTCTGTGTGTAGTTAGCATGTTCTCCCCGTGCATGTGTGGGTTCTCTCCAGGTACTCCGGCTTCCTCCCACAGTCCAGAAACATGCTCATCAGGTTAACTGCTGATTCTGAACTGCCTGTAGGTGTGAGCATGAGAGGTTGTCTGTCTCTGTGTGTCAGCCCTGTGACTGGCTGCAGACCAGTCCAGGGTGGACTCCGCCTCTCACGCTAAGACAGCTGGGACAGACTCCAGACACCCTGAACAGGATTGGAGGGTAGAAGAGGAATAATTACAATAAAATGATTTTTAGAAAAATGAAAATAAAGAGTCAAAATATCATTAAGAGTCATAACATTGAGACGCTAACCCTAAACAGAGACCCCTCAGCCTTATGAACGTGTTTCTGAACTGTGGGATGAAGCTGGAGAGAACACACACACATGCACGGGGAGAACATGCTAACATCCACACAGAAAGGCTCCTGCAGAGCTGGGGATTCAAACCAGGAACCCTCTTGATATGTTGCACGAGCAACTTACTGCTGCACCCCCATGCAAACATATGAATCAATAAATGAACCCACTTTGAAAAAGAGATGTGCAATAAAACTGTATTAATAACATTCAGTAGCTTAAAACTGCTAACTGTCAACTTACTGTATGTCCACAACTTTTTCACTCCTACGTCTAACGCGTCAATAATTACTTTTGTTACTCGGGCCCTCAACTGGTCAGGGTCCCTTTCACCTGTGACTTCTGAAACTTCCCAAACACAACACTTGTCTCCTCCGAGATGTTGCCAGGGGAGCAGAGGTCGTTGAGGCCGTGCCAGCTCAGTCCTCGGCTGGACACCGGTGAAATCCCTCTGACTGCGGGGCACAGAGTACACGCTGCAGGGGTGACAGTCATTTACAGTCACCCTTTGCATGAGTGAGTTCACTTCAAAGGCCGACGCGGCGTCCGCTACATGTTTTCCTTTGTACCTTCAAAGTCTCTTACATCACACGGCTAAATGAGGTATTAAACGGTAAAAACCTCCAGAGAGCCGTTCTGCTTAAAGCCACATGAGATCCTGGTTTAAACAGGAAGTCATGTTATAATGATGGAAACAAGAAGTTCATCCCACAGAGAGGAGAAGAGTGGGAGGAAGGTGTGTAGTGTCACCCACAGGTTAACCACTCAGGGATGTCTTCTTCTTCTTCTTCTTCTTCTTCTTCTTCTTCTTCTTCTTCTTCTTCTTCTTTTTGCAGACAGGAAATCTCACGTTGGGCATCAGGATAAAGTTTGGGGTGTCAATCAAACAGCTCTGGAATGAATCAGAAGCTCTTTTATTTACATCGAGACGATTTGTTGATTTGTGAGTGTCTGTTGCGGGTACTCGAGTCTGTTTTCTAACCAGTCTTCATTTGCTAAGAAGTAGTTTTCTGAAAGAAGCTTGGCTCTTGATTAGCTAGGTTCAGCACTCTTCTGCCTTTGTTGTATTTCTTTGTGTTTCTGCACAAGCCTACTGACTGTTGAAGCACAAGAAAAAATGTTATACACTGCAAAAACTGAAATCAAAGTAGTGCAAGGTCTTATTTATCACTCATATTGTTTTATTATACGTAATATGAGCCACAATGTATTATTTCAAGAAATTAAAAGACAAAAATTAATTGATGAATTGCTTTTAATAGCAGAAAAAGATCATTGCCAGTGGCGTGAGAAAAAAAATACATGTGAAGTTCCTTGAAATAAAAATTTTGTTTTAATACAAAAAACTAAACTAGACACATAAATACTAATTTTAATTGTTGTCAACTGAGCAAGTCTTGATCTTCATATTTGTAAACTGATAAAAGTAAAGTAAAATTTTCATTCTCTATGAATTATCATTAACTTGTATTTTCCAGCTGGATGATGGGCTGAAAATTGAAAAAAAGGAAATTGGGAAATAATGTGGAGAGAAAGTCTAAAGTAGCCGCAGTTTGAAGCTGCACTTCGGTGCCTAATAGAGCCCGACCGATTAATCAGCAGGCCGATTTATTGCGTATCACTGATTAATCGACATTGGTCGATCCGTAACCGATGAATTCACTTTTTTTGCTGTGTGGAGATTCTGTGGCTCCGTCTCTTGTGATTCTAAAATAAGTGTTTCTTTGATTCGTTGTTTTTTTTTGTTTTTTATTCTCGGCGGGTTTGGGATCCAGAGAATTTATAAGTTCATTAAATGATCTTTGTGAGATAAGCAAAGATTTCTGCAGCTGTTTATTCCCACGTCCACCATCATCTTATATCAGACCATCACAGTTTAAAGTGCTGTAAGTTTCATCTTTGTGAAATCAGTGTGTTTAACGTCCTTATGCCGACAGTGTTACTGATTAAAGTTCATTATTTTCATTCAGTCTTGTTCTGCGATTTGACTTGAATCATATTTTGGGTATTAGAAGAGTTTGTGTTTGTGTATCAGTTTTTAACCGGCCAAGTGGGCAATTTAGTATTTTTTTTTCCAACCAGGAGTGCCAGAAGAGCCCCCTGCACACCGCTGAAGGGAAATGATCTTGAATGATTTTTGGTTTTATGAAATCTCTTTTTGTTCACTCACTTCCTGGAGTATTGAGATTGTTAGTGACCACACAGTTTGGGAGTCAAAAGGCAAAGCAGTCCATGATTTAGTCACGAGCATTTTCCCAACTCAACATTACAAATTTGGCACAGAAATGTCTTTTCTCATTATCCCCGCCTGTTAATTTATCCCACTAAACATTTAAACGGACTAAACTTTGAGCAGTTTTTAAATCTTTTGCCGCTGACACAGCTGTAACAGTGGCGGATCACAGCTATTCAGACATCTATAGGTGACTCTGCTGCAACAATAGCTCAGCACAAAACACCTCCTGTACTGTGGGTCACTGTTTCAGCAGCTATTCAGCAACATTGCAAAGTCCAGCACAGTGAAATCACAATACTGTAAAGTATTCAGGTCACATCTTCTTTCTGTCACATGACTCAGCAGTTGGACCGCCCTGCTTTTGGGGATGTGTGTTTGCTGATCAAACAGACACGTGGAGCTCTGCTCGGCCCTTCTCAGGACAGATGTGCTGTTTAATGTTTCTGCATGCAGGAAGAAGATGAACTGTGGAGCTGTTGTTGCAGCAAAACTATTTGCGTGTGAAGAGATCAAATTTGCAACTTTTTAAACATCTTGTTTTCCTCCTGTAAAACTTTTCTGTCTTGATGTATTTAAGTATCTGCTGCTGGGCTCTCCTGCACAGAGTGTAGAAGTGCTGTAAATGCAGGCCGTGTGTTTCACACCGAGGCCATCAGTAGTGCTCTGTAGAAATCAGTCCAGCTCTAAAAACCATCTTATTATGCAGAAATTCAGCACACAGGGTCATTGCATCACAGATGGGGTAGATAGTTATGGGGTAGATAACTGGGGTAGATAATTGGGGTAGATAACTGGGGTAGATAACTGGGGTAGATAATTGGGGTAGCCAGAATAAATGCTAGAGAAACAAACCAAGCAGGCACAGGTCTCCTTCTACTGCAGCTTCAGCTGCGACACATCAGAAAGAATCAGTAACGGCTGACGGCTCAAATACTCCATGCGTCTCTGGTCTGGCTCTGCTTTGTTGCGTGTTGACTGCCTTCATTAACTTATACTGGCTGTGAGTTCAGTCCCACACGCCGAAAGACTGACGGACAGCTGGAGTCACAGACCAGGAGTTTCCTCCATTAATGAGCCTTTCTTCATTCATGTTGGGCTGTAAAACCTTTGACCCGTTAACTCCTGGTTTGGTTCAGCTCATTATATCGATATGTTGTTGCAGTCAAGCTAAATATGATCTGGTTTTGACACGTTTTATTTTGAAAGTCACTAACAAGAAGTCATGGAGGGAAACTACCTAAAAATACCCATTGACTTTCAAAGTAAAACAAACTGATTCAAAACAAGAATGGACACAAAATGCGTTTTTCTAATGTGTTGTGTTGCAGTCTGTTTGCAGTGTGTTTTTAATTTGCTGATGTCTGATATGATTTCTTGAGTTGCAGTGCTATGAGCCCTCAGGGCCACCGTACCCTGCCCACCACTGTGTGAATCTCCCCAAAGGATCAGAAGAGTGCTGCAGCATGTCCTCTTCACCTGTATCACCTGTATCACCTGTATCAGTTAATCCTGAGTTTAGTTTTAAATTTTTACATGATTTTAAATCGGAGCCTGTATCTTTTATCCATGTTGTCTGCCACAGCTGCCTTTTGGGGAGATATTGCTCTTGATGAAGATGATCTCAGTATGTTTAAAGAAGTCCACAGAAGAAATGCAGCACATGCTGATCAGACCAACCAGACGGACTCAGGTATGAAAGCAGGACTGCACTCGCCAACCTGTGAATAATCTCTGCTGACTTTTAAGTGACTTTAAACACAGACTAAGAGGACTGGGGTTGGTTTCTGGTGTACTTTTTAAAGGTAACAGATCCACAGAGAGTTTCAGTGGTCGGAGTGGATCTCACGGGCGCAGTCTTCATCGTCTGCGCAGAGCAGCCACCTCCAGACCTGAGCGCGTGTGGCCCGACGGCATCATCCCGTATGTCATCAGTGGGAACTTCAGTGGTGAGTTTTGGATGGAAACAGAGAATCTGGGTGTTCTCCTCACAGCAGAAGTTCTTTTTTCCATGTGAGCTTCTGACTGTGTGAAACCAGGTCAACCTTTGATTCCTTTCAGGCAGCCAGCGAGCCATTTTCCGTCAGGCTATGCGTCACTGGGAGAAACACACCTGTGTCACGTTCACTGAGAGGACAACTGAAGAAAGCTACATTGTGTTCACCTACAGACCCTGTGGGTGAGTTCAGCACAGAATGATCATTGCTGATCAATTAATTATCCAGTTAATTGATGTTCTATAGAAAGTACAAGGAATGCAGATCCAGACTGTGTGGCTCCCTGCAGGTGTTGCTCCTACGTGGGCAGGAGGGGCGGTGGACCTCAGGCAATATCAATCGGAAAGAACTGCGATAAGTTTGGCATCGTGGTGCACGAACTCGGCCACGTCATCGGCTTTTGGCACGAACACACTCGGCCAGACCGTGATGAGCACGTGAGCATCATCAGAGACAACATCCAACCAGGTATAGTCCACTGAAGGTCACACAAATTAGAGTGTAAATAAGTGTGTGTGTGTGTGTGTGTGTGTGTGTGTGTGTGTGTGTGTGTGTGTGTGTGTGTGTGTGTGTGCTCCATATGCTGACTGTGTTGATGTGACCAGGACAGGAGTATAACTTCCTGAAGATGGAGCCAGATGAGGTCGACTCGCTGGGAGAGGTGTACGACTTTGGCAGCATCATGCATTACGCTCGGAACACTTTTTCCAGGTTGGCACGTGCGACTCGTGTTATGATCTGAAGGTTTTCATTGGATTCACTGGATTTCCTAAACTTTTCCTCACACTTGTTTTCAGATCTGCAGCTCAGTTGGGGTCACCACTGGTTACTTGTGTTGTTCTAAAACCTTATTGTTGAGCACAAGTGACTCACTCTGTCCATCCTGCCTGTTCATATGGACCAGTGGACTAAAGTTCACCAGTCTGCTACTGAACCAGGTCTAGACTCTGCTTCTAAATCCTTAAAATCTGGTTTATACTTCTTCGACGACCCTACGCTGTTTTGGCGAATGCAGTCATGAGCTCTATGTACCTCTGTGTCTGCATCACTCTCATAGTCTTTGTGATGTCACTCATCTGTTCCTGATGCAGAGTAATAAAGCCCCCGTTGGCAGGAGCCATATTGGAATTGCTCAACTCAACTTTATTTATAGAGCATTTTAAAAACAACCACAGCTGAAACAAAATGCTATACATAAAAGGCTTAAAACAAATAAAACAACAGCACAAAAATAACAGTTTTATTGTTTTTGAAAACAATTAAGAACAATAAAACAATAACATACAACAACCCATAAAGACTCTAAAACAGGAGTCGCATCTCAAGACGGTTTTTGTCTTATGTGGAAACTCATTCCACAATTTCATGACTCAATTACTGATTCAAGAGGCGGGCTTTGAGCCTCCTCACTAACTGCTACAGGGTGTTACACCTGTCACTCACATGAGCTGTGCCTCTGATTGGACAATCTTGTCATCGTAATATCTTCTAAACTGCTGAGTATGAAAAAATTTCTCCTGCCGTTCACTGTGTGCTGATCATGAAATTCAGACTCAAGCTGTTTTTTGGAGCAGGCTGTAAATACGTTTTTAATCTGTCTGTTTAAAGTCTGTTTGTCTCTTTTCTGGCTTGGTCTGTTTGTGGTTTCCAGTCTTTCTGCAGCCAGACTTCCACACAGGCTTCACTTTTTTTTCACCAGAAGTGGGCCCTTGGTCGCTCTGCAATACGCCTCCGAAATACATGAGGGCAGTGTGGTCTGTTTCCTGTCCCCCTACATTTTCTGCATGTTTTTTCTGAACAGCAACCTCCTGTCTAAGAATATGAACCCCTACTACCTGAGCCCTGAGCTCTTACAGACTGAACTGAGATCACCTGGGAAGTGAGTGAGTGCACGAGTGTGCAAGAGCTCAAAATGGGACTGCACTTTGACACTTCTCACGAAACCTGCATGTCATCATGTAGCACACCTGAGCAGCATTAGAGACAGGTGTTGGTTCAAAACAGTTTAAAGATTATTATTCATACAAAGATGAATTAATAGAATTAAGCAAGACAACAGTTATTATATTTCAGCGAGGAGTTTTTAAGCAATTGTATTTTTGATTTGGTTTGTGTGTGTGTGTGCGTGTGCCTGCGTGTGTGTGTGTGTGTGTGTTCCTTTCATTATTTTCAATGGTTTAAGATATATTTTAAATTCATTTAAAAAACCAACAAATTTAGAGAGAGATTTTAGGGTCCTAAGAGGTTTATGGTTTAAAAAATTGAAAAGGCTTTAAAATTATATTACAGCAGAATCATTAGATGTAATTTTTAATCTTACACCAAAACTTGACATTTATTGAAAAAAAAAAAGGAACATACTGACTTTTTATTTTAACAGCTTATGGAAAAAACACTCCCATATAATCTACGATTGGTTTCAAAAAAGTTAATTGGTGTTTTATTTGGGCTTTTACACGTCTTTAGAGACGAGAGGTGAGAAGCGTTAACAGAGTTTCTTTTGCATCACTGCACCTCTTTCTTACGCACCGTTGAATGTTAGTGTCGTTGTATTGTCGTTGTAATGCCGACTCATTCCAGTGGGTGGCGGTAATTCCCCTAAACCTGAGTGCCATCGACATAGAGAAACAGCATTAGCGCCGTGCATTGTGGGAAACAGTATGCCAGGTAGACTGGTCTGATGCATAATGAGAAATTTTCTCAGATCAGCAGTTTTCACCTCCTGCCTGCTACATACTGACTTTCAGTCAAATCAGTGGACACTGCTGGTGTTGGAGGCGGTTTGGGAAACAGATAAGTGACATCACAGAGACGATGTCCATTTAATAACAACATTTCTACAGTGATTCTGAGCATCTTGTATCACACTGAGGCTGGAAGTGTTGTTGTTTATCATACAGCGGCTATAACACGACTCTATATTCAGCTCTGCTTAATAACATGTGTAAGACAACTTGGGGTCTCCTTTTCATTTCTGTCTCGCGCATGTTGTTGCCCTGTTGCTTTTTTTCTCCCAGCTTTCAGATTTTTACCTCCATCACTGCTTTGCCGGTCTGGGTCATGGAGGCAGGCCAAGCTAAATAAAGGCCTGGCAGCCCGGGCTTTGTTGAACAATTTGGACTGGAGTGGACTTTTTCTCTGGCATTCAGGAGCTGGCTCCACTGAGCCGCCTGGCACCAGCAAAGGGCTCCATTCAGAGCGCTCTGTTTGCACATGCCTGTCATTCATGAGTGCATCACTATGGGAACCAGGCAAGAGGGAGTTCAAACCCCAGGGGGAGATTATCAAAATCAATAAAGTATCAAGGTGTTGAACAGGAGAGGATCTAAAATGAATCCTGTCCTCAGCGGGGATGAGCAGAGAGGTTCAGGGCTGTTTTTCCAGATCAAGCCTCTCGTGATAACAGGTTTCTGAATGATTCGATTCTATGATCTGAACTGATTTGAACTGATCTGAACTGCTCTTGTTTGTGAATTGTCTTAAACAGAGGCATCTTCCTAGACACCATCCTGCCCCGTTATGACGTGAACGGAGTCAGGCCACCAATTGGACAGAGGACCAGACTCAGCAAAGGGGACATCGCACAAGCTCGCAAACTCTACAAGTGTGCAAGTAAGATGGATCATCTCTGCAGGAAATAAAACCAAAAAACAATCATATCTGTGTGATCATGCTGACCTCATTCTTATCAAATAAACACAAGAAGTTATCCGCTCTGAAAGAAACCAAGAACCCTGTGCATATGATCAAAAACTAACATTAATTCTTCTTTTCAAAAATTTAAAATAATGTTTTGAACCCCTTGGTCTGGCCTTTTCTCAGTTTAAACTTTTTTTTTTTTTTTTTTTTTTGGGGGGGGGGGGGGGGGGTAAATCTTTTTCATGTATGATGGTGTTTTGTTTTTGTTTAAAGAGTGTGGGGACAACTTGCAAGAAAGTTCTGGAAACTTCTCGTCTCCTGGATTTCCGAACGGATACTCAGCCTACGCTCACTGTGTGTGGAGGATCTCAGTCACTCCTGGAGAGAAGGTGAGCGCCGGACAAGAAACCGCTTCAGGAAGTAAAGATAATGTTTGTGTTGAAAAGCTTGACTGATGCTTAACGTAAGAGGCCAAATTTCATTCATGACTCCATGTCGGAGACGAGCCTGCTGAAAACCTGCTGAAACGAGCCAAAAAGTCATTGTCTCATTCACAGAGTGCTCACAAAGGGTTAAACACTCCACAAGCCTCAATGCAGAGCAACTGTGTGTGTGCGTCAGTGTGTTTTGAAAACATTTGAATGAGCTCAAGGTCCACACACAAACACACACACTCACTGACTGACTGTCCTAATGTCAGTCAGTCAGTGTGTGTGTGAGGGATCTCCTGCAGACTTTGTCAGCCCTTCTTGCACCCTTTCCTTAAGAGGACATATCTGCAAAAGGAAATTACCCAGGATCCATAGCAATTTGACCAGCAGTGGCAAAGCACACTGAACTGCTCCCTTTGGCTGGTTTAAATGTGCTAATATGCATCTGAGGAGGCAAAAATGTGAACTGAAGTTCCTTTTTCACTGGTGGGATTTTTTTTTCTCATCGCCCCGTCCCTTTAAAAAGTCTGTGATGCCACTGGAAACCAAAAAAACTGTTGTTTTAAATACATTTTAAAAAAGCCCAAATCAGCCAATCTGTGTGAGATGACGATGCAAGAGGACATCCAACTGCTCTAAATGTGAAGCCATACTTACTGGAACCCCCCATCAAGTCCAGTCATCCAAAACCAGCATCACCTTTCCTGAACAAATATCCCCATTTCATCTCCTGTCACCAACCTGGGTGGGAGACTGGACCCTCACTTAACCTTTGAAAACCACATCAGATCATCAGCAAAACCCTGCTTTTTCCACTCAAAGAACACTGCCAGACTCCGCCCCTCCCTCCCCGTACTGATGCTGAGAAACTCATCCACGTCTTCATCTCCTCCAGACCAGACTACTGCAAAGCCCTCATCTTTGGGACCCCCAGCTAAAGTCCTAAAGGATCTCCAAAAACTTCAGAGTCAGAAAACACAAACACATCACCTCAGCAGTCTGCACCCTTCACAGGCTTTCCATCACTGCAAGAATAAAATATAGAGTCACTCTCAACACCCATCAGTGCATCTATGGAAACGCCCCCCCCCAACACACACACACACATACACGTACACACACACAGGCCAGAACCGAGCTCTGGACCATGGGAGACCAGGCCTTCTGTGCTGCTGCACTACAT
Source organism: Labroides dimidiatus (assembly GCA_030710495.1). Lineage (NCBI taxonomy): Eukaryota > Metazoa > Chordata > Actinopteri > Labriformes > Labridae > Labroides > Labroides dimidiatus. The sequence goes on along the minus strand of CM061157.1, from coordinate 29,906,861 downwards.
CTGTGGATCTCCCTGCCAGGCCACCTCAGACCGTGGATGCTTTTAAGAAACACTTGAAGACCTTTTTCTTTGAGGAGCCTTTTAACTTACTTTAAATACTGTTTTTAAAGTTTGTCAAGTTTGTGTGCTTGAGATGTCTTAAAATGAAAAGTAAACTATAAAGAAAATCAGAATCAGTATGGCCTTTATTCATTTAGTATCGTCAAAAAAACATACAAGGAATTTGATTTTGGTTTGAACTGTGCTCTCTCTGTACAACATGTATGAATAAACACTTAGTATCACTAAAAAAAAAGGAACTTCTGAACAAAAAGAAAGAAATAATAAAAACAACAAATGTGAGTTAAATGGTGCAATGAACAAATCATTAAAGAAAGATGTGCAGTTTGCAATGGAAGGACTACATGATGTTTTATTATGATTAAAATTATTTTCCTCTGTGGGAAACAATCCGCTCCTTTGTAGATATAAAGAATCAGTTTTAAGTTATCATAAAAGCTGATTGAACACTAATTTGAGTATACTAATGAATATTATATTCACATTCTGAAAAGTTTGTTCTGTTTAATAATGCTAAATTCTACACAATGCACCTTTAGTGCTGCAGAAAATGTCAGGTTATGTTTGAAGTTTTCATTTTAGGAATCTTAGCTGTGCTCCTTGTTTGTCCTGTCTCTCAGATTGTGTTGAACTTCACTTCCTTGGACCTCTTCAGGAGCCACCTCTGTTGGTACGATCACGTGGAGGTTCGAGATGGCTTCTGGAGAAAAGCTCCATTAAAAGGTCTTTTTTACTTCATTTCACTTGAAAACTTCTCTCTTCAAACTAAATATTCAGAGACGTTAAGAGACAGGCATATTTATGTCTGTGCTTTGGCAGGACGCTTTTGTGGAGACACACTCCCAGACCCCATCACCTCGACCGACAGCCAGCTGTGGGTTGAGTTCAGAAGCAGCAGCAGCTGGGTTGGAAAAGGCTTCTCAGCTGTTTATGAAGGTAAAGACTCATCAGAGAGTTCAGCAGCTTTTCTCTGCACCTCACGAAAACTGAATGTGACGACTCCTCCTGCAGCGATCTGTGGGGGAGAGATGAGGCGGGACAGTGGACAGATCCAGTCCCCCAATTATCCTGATGACTACCAGTCCAACAAAGTGTGTGTGTGGAAAATCACAGTGGAAGAGGGATTTGATGTTGGCCTCTCCTTTCAGTCATTTGATGTAAGAAACACACCTGTGTACCTATAACTCATAACACCAGATGTCTTTTGTAACCACTGTTTTAAACGCTGTTTAAATTCTCTGCTATAAGATGTCTTTACATCCAACTGGGGAAACAGAAGTCTGTGAATTTTCAACTTTGGAAATTTCAGGAATTTATATTAACTGCATTTTCCTGGAAATATTCATGTATAATTATGAAACATGTTGGTTTGTTATTAGCAGAAATTCATGCAAACATGTCTAATGTAATATTTTAAATGACATTAGAAATTTATTTTAATTGAATTTTTCCTAACTGAGTCGAACTGTCATGACTAGAAGCATAAATATTTATCATAAACAAACAAACATGTAAACATGTCTGAAACAACATTTATAAACGACACTAAACAGGTTTTAGAACTGTTGAACTTTAATCAACAGACGACCAAATAATCAGCCCACCGTCCACTATATGGACCAATAAACAGATGGGTAGATGAAAGCTGGTATTCATAAACCATGCTAGCTAGCTAGCAACATAGGCTATGTTTTTAATTTAATATCAGGAGCTAACAGAAACATGTTTCTTTCTTGCTAGATAAGTTAGAGGAGCTAACATAATTCAATGCAAGTTTCACAAAGTTCAGTTAGCTAGCTATCCTTACAATTCACTCATTAAACCATGTTAGCTCGCTACAATGCTAATTACTTACATCCGTCAGATGGTGGTCTAATCTGGCAAAGCTAACAGAAAACTGTCTGGCTAGCTAACTGGCTAGCTAGCCTCTAAAAGTTACCTATACTTTCCACGTGATTCATTGTAAACAGTATTTGAATTCAGTCGTGTTGTTTAAACCAGGATCACTTTTGAAACCTCATTCAAGTTAATAAGAAAACAAAAACAAAAAAAATTCTGAACAAAAATTTCAATAGAAATTTTCAGGAAATTTTCCCCCCTTTTGAAACCCTACGTCCAACCACAGATCGAGAGACATGACAGCTGTGCTTACGACTACATTGAAGTAAGGAATGGCGACTCAGAGAGCAGCCCGCTGCTTGGACGTTTCTGTGGCTACGACAAACCCAATGACATCAAAAGCAGCTCCAACCAGCTCTGGCTGAAGTTCGTATCAGACGGATCCGTCAACAAAGCCGGGTTTTCTGCCAGCTTTTTCAAAGGTTTGAAAGTTATTTCAGACTTCCCTCGGTTGAAAACCTGCTTCGGGTGTAAACTTTCTGTGTACCCTTTGTTTTCCAGAAGTAGATGAGTGCTCGAGGCCAGATAACGGCCACTGTCAGCAGCGCTGTCTGAACACACTGGGCAGCTACAGATGTGCGTGTGACCCTGGGTTTGAGCTGGCAGCAGACAGACGAAGCTGTGAGAGTGAGTGAAGAGCATGACTTCACACGTTCACATGAGTGTGGTGCTCACACTGATTCCAAATTATTCAGAACCAGCAAAGAATGAAAACCTTACATGTAGACATGTTAGATATAAAACCTTTTTTAGTGCTTTGTAACTGGGCTTTATCTTTGAGGTTACAGTATAATCTCAAATTGAGCATGATCATGTCTTTTTGTCTCTTTGACAAGTTTAAATCAGTTCTCCCACCAGAATCACCCTCAAGATGTTTGATTCAAGACTTTCACAAAATACAAAGTTTAAAAACAGATTTGAACTAATTAAACCAATAGTTTCATAGCGCTTTTTTTCGTCCCCAGATTTGTGTTTTCTTGTCCCAAGAAACAAAAACAAAAAGAAATATACTAACATTAAATTCATTCAGTTACTTCTCAAGAACCAGTTTTCTACATTTAAAGTTCCAGCTTCAAGATTTCTCGTATATTGCAGTTATTTTGCTGCACAGATGGATAATTTGACAAGTTTTGACAAGTTTTCTCACCAAATGTTGTTTTTAATCTTTTATTTAGGCTCCCATTCTTTGCAGGTTTTCTGTTTTTCTTTTTCTTTAAGCAAAGAGCTAGTTAGGTTATAAACACTGCAAAAAACTGAAATGTAAGGAAGAGTTTATGTCTTATTTCTTATAATTTCTAATTAGATTGGATATGAGCCGCCTGTGCTTCCAGCAAAAGCGTTACTCAGTATTTGCGGTAACTATTTGAAAACTAGTCGAGGGTTGTTGCATCGTTGCATGTACTTGTTGATTATTTAAATGTAAAAGACTTTTTGAATATTCTAAAATCATTGCACATCCCTACCTGACGGGTCTCTAGAATTGTTGTAATAATGACTTCAAGTGGTTTTGTGTTCAAACTTGAACACCTGTTTCCTTCTCATAGAATACTTTCTTCATTAGTTTTGCAGACTCCAAATCTGAAATCTAAGTGATCATTTTTTTTATTGTTAGTGTAAAAAATGTCTTATTAAACTTAAGATGAAGAATATTGGACTAACAAGTCCAGAAAGTTCTCTTGTCTCAAGATATTCAAAAAGAAATGATGCCTGAATTCTTGTAAAGAATAAAAATCTTTAACCCTGCCAGCAGAGTAAGAAAACTTTGCTGGTCAAGTTTCTTGAAATAAAAATAATGTCCTGATACAAGAAACTGAAAGAGTACACTGCAAATTTAAATTCTTAGATTTCTCTCATTTCATTAGCAATGACAAATTATTCATTGATGAATTGCCTCAGATCAGTGTGTGATGCAGCTGCCCTCAGCTTTTTATTAAACACTTCAAACTTCAAACAAAAACGTGGCTTTTAACTTCTCACTGAGTGTCCAGTCAGAGTGAGAACTCAATTTTTCTTTGAATCTAACAGATCTACTCACTTGAAATCCTCCACCAGAGGGCAGTGCTGCTTTATTACACTTTGTTTCTCAACATGAGGACAAACTAATGGGAAATAAGAGCTGCTATAAACCCCCCTTTAATAATCACATCTCCTGAACCAACACATCTACTAATTGAAATCCTGGCTTCTGGTCTGACTGTAATTCAGTTGAGGGTTTCTGGTGTAAAAAAAACAAAACAAAACCTACGAGCTCCACTTTTCTTACAGGAAGTTAATATCCTGTCTGTAAAGTTGTGTTTCCTCTTTGTTTATCAGCGTTATTTTTTTTTTCTTGAAACATCTGAACTGTTTTATTTTACTGTTACAGTCGTCAACATTTTCCTTCATGACATTAATTTAGGATTAAGTCATTCACACTATCATACTTTTTGTCCTCTTTTAAAAACACATTTTTTATCGGTGTGCTTTGACTGGAGAGTTTAGCTTAGCCTGTTTTAATCCTCGAAATGCTGCTTTTGTTTTGAAAAGTGCTTCACAAATAAAGTTTATTATAGTTATGTTGTTGAAGTTCTGAGCAACAGCTGATGATGTCAGAAGGCGTACCGGGGTTATCCATCTTTTTCTTCTGCAGCCGATGGTTGTTGACTTCTGTCGGCGGTTATCGTCTTCCGGTTGCCACCGCCGGCAAGCTAGCTCAAACAACTTATGTAAAATCATTAATGCTCGACGTGGCTCAGTGTGAACTTTTTTAAAACTTCCGCACTATGACTCCACCTCCGATGTTTGTTCATTTTGTCGCTGCCTCTAGAGGGAGTATGACCGCTATGCTAAGAGACCGTTCAACCGGAAGAGCATATCTGGCAATCGTAATGAACTATGGGTAGTCAGGAAAGGGGGATAAATGGGACGGATGTGCATCACCAGAGTTTGAGAAAATAATGAGGTCAAAGGTCACAGATAAAGGGAAACCTGCTTGTTTACATTCCATAACCATAGAAACCATACAGTTGAATTTGTGCTTTATTTTTCTTTTGCCCTCCTCTGACTGAAATCCGTGCTTTCCTCCTCCAGCAGCTGCCTGCGGTGGGTTTATTGCCAAGCTGAACGGCTCCCTCTCCACCCCAGGGTGGCCCAAAGAATATCCTCCAAACAAAAACTGTGTGTGGCAGCTGGTGGCGCCGGCTCCGTATAGAATCACTTTGATTTTTGACGTGTTTGAGACCGAAGGAAATGATGTGAGTCAAGGAGAGGGATGCAAACGTGTTGTCAGGTTGACAGTTTCACAGGCCCTTAATTTGACCTGTGGAATAAATTTACATTTCTTGCATTTGCCACCAGGTGTGTAAGTATGATTATGTGGAGGTGCGCAGCGGGTTGAGCTCCGACTCAAAGCTTCATGGGAAGTTCTGTGGAGCAGAGAAACCTGAGGTCATCACCTCCCAGCAAAACAACATGAGGATCGAGTTCAAGTCTGACAACACCGTCTCCAAGAGGGGCTTCAAGGCTCACTTCTTCTCCGGTGGGTCATGAGGGCTGAGGGGGCCGGGGAAGTATCAAATAAATTGCTTATGAGCTATAAGCTGTCAGCTGATTTTATCATACAAAAAAAAAGAAGTGTTTCCTTTTCAGTGATTAAAAACACTCATTTCCAAAGTAAAGTCTCAGTCATAGACTATAAAATATGGACGTAGTTTCTGCAGTGTCCCCCGTCTGTTCCTGATACATGAAGCCAGTCATTGGACAGGGCCATCTTGGATGTGACGCGGACTTTGAGCTTCCATTCTAAAAGCCATTGGGTGGGAGCCATTGGGCAGTCATGTGAGCTGAGCTGAGCCTCTAATTCGACAAACTCAAAATCCTAATATCTTCTAAACTGCTGAGTTAGAAATTCACTCCCCACGCAGTGTGTGCCGATAGAGAAATTAGAGTTTCAGACTCAAGCTGTTTTTTGAACCAGGCTGTAAAAGTGTTTTTTAAGCTGTAAAAGTCTGGGGGGGGGGGGGGGGTTGTTTTGTTTTTTTGTCTTGATGTGTGTGTGATCTCAGTCTTTCTGCAGACAGCCTCTAGAGCAGGGGTCTGCAACCTGTGGCTCTGGAGCCTCATGTGGCTCTTTGACTCCTTTGTAGTGGCTCCCTGTAGTTTTTTAAAAATTGTTATTGAAATAATGAATTTTTATTTCTCTTACAGAACGTATTGGTGTTAAACAACATTGAGACTAAGTAAAATAATGATTCAACATTTTGTTGAACTAGATATGGATTTTTTTTATTTTTCTAAAAGAATTCGTATTGATCACAGGATTAACATGAAGATTATTGATTCACTCCTAACGATGTCCTCATATTTATCTGAACTGTGTAAAGTGGACTATTAATGACTACGACATTCATTCACATGTGACCACAACCAATCAGCTCGTCTTATGATAAACTCTGGTCTACTACTGCGTAATTGAGGTTCAGGTCCAGAATGAGGTTCAGGTCCAGGTCTAGGTCCAGGTTCAGGTCCAGGACAGATTGAGGTCCAGGTTGAGGTTCAGGTCCAGGTCTAGGTCCAGGTTTAGTTTTAGAGTCAGGCTTAGGCTCAGGCTGGAGTCTGTCTGCAGCTTCTCTCAGAGCTGTTAAACATCTTTGAATGGAAATAATTCATCATATTGGAGCTTCTAATAGTTAGAAATCACAAATGTATTAAAAGAAGTAAAAATGAAGAAAGTGTAAATGTTTTAAACTCTGCTGTAGTTTGGTTCGTTACACTGTCGCCGCCAACGGCTGCCAGACTACCTCTGTTGCTATGGTAATGTCGATCTCCAGCCAGAGGAGTCTCCTTTTTTCCAGAATGCGTCCCTCCATGTCATAAACTCTGTGGGTTGACCAGCTGAATCTTGAATATTCAGGGACGTGTCCTTTAAACTACGATTGTTTCATCGCCAGATTTACCAATACCTGATCAGGTGTACGCTGTTATTGGCCCTGGTATGCATGTTTTTCATAAATCACACGTGAACATTGCCATAAGCTAATTTCTACATCCAAATCTGCACCAATTCCTACACATGATGGATAAATGAGGGCCATAGTCTGCTCACCTTCTGAGCACTGAACTAAAAACTGACTTTACAAAGTTTGCTTGTTGTCACATGTTAATCTATAGCTCTACAAAACTACAAATAATGCATCACCTCGTCGCTTTGCATCCTGGGAAAAGTTCTCTTGAACAAAGGAACGCAGCTGCTCTAGATTTGAGTCTGTTTCCTCCTGCAGTCTTGTGTTTTTTTAACCTCCCCACAGACGTGGATGAGTGCTCCAAAGAAAACGGAGGCTGCCAGCATGAATGTGTGAACACCTTCGGGAGCTACAGCTGTCAGTGCCGGAGCGGCTTCGTGCTGCATGAGAACAAACACGACTGCAAGGAAGGTAGAGTGTGTGTCTCTGAAAGCGTCTGCTCTGCTGGTTGATTTGAAAGGTCAGCCCACAAGAAATGAAAACACTTCTGTACCTTGGTTCTTATTTTACCCTCTGGTTTCTTCTGACCAGCTGCAGGCGAAATTAAATTTTACATCATGTTAAATCACACCACAGACATGAGTGTGGGCAGCTTACAGAGGAGCTACTCAGAGCCACCGATGGACTCTGTTCACTGCCCAGATACGGGAAATCCCCACTGTGTGTGTGTGTGTGTGTGTGTGTGAGAGAGAGAGAGAGAGAGAGAGAGAGTTTTGCTGTCTTCATCCTTCACTGTTAACAGACGCCTGCTCAGTGGAAATCACTCCAGAGGATGTTTGTGTGGAAGAGCAGGAAGTGATGCGATGCAGCTTTCATTGTTTGGCTCTAAGACGCTCTTTGGTTCTGTTTTTTTGAAGCCGGCTGTGATCATGTTGTAAACAGTGTGTCAGGCACCATAAGAAGCCCAAACTGGCCCGATAGATATCCCAGCAAGAAGGCCTGCACCTGGTCTTTGTCAACAACCCCGGGCCATCGAGTCAAACTGGTAACAGATCTTTCTGGTTGGAGTCTTTCTTGACCCAGAAGTAGTTGGTGTTTCTCAGGAACACTTACAGTCTTTTTCTCTCTCAGGTTTTCAGTGAGATCGACATGGAGGCTCACCTGGAGTGTGCCTATGATCACCTGGAGATCTACGACGGGCAAGACACACGAGCCCCGACTCTGGGACGCTTCTGTGGCACCAAAAAGCCGACTCCTGTCATCTCCAATGGTGACAAAATGTTTCTGCGTTTTTTCTCAGACAACTCGGTGCAGAAGAAAGGTTTCGAGGCCTCCTACAGAGCAGGTGGGGCAGCGCACATGAAGAGGACAAAGAATAGAATGCTTAAAATGTCTATATTCAACCCACTGCTTTGCCATGTTTAGAGGTCCAAATTCTTTCCCTACTTTTACGAGTTTCTCTCGCTGACCCTCTAATTTTGTGGTTGTGAATTCCCAGAATGCGGAGGAAGCCTGAGAGCTGAGGTCAAGACAAAAGATCTCTACTCTCACGCCCAGTTTGGAGATAACAACTACCCCAGCAGCTCTGACTGCCTGTGGGTGGTCTCTGCTGAGAAGGGGTACGGAGTGGAGATCATCTTCCAAGTGTTTGAGATCGAGGAGGAGGCCGACTGCGGGTATGATTACGTGGAGCTTTATGACGGCGGAGACGTCAAGTCTCCAAGGCTGGGCCGGTTCTGTGGGTCTGGGGTAAGGCTGAAATATGTTTCTTCTGGGAGAAAAAACAAAAACTCTTTCAAGTATCATATTTCTCGGAAACATTTCCCTTTTCTTCCTTTTCTCTTGTTTCTCAGGCCCCAGAAGAGGTCTACTCAGCAGGGGACGCCATTGTTTTGAAGTTCCACTCAGACGACAGCATCAATAAAAAAGGCTTTCACGTGCGCTACACAAGCACAAAGTTTCAGGACACTTTACACACCAGCAAGTGACTCTTTCAAACCATCGAAGCTAAAAGAAGAGCGTAGCCCTAACATTTAGAGGGACACACCCCACAACCAGCCACGAAGGGAGCGCACCGGTTCACACCACAAACACCAACCCACATACTGCTCACACACATCTGTTAGAGACAAGACTCCACTTTATTATAGAGCTTCATAGGATGAAGGAGGAGGAGGAGGAGGAGGAGGAGGAGGAGGAGCTTACAGGGAGTCTTCTGGGTAGTCTCGTTTTTCACATCACATTTTAGAAACTGTGTTAAAGGTATTCAGTGTATATATCGTGATATTGTTTGCAGTTTGTCTCTTTTTACAGTTTGAGAGTAAAAGTTTGAGCACTTCTTATGAAGGTGATATATCTGTATATCTGTGAAGAAATTTACTCAAAAGAAATCAGTGCTGGAAAGGAAGTGACATCACCCTTAAAGAGGCGTCGATAACAGATCGCCACACTGTGAACGTGGATGTCTGAAACTTCTGGCTGATCTAATGGGCCGTCAGCACGATAACGTTTCACACCCACAAAAAAAAAAAAAGAGAGAAAACAGTTCAAAAAAATCTGTGTACACAGAAACACTGAGGGACTGAAAAAGCTGTAGTATGCATGTCAGGCCTGTAGGTGGTGATATAACTGTAGAGACACAACCCATGTGACCACTACATACATAGATATAAATAAGCAGATAGAGTCCAGTCAGCCATGCCCTTATATGGACAAAACTCACAACTTCAAAAATATCAGGTTGTTAACCCCCCCCCCCCCCACACACACACACACACACACACACACACAGTTTGTGCTGATAGAGATATGAGCAGATTTCTGACTCTGTAAACACGTTTATTTCTGCTCTGAAGATCATTTTCTGATCGTGTCTCGGTGGTTTCTGGTGCTTCTTCTTATTTTTTTAATGCTCTTCTGTATCAATGAGATCAAAACATTTGAATGTTTTTTCTATTTTCTATATAAAAGCAGAAGTAAATTAAGTTTTCCTCTCTTCTAGATCAGGCCTATACCTTGATATTTTATCGAGCAGACTAACCCAGAAGCTCTCTGGACCCCAGGTTGGGAACCACTGCTCTAGTGGAGACACAAAAAACTGCAGTTTTCAGAACTTTTGCATCGACTTCATACTTTTAGACTGGGTTGCCACATGGGATTGACCTGCTTTTGAAGTCAGCCTCTGGTGGACATTTGAGGAACTACAGCTCTTGATCACAAAGTTTGCTGCTTATGAATTAATCCCACAAACTCCTGAACATGAGTGAATGAGCTTCATGTGAATGAGCAGCTTTTCTACTTGGTTTGATTTTGGAATGAGCTTCAAGGAATGAAACTGAGTTTCAATCATTTCTTTAATACAAAGTTGTCCATGTAATAATATTTGGTACAAGTAGCTGAACAACCTTCATCAGCTGAGATGTTATAGTGAGAGGTATCAAGAACCAGGTCAGAGGCAGAGATCCAAAATAGCAAACGTTAAAGAAAAAAAGAGACTCTCATCCACTGTGACGTAACGTTTCCCAGAGCCTTAATCACCAAAACCACCATAAGTACAAGAAGATACCAAAGTCGAGTGACACGTAGCTCATCTGTCCAGAAGAATAAAATAGTTTAAAATCAATAAAGAAAAGTGTTTCATACAGATGAAAGGTTATTAACCTATTAAAGAAGAATCTCAGCACTCGTCTGTCTCACAGTTTCACTTTCTTCAATGAAGTCCAGCTTCTCTGAAACAAAATGTTTGGCTGCAGACACAGATCATCATTCACAAGCAGAGTGGAGCAGCTTTAATGCTTTATGCACCAAAACTGTGGCTCTCCTTTCCCCTGCACGTCAAACAGGCTGTGAACATTTTTAAAAAAGAGCTTGAAACATACCTTTTTTGTCAAAAATAAAAATAAAGTAAAAATGAAATAATCTTTTTTCCATAGTTTTTTTGCTCACTTTTCAAATTTTCACCATTTCTCACTCGTCAAATTGAAAAATGTTCAGCATGTTCAGTAGAAACGTGCTTGTATGTTTCACATTTCTAACCCTTCACCATGGATACCACACATGGTGATGATGTCATAAGGGGGGTTCCAAAGTGCAGTCAGGCTTAACATACAGCATTTACTGCTGCTTATAATGTTGATTCAAAAAGCACGTCTGTTTCAGCCCAAATTCAAAAGACTGATGAACGATGCTCATGAAAAATCCACCGTTGTTTCTTTTTCTCTGCAAAGGTTTTTTTTTTCATTATTTATTTTTTGGTGTTTATTTTGAAAATTTTATATCTAAAATTTATATTTTTCTTTTTTTTTAAATCTTAGGCATGAAAACTTTGAGAGGCTCATTTTCATGCACTTTATCCAGGAAGCCCAGGTTGAAGTATGGGTACAGCGTCTCAGTGAAGTTCTCCCTGAAGGTGTACAGGTGTGTCATGCACTCTGCGTTGTAGAAGGACACCAGGCCCCTCTTGTAGTCCAGATACACTCCGATCCGGGCCAGCGGCTCCTCCAGGGACAGGACTGTGGGAGGCGAAGTGCCTGCCATGTACTGAATCCCATAAGAGAGGGAGAGAGTCCAGAAGCCGTTTGCTGGGAGAGCTTTGATGACTCCCTTTCTGGGCACGGACTCCCGGGCCACACCAACAGTCCAGACGGTGCTGCTGTAGACCTCAATCTCCCAGTAGTGGCGCCCATGGGTGAAGCCTTGGCTCCCGAGGAGAGAGAGGGCGGCGTTGAATCTGTAGGGGTTGTCCTGAACAGTGTGGTTGAAGGTTTGGTAACGGACACAGGTGAGGGAGGAGGTGAGGCTGAGCCACGGGTTGGCTGTGCTGGAGTTAAATGTGATGGCTGCTGGAACTAAGAACAGGAAGAGAAGATATGAACACACAGATGGTCAGTTTGTGTCATTAATATTATTTAACAGGCAACACGTCTCCCAAAGCACCTGGGTAAATGCTTCCTTTCATGGACTTCCACACTCTGTACTGCAGAGGCCCTGCAAACCGACCCTCACACAGACTTGGAGGGGTCAACGCAGGTTTCTCAAACTTCAGCGAAGGCCTGCCAACAAAATCAGACTGAGAACAGGCAAGAGAGACAGAAAACAAAGTCTATCCCAAGTCAAATAATGAAAACAGATCTCCCAGACTCACCTCTGGAGCAGGACTTTGATGCTCTGTCATGAGACAAAGAAATAAACAAAGCAGACACTGTGATTCATTTGTTGTATCTGAAACACAATCAAGCTTTTTCCACATTACATCAATGTCTGAGCTCACGCAAACCCACCCTCCGGGTTCTCCCTGCAGCTGGGGAAAGTCCCGCAGCTGAGGCCCTGAACCTGGCTCTGTGCCTGAACTAAACTCCTTATCCTCCGGATCAACGGGTGAGATCACTGCCCTGCTTCCTGTCTGCTGCACTCAAAGCTTTTGTTATCCAAAAAGTAGGAAGAGCGTAAACATTCCTAGCAGCGGGTCAAAGTTCACTCTACAAATACATGAAAAGATGGTTTGAAGACTTTTGAGGAATGCTGTGAAAACTTGAACAGGAAAACCAAAGAGGTTACACCCTGAATGTTTGGCCCAGATTACATGAAAGGATGCTTAGAGTGAACTTTTCTCATGGATTTTACATTTGAATGTATTTTTTGCATCAAGACATCAATGCTTCCGTAAAGGATTAAGATTGATTCCAACAGCTCAGCACTTTTCTGTTATTCGTCCCATAGCTGACTCATCGTGCCGTTAAAACCTTCCAGATGTGCTGTGTTCATCATATATGAGACTCATGTACCCGCAGAAGAGAGAAGGCATCTTGTTCCTTAAGCTTGTCCTCGATCTCGTGCAGGGCTCTCTGCAGACGTGAGATCTCCACGCACAGCAGCGCTTTGTGCTCGTCCAGGCGGATCAGCTCCCTTCGCTCCTCCGTTTTCAGTTTTACCTGCAGCAGCTTCTCCTCCTGGTACAAGAACTGGTGCAGGTCACTGAACTGGGCCTCGATACGCTGCTTCAGGTCAGCGGTATGCTCCTGAGCAAGAGAAAATGATATTCAAATCTCTATTCACAGATCAGGATGTTACAAGTTTCCGAGCTGTTTATGACTAACTGAGGAGTCTTCAGGGAGGAGGAAACTGATTTGTCTCATGTGGCTCAAGTTAGTAGAGCTAGCACCCCCAGCACCACCATGTGCCTCTGCTGGTTGCGAGCGTGGCTTTGCTTTTTACCATTGTACATTAATGAAGCTAAAATACCCCCCTCAAAGGCGCCGCCACTGTGCAGCCAGAGTCTGCGCGGTGGAGACTATGAGTGGAGCCGAGGGACAAATAAAAAGTTTTTTCTTTTTTTTCTTTCTAAAGTCTTATCTCTTCTTAACTCTCCTTCCTGATGTTATTTACTATTCCTGAAAAAAACCACACAAGACAGCTGTCAATCATCGTTAACCGAGACGTAAAATCCTGTTTTTTAATGTAACTGATGAAAAAGAAACATTACAGAAAAAGAGGACTTAAGTAGGGCTGCAACTAGGATTATTTTCATAAACAATTGGTCTATTGATTATTCTCTCAATTAATCAATTGAATAGTTGTTTGGTCCATTAAACGTCAGAAAATGGTGAGGAATATCAATGTTTCTTGGAGTCCAAGATGACATCATCACATGCCTTGTTTGCAAACCAAAGATATTCAGGACTGTCGGAGAGAAGCAAAGAAATCAGAAAATATTCACAGTTTTGAAGATGAAATTAGAGAATTTGGAATTCTTTCTCTTAAATAATCACTTAATCAATTGACAAAATAGTCGACGATTAATTTAATAATCCATTGATAATCAATTATTTGATAAATTGTTGCAGATCTAGACTTGAAAACAATGCAGCCCAATAATATCTAAATATCATCACAGCATACGGATGAGAGAAACATTTCTACCAGGTGGATTCATTTATTAAAGTTTGACTGCAGCCCATCTGGAATGAATAGAGGCTGAGTTTTTTTCTACCTCTGCTGCAGCCAGACACCAGGGGGAGCAGTTTTTCTGGTGACCTCAGTGGTGACCATGTGTTGTGGTCTATTTACAGCCCTTTGGCTAAATGCTGATCATGTTTTCTTAATTTTCTTGTTTTTTTTTTGTTTTTTTTTTTTTTGCATGTTTCTTAAATTGCTGTGACCTCTCAGGGCCACCATGAGTAACAATTTAAGACCAACCAGAGAATCTACTGTCTTGATTCAGTTTGGCCTTTGTCGTCTACGCTACGAAGGCCAGGTGCTTGGAAAGCTGCAGCCCGTGGATGCGGGTCACAGCCAGAGTCTGCATGAGATCCATAATCGAATCTGTGCAACTCTTTGCTTTGTGTTCCTCTTCAAAAAGGTTCAGATTGCTCCTGTGATTTCAGGCCTGGTTGGTATCAAATTAACACTCTGTTTTGTGCATCATAACTCACCTTGAGCTTTTTGACCTCCTCCTCTGCCTCTCTGTCACACTGCAGGGCTGTGTTTAGTTCAGCTTTGAGGGAATCCATTGAGCAGTTCAGAGACGCCTGATGAGACACACGACCACAGACACTAAAATGCGTCAGACTTCGAATCACGTAAGATCTGCGTTTGAAAGTCGTGTTGCTGCAGGTGCAGCAGAAAGAAGTGGTTCAGAAAGTCCTTCCATGTTGGAAATCAGCATTACATTTAAAATATTTCCTCAACAGGAAACTCTGCACTGCAAACTTCAGGAGATGCATCCTGATCTTCTTAAACCTAAACATCATTTAGAAACTCCATGAGGCTTAAAGTTTTACTCACTCTGTACTTCAGCTCGGCCTCCTGCACACACACCATGGTGTGATTCCTGTGCTCCTGTGACAGACCACACACCAGACACACCAGCTCCTGGTCCTCCTCACAGTACAGCTTCAGCTCCTCTCTGTGCCGGCTGCAGCGAGGCACTGGAGCAGGGACCCTCTCTGGCACCCCCACATCTGGCAGGCAGGCTGCGGCCCCGCTCTCCTCCAGACCCTGACAGTAGCTCTCCACGATGTTTGCCACGATGCGGTTGGGCCTGTAGCTCTGTCCAGGGTACACCTTCCTGCACTGAGGGCAGGAGCCCGTGCCCCCCTGCCCGGGACCTCGGGGACCTGTCCAGTAGCCCTCGATGCAGCCCTGGCAGAAGGTGTGATCACAGGGCAGAGACACGGGCTGTTTGAAGAGATCCAGGCAGATAGAGCAGGTCAGATCTCTGCTAATCCTGTGAGCTGAGCTTTTGGAGACTTTGCCAGTGATGGGTGGCTGCCGTAGCTTTTCCATCGCTGTCTGCACAACAAACTCTCCCTCCTTTGGTTTCCAACTTTTCTTCTCTGGTTTAGTCCCCTGGTTTAGTTTCTCCAAATTCTGCAGATAAACTGTCTGGATTTTCTTCACCTCTTTCTGATTCTTGCTCATTCCTTTGCCTTGATGGTTTTCCTTTGTTCTGATCGTGTAGCTGGACCTCTGTGTCCTTCCTCTCCTGCTGAGTGTGGCTGCTCTCTCTGGCCTCCAGTCTTCCTGTTGATCGTGGGGAAATGAAGGGGGTGGTGCAGACACAGACACAACCTCTCACATCCTCAGCAGATAGTAAGGGGATCTCGTTGGGCCCCCCTTCTTTCCCTCCAGACTGACGTCACATCTGAGTCAGGAACCCGAGGCGGATCGAGGAAATTCTAACCCCCATGTGTGGTGTTTTGTCAAGTCTGGTTGAAAACTGCAACAAGTCCTGCTGCACTAAACTTTTAATCTGTGCTACAATAACAACGGAAACATGTAAATCCATCTGATGTGACTTTCAGGGTGTGCTCACGCAGCACAAAGCTCAGAGCTGAAACAAATTTCCTGCTGCTTTTTATGGACACGCTCTCTTCCCAGGAAGTAATCATAGCTTCTAAAGAGTAAACAAGATCATTAAAAGCTTTACACGCAGAAAGAAAACGTCCCGTAGGAGGAAAACTCCACCATGGACGGACAGAAATACTGCACACATCCTGTGGGTGTCTCCTACCCATGACCTTACTATAATTACAGATATTTACAGCTGCGTCCCTCAAGGATGGACCAGTGAAAAACATCTGTCCTGTAAACTTCTTTACCAGCTGAGTGAGCTCTGACGTGTTTTAGTAACCGTGCAGTTTTTACGTAACAGGGTTTCACTTCAGTCCCGCTTTAGTGTCCACAGAGTTCAGACTAAAACTGTGTGATTATCCTCCAGAAGATATTTACAGGTGAGGACAGTCAAACCAGGATGGTGTCTCTCTCTAACACTTAATTTCATGTGTGTGTGTGTGTGTGTGTGTGTTTGAGAGAGAGAGAGACAGAGAGAGAGAGAGAGAGACTTTGAGCACATTCAGCAGCCTGGAGTTTGAGGTCCTGAGAAAACCGAGCGACTCCCTGCTGTTCGGTTATGGACGATGCTGACATCTGGTGTATGAAACAGGAATTTACAAAACAGCTGAAAGGGAAGAAAATCACACAGAAACAACAAAAAAATGGTGATCAACAAAAAGCAAAGCCAAAAAAACTTAAGCAAGAAATGTTCAAGTTTTACTGAAAGAAAAGCCGTCACAGAAAACTCTGTGAGACCGATGAGAGTTAAAAAAGGCAAAGTTTTAACAGAGAAGCACAGAAACAAACTGCTCAAGGAGAAAATTCTCTGTTATCAAGTGGCTTTCAGATGTAACTTGAACCCAGTCTCAATAAATCATCTTGGATTCAGGATTCTGACCTCTGGAACCTCCTTGAACAAGCACAGGACAAAGACAGATGCACAGGTGGAAACAATGAGGGCAGGGACAACAATCATAAAGGCAGCAAAACAAAATGAAGCTTTCTGAAGCAAGAACATAAAACTACATAAAACTTTTGCGATACTTAAATAAACCCTCATATCCCAAACTTGAATAAAATGTATGAACTCATGTCCAGACTAACTGAATAAATGGCTAAAAAGTGCAACAAACCGTTAAAAAAATGGAAATTTGACACATTTTTCTAAATACAGAAATGTCATGGCGGTAAATTAAAAATATATTTATATATTGTGATGACTTGTCCCCAAAGTAGGATGCACTGTGCATTCTTCGCATTAATCTCTCTTTAGGCTAAAATCAGTTTTCTTATGAGTCTATAGTTAGAGATGCGAAGTGATGCTCGGTTACTGTTATTCTCTCCTGTTTACTTTGACCATCTAAAGGATCCAAAACACAGACGCAAGTTTATGGACTAAGTCCAGCAGGATCCCGCTTGCTGCAGGATCAGTGCACCAAGGTCCATAGACTCTGTTCGGAGCTAGACCAGTGTTTTCCAGGTTTCAGTAAATCCAGAACCTTCAGAGGCCTGATTGATGTAAGTTAGTCCAGAGTTAGGCAGACGGGGGGGGGGGGGGGGTAATGTGTGTTTGAGTGAGTGTGTGTGTGTGTGTGAGAGAGAGAGATGCTTCTGCAGCAAGTCTCCACTTGTCAATCATTGTGAAATCATGTGACTTAGATGCTATCCATGGTGCTGAAGAGCTGCTGGAGCTGTCAGTGGTGCTGAACAGGTACAGGTACGACGCCTTGGGCTGAGGCCCGTCTGAGACAAGTTGCTCATCCTGCAGAAACACAAAGAAAACACTCGTCTCCTTTACATGTGGGCAATAAGATGAACACATGTCACATGTTATGTTTTCCATTCCAGCCACTGTGCATTAAATCAGGACAGACGTGCTGCATTAGTCATGAAGTGCAACGCCTGGAACAGGCAGGGAAAAAAATATGACACCAAAGTTTTATCTGCTGTATTCCACACTCACTCCGGTTTCATCCGTGTAATTAACTTGTAACCTTCAGTGGTCCTTGATGATGGACCACAGCTCAGGGCTGCACAAACCTAATTAACCCCGCAGACAGATTGGGATTGTTCAGTTAATTAAAGCTTTGAAATTCTTCAGCATTACGGTTCCTGTAAACCTCAGGAGTCAGTGAAAACTGAGCGGAGTGCAGAGGAGGGTAAATGAAGTGGCTGTGCTTCATGACAGCTATATCAGCTCCGAACCCCATGTGAGAAACTAAACCTGGAGAAAGTCAAGAACATAGATACAAATTAAGATCGAGAAAATATTATGACTGGGAGTATCCATCACTGTTCTGCATATCCACCATAATACATCAGTGTGTGTAAATCTTCCATCAACACCTATGACAAATTGTCCCATTTTAAGCTGAAGGCTTGAACGTGTCTGCCTGCAGAGAAGGATGTGAAGCAGAAGATATTTGTGGCACAGCTGGAGTCAAAGTGTGCAGCCATGCATTCGAGTGCTCGTGGCAAATTCTGGATAAAATACAACATTTATGAGAAGAGCGGAGAAATAAAAGAGGCTCCACTGTACTTTCTCTCTCTCTCTCTCTCTCTCTCACACACACACACACACACACACACACACACTCAGAGTACCTGCTCTGAGCACACACCCTCAATTAAACCCTGAGCTGATGTGTAAGGCACTGGGGAAGCTAAAGGCGCTGTGGTAGTTGAGAGGCTAAAAATAACCCCGGTGTCCGCAGGAGTGAGACAGACCTGAGGGAGATAAGAGGCACAAGGACGGAGAGAATATTCAGTTTCTCCTGCTGGGGCGTCAGCAGCACAGCAGAGGAGATAATAAATTTCACTGCCCACAAATTTAAGAGCAAATTAAAAACTGTAAGGTTAAAATAAAAAAAAAAACTGTACAGCGTTAATGATGCGTTTAAATTGTTTACATTATTATTTATTTATTTATTTATTTATTTATTTATTTATGCTTTGTCATTGTCTGGGTGTTAGCATGCTGCTTTTCACAGTTAGATTTCATGACTTTGCCTCATTGACAGTCATCAAGCTGACATGTCTGTCGACTCCTTCATCAATGTGTGAATGTTGTATAAATGTTTTGTTTGTTTGTTTGTTTGTTTTTCCATAGAAATATCTTTCATGAAGGCCCTAAAATGACATAATTAAACTATTTTCCCTCCTCTTTTTTCTCACCACAGTAAGTTAATTTTAGTTGTTTTTCACTTATTTTTCTGTTATCTTGATTTAAAAAATGCTGTTTTCTGAGATAATGGGCTGGACTGTATTATCTAAAACTTAAAGGGGCTGTTTACACAACAGTGGTTTTAGGATGGAACTCAAAGGTATTGTTGCGTTCTGGTCTCTCGTTTACATGGAAACAGTGATTTACTGCAGAGTTATTATAATTATAATACAGCCCTGTGACTGACTGGAGACCGGTCCAGGGTGGACCCCGCCTCTCGCCCTAAGTCAGCTGGGAAAGGCTCCAGACACCCGCGTCCCTGAACAGGAGAAGCGGTATAGGTGATGAAGATGAAATTATGATATTAAATGTTTTCATCTCTCATTGGAAACCTTTTGTTGCTGCCATCAAGGTTCTCTTCTGTAATGGACCCATGAACCTTCATGACAATCGCAGACACATCTAAGAGAACTCAGCAGCTGTTTTTCATCATTTAAAACTCAGTGCAAACTTCAAAACAACAAGCTGCCGGGTTTTATCCAGTTATATATATTAATATGCTATCCCTCTGCCTGCCTCACCGCTTTCTTTCTCATGACTTTGGTAGAATATGAGAAGACGCACTCAAACTAATGCTGAGGAGATGTCAGAGCATGTTTCAGGAACAGGAGGCAGCTTCCTGTGCTCGTACTCATTTTCCTTCCAGGTTAATGTGATGCTGAATAAAGAGGCAGGGTTAGGGTAAGAATGTGCTGCACATGCTCTGAGTGATGTGTTAGAATGTCACTGTGCAGCCACTGTGTTTAAACTCAGAGATTTATGTTGACAACACTGTAAAAACAACTTGAACCTTACGTTAAATATCTTCTGCCTGTGGAGGCTGTTTTTCTTCTTAGGAATGAGGGGAATTATTGTTGGTGCCTCAGAAATAAATTGAGAATTTGTGATAAGCAGCCTATAAATCTAATACAATAACAGCCGTCCTGTTCTTGTTGTTATCTGCAGAGTGAACCGAGCACTCAGGGCTGGAAAACAGATCCTCTTCTTGTCTTTATTAACAGCAGGACTCTGTAATTTCCTCAGAGAGTCGCACTCTTAAAGCAGTCTGGACCCACACAGCGTCACTGCAGCTCATAACACGTCTGGCACTTCTAATAATGTTTGTCACGATGTAAGGACCTCATCCACAGCTCTCCTCCTGTGTGTGTGTGTGTGTGTGTGTGTGTGTGTGTGTGTGTGTGTGTGTGTGTGTGTGTGTGTGTGTGTGTGTGTGTGTGTGTGTCTATAAATTCTTGCTCTCTTCACTTGTTGAGAGCAGATCAGTCTGCAGCCCACCTGCTGAAAGCTTTTCTCTTGGTCTGTCTTTCAGTTTGTATCTGATGATGAATTTCTGATGTTAATCCTCTGCACGCTGTGGAAGGATCTAATCCTCTCTCTCTCTCTCTCTCTCTCTCTCTCTCTCTCTCTCTCTCTCTCTCCCTCTCTCTCTCTCCCTCTCTCTCTCTCTCTCTCTGCATGCTGCTGCAGATCACTGAAGGAGCGCGTGCGGAGCAGGACTCGTTGCAGCGATTCTGTTTTTTTTCCTGCTGAACATCTGACATCAAGACGCAATGCAGGTGCAGTAAACATGTTTGACGACATGTTTTCATTCACTTGTTGCTCTGTTAGCATGTAGCATGTATGCAAAGATAGCCTGAATCATGCTAATAATGATAATGTCCTGTTTGTGCTTGCAGTGTGTGAGCTACCTGTGGTACTGTGAAGCCAACTTGAACATAGTTTGGAGTTTGTCAGCTGTGCAAAGTCCTCAAATTTCATTTTACGTGATAAAAAAACATTTGAACATTTTCTCCTTTTTTACACGTAATTTTTTTGTTAACTGTGGTGAAAGAAATGGCTGCTCTGATACTTTTATTGAGCTGAGGTTTTAGTGCTGGATGTTGGAGAAATACTCACAAAGAGCATCAAAGTTCTCAGTATCTGTGTAAACAAAGACGTTTTTATGGGCAAAATATGCTTTTGATTTTAATTTTAAAACAATATCTAAGGCTCTGCCCATGGAAGCCCTCAAAGGTCATGATTAAATACATATTTTCTCTGTTTGTTTGGGGTTTTTTTGGGTTTTTTTTTTTTTAAATCTCGACTAATTTTATTCCTTTTCCCAAGAAAACGAACCACATGTTCCCGATACAAAGACAGTTTAATCAGAATCAGAAATACTTTATCAATCCCAGGGGAAATCTGGTATGACCGTTGCTCATTACATAGTGCAGCAGATGGGAGTAAGAAGGAGCAGGATAATAGATAAGTGATCAGATAAACAATAAGATAAGCAATAAAATAAAGTAAAGATAAAATAAAATAAAAATAAAATAAGAGCCTGATGGCCGCAGGCAGGAAAGATCTCCACTGTCTTTCAGCGCTGCTTCACCAGTTTGATTCTTAGATCGCAGAATCAATTATTTTCTAAAAATAATGAAATACAAACAAGTTTTTTTTGTTTAGTTGTTCTTGAGATAACAAGAAAAATAAGTTGCAACATCTTAAATTAACTAAAAACTAAAGTTAGCAATGTGGTGAAATGTCAATAAAAAAACAGTTCATTTTGACTTTGTGTTGAACATTAAACTGGATTATGACAATGCAGTCCAAAGAAAGACTCTGAATGGTGTGTTTTACTGTCTGGTTTGTGATCTTGTGGACAGATATAAGAGCATCAGTCACTTGAGTTTATCACCATCCGGTTACCGTGTAAATTACAGAGTTTGTGGGTGTGCCAGCTTTGCCTGTTTGGAAAATGTCTCTGGTCTGTCAGTCTGTCGGCTTTGTCTCCAGTGATGTCTTAAAAAATAGGCTTTACTTCTCCTTATGGGAGAAATTTGATGTTTTCATAATGTAGACTACATTTTGAAATACACACAGACTGATATTCACACATGCACAAACGGGACCTTCTGAACATGCATTAATGGAGAGATGTTGTCTTGAGCAAGGGAACATCAGCAGCGCTCAGGAAATGAACCATGGTCATTCCAACCAATCAGTGCCATTTACATCCCCAGCAAATCAAACATATAAATACATAATAAAACTAACTGTAGAATACATGTTTGTATGAAGCCAAGTGTCCTGCTCATTGATCTGATTTCATATTAATAAAAATAATTGAACAGATTCATTTAAAGAAGCTTGAACTCTGTAAAAACATCATGTGTCGTCTGTTCCTGCTTCCTAAAATGAGACTTTACCATCAAATAGAATCATTGAAATCCTTCAGAAATGTCACATTCTGACATGTTTGTGTTCCTCCTGATCCCAACTAGACTTTAAGTTTATTCACTTTAAAACAGATCAAATCAGTTCAGTATAAACTCAGTCTTTAGTGGTGTCCCTGGTTCTGACTCAGTCCTGTTACCCTAACACCCCCCCCCCCCCCCCTCTGAAACATGTGGAATATTCCAGGTGTCACATGGTCCACAGGAAGTAGCATCATTCAGATCCTCTGCAGGCCATGTGAAGGCAGGACTGAGAAACATGAAACCATCTTCAGCTCAGGAAGCTTGAAAACATGAAACGAAGAGACCTGAGATGATGAATTTAACTTATTTTTAGTGAGTTAGAAAAGCAAACGGCATTGATTTGGTGGAACGGCCCAGTAGCTCTTCTCCAGCTGCTAGTCCAGTTTTCGAGCGTGTTGTAGAACTTGAACTGGCGAGCCAATATCAGCTGATGACAGAGGCCTACAGTGAAGACAGAGCTGATCAAAGGAGCACCACTGTGTTTGCACATTGGGCTCCGGTCTGGTTTAATATTGCAGCTCTGATGTTCAGGGAGAAACTGACTAAGCTACAGAAGTTAGAGGAGAGGGGTCGGTGTTGCTGCGACACAGTAGATTCAGAAACGATCTGAAATGTTGTTGCTTTTTATTGGGTTCTTCTGGGTGATCCGTCCAGCTTCAGGTTTGACTTGTAGTCATCTTTCACCTCCGTGCGGCAGCCTGCTCTGATCTTTTATTGATGCTGTTTTAAGGAGTGTGAATTATTGAGTGACATCCTCGGTGCTCTGTATGCTTTGGCATCCCTTCATAATCAAACAGGGGAACCAGAGGGGCGGAGACGCTCCCCAGACAGTCCTTCAGACTGTTCACCACAACTCCTCACATCACATTCACAGGAACCTCTCATAGAAAGGAGACGGAAAAGACTGTTTCCAGACCGTGTGAAGGAAAGAGGATCCAGAGACAAACTCAGATGGATCTAAACAAACCGATAGAACAGTTAAACCTACAACTATAATCAAACTCTTCTGTGGCACCGAGAACAGAAAAATTCAACTGAAGGAGAGAGCTGACCCTCAAAAGTCGCACAGTCATCAACAATTCATCTCAGGATTACTTTACAGAACATGTGCTGTGCTATTTTAACCATCCTGCTCAGAATCTAACTCTTCTTTATACTTGAAATATTAATCTGGATGAAGAAACACTGTGTCCAGTGTGAGAGGAGCAAAAATAACTGGAAATGAGAGCGCCTGCACGTCCCTGTTCTCATCATGTTACAGCAACACTGGATTTTTCTGTCTGTGTTCAGGAACGTTTGACACAAAAGACTTTTAAAGATGGCTCACAGCCGAGTGGAAGGACGATGATTTTGGTTTGCTGAGAGAAAAACAACTGAAAGCTACAGCGTGTAACACTGACACTCAAATGAGGAGGAGGTGAAGAAAGCTGACATCACGTTGTTGTTACTGAGTTTACATGGTTACTGTAGGCAGTTTAAAATGGGATTTTTTTCATCATATTCAGGATTTTAACATGAAGCAATAATTAACTGTATTATTCTATTACATCATGTTATTTCATACTCTGTCCACACAACTTAAAAAGCTGCTTTTTACAGCAAACACAAACGTGTTCCCAGCCTGGTTCAAGTCTGAAGAGCTGATTTGTCTATTAGCACAGACTGTACAGGAAGTACCTGTTCTTTCCTGGACCCAAATGACGGCCGTTACTGGAGCCGCCTGCAGCCCAGTAACCATCAGACGGCGTCTGAGAGAGACGAGCTCTACGAAGAACAAACTTCTTCAGAGGCCTCGTCTCCTTCAACGCCACAAAATCAAGAGCAGCAAACATGGGAGACTGAAAGGAGGAAGACAGTTTGATTCTCTGAGGAGAAGAAACGTCACCTTGACGTCCTGACGGCTCCAACGCTCCTGACGTGATGAGGAGATCCCACTGGAGATGGTTTCTAGGCGGCACAGTGGAGGGGGCGCCATCATGATCTGGGCTGCTTTTTCCTTCAATGGAACAATGGCGCGTCAGTTTGTTCAGGTCCTTCATGACTGAGGGCCCTGCTCTGTGTGCTAATGACTGGGTTTATCAACAGGACGATGCTGCAGGTCACAATGGCCGCCTGACAGAGGACGTCTTCCAGAGGAATGAGCTCACTCTTTGGACCGTCCTGCGTCTTCCCCTGATCTAAATCACTCTGAGAACATTTGGGGACGGATGGAGAGGGACGTTTACAAAAATGGACGTCAGGTCCAGACTGTGGACGCCCTCCATGAAGACATCTTCACCACTTAGATCAGCGTTCCCATGAGCCTCCTGGAAACACTTGCATCAAGCGTGAACAAACCGGCAGGAGCAGCGAGCTCCTCATGACTGAGTCCATTTTTTCACTCTTTGAGTTTTATTTCAGGTGTTTTTGAGCTGTGCTCTTAAACTTTTGATCAGCTGATGATCAGCTGATCATCAGCTGATGATCAGCTGATGATCAGCTGATGATCAGCCTGTTTCACTTTAATGATTTGAAATAAATTGTGCAGTTTTTTTTTCTTCTGTCTCACTCCCATTTCTTCTTTTTGCATTATGAAACTCTGTTTTGAACCTTTCTAAGATCCAACAGTACAGTAAATGTAAATTTGTGCAATTTTCAAGCAGGTCTTAAAATTTTGATCAGGTGTGTGTTATGCTGTCTATGGTGGCCACAGGAAGTTCCCCTTTTGTGCCATTTATAAGTTTGAGTGCAGCAGGAAGCACAAAGGGGGGAACACACGACAAGACTGAAAAAAATGAACCAGACTCAACATTTTTTCATTTTTATTTTACAAAAATAAGACTAGCTTGTAGCCGTGAAGGCTATGACCTATGTGCTAGCATTCTAAAGCTAAGTCAGTACAGCATTAAGCTTGTTGACAGTAGTAGTGCTGTGGGTTAGCAGCATGTGTGCTCTGATTGAACTTGGTGTAATACTGATGCTAACAGATCACAGAAGTCACTTTGATTCATCCTGAGGGGAGAACGAATCTCTGTCCACTTTGACATGGAAGACCATGAAGTAGATGTTAAAGATTTCACAGGTAAGGGAGGAACTCTGCCCTGCTGTTGGTGCCTAAGAGAAAATCGGTGGATTACTGACATCTGTGGGGTTCATCCTCTGGGCACAAAGAGAGAGCAATAATATTTGTACCAGTTATGGGAGGCACACTGCTCACAGAATGAACACAAAGCAGGGCAGGAATCTACGGCCTCCATCTTTCCTGGTGCTCGTTTTGTAACACCTACAGCTCCTCTGAGGATATTCCCCCAGGTTAGCTGTCTTCCTGCTTGTGTTGGGGGCGGCTGAACCCCTCTGATGTAGACTTTTATTCTCTTCTACCTCCTTCCTACAGAGAACAGTTTCTTTTCTTTCCTCCTCAGGGGAATGAGAAGGCGGTGGACGGCGGTCTCCTGCCCGACGCTAACGGGAAAGATCCGACCCCGCCGGGACAGACGGAGGGCTCCAAGTGGCAGAAACCTCGAATCACACGGAAATCTCTGATGAAGTGTTGCCTCGTCAAGTGGATTATCGCCAGCACCAAACAACAAGGGCCAGGTACGAGCTCATGAAACAACGCATGAACTTGCTGACTCCCCACAGTCGTACTCAACATCTGCATGATTGTGTTTGACAGCAGAGAAAGAGGAGCTCACAGCGGAGCAGGAGGCACGCCTTCAAGCTCCAGCTCTGCAGAATACATGAATTTTAAATCTCCTGCTCTGTCTTCAGCAGAAACCTCCTTCATACAGTCTTTGTCTTCATGTTCAGTGTTTACAGACCGGACTGCCAACATGTTCAGCAGGTCTTCAGTCATCAGGCTGACGGCTGCTGCTTTCACTTTCACCTCTCACTTTGTTTCATGGGTTTAAGTTTGATCCCCTCCATGTTCACCCTCTCTCTAAACACACAGCTGTTGTTTTGTTTCGGCTGCCCACGTTTACCTCTGAGAAATGAGAAGGGCAGATTTAATCTAAAGGTCTTTCAGCTTGTTTTTGTACCAGAGAAGAAGAGTTGGTGTATTTTTAGGATGAAGAGACGAGTGGATGTGCTCACAGGCTCTACTTGCTCCTGTTTTCTGGTTTTATCTAAATTATTGACATTATCCTGCTGCGGGTCACTCAGCCGTGAGCGTGCACCCGACAGGCAGGGCTGCAGAGTCTGAGCAGAACCACACAGATCGCACACTTCTATTGCAGAAACAAGGCGTATGAATTGTTGGATTAATAAGTCGGGTAATAAATGGAGAGATGAGCGAACGCTCCTCTGCAGGCTGCAGGAATGACTCAGAGTTACCGTCCAGCCCGTCCACGACTGACTTCTGTCTCTGCCAGCAGACAGATGGTCAGGATGAGGAACAGTGTTAGAACAAATGCTCTGATTGGCTGATGATGTGATCTCAAACTGTTCTGTGGAGCAGGTTCAGTGCAGTAAAGGTTTTGATCCTTTTCAGACCTTAAATTAAATCCACA
Organism: Labroides dimidiatus; assembly: GCA_030710495.1. Lineage (NCBI taxonomy): Eukaryota > Metazoa > Chordata > Actinopteri > Labriformes > Labridae > Labroides > Labroides dimidiatus. Next base: position 29,880,178 of record CM061157.1, on the reverse strand, counting down.
CTCAGATGAACGGAGATAAGACGTCAAATTAATTTTATTCATATAATTTTATTTATCTTATCTGTAAATGTCTCACTCAAACATGGCCCCGAGACTCAATAACAACTTGACCGCCCTCTACTGGTTTGTACGGGTCACAGCAGGCGGCTCACCTGAAGAAAGAGAGACGGACTGATGGAGCACAGATGGATGAAAGAGATCCATAAATAATAATAACCTGCTCTGAGGCTGAAAATGAAAATAATATCAATTTTATTTGACAGTTTTTGTATTTCAAAATGTGTGATTTATGCACACCTGAGGGAAAGTAAAGCTGAGCTCAGATTTATCTACACTATTCCTCGAAACTTTGATATTCTAACTTAAATCACTTTTTTTAAACACACAAATTAAACAAAAATATTTCAGACTCTGCATTTAAACCTTAAATAAAACTGATGTGATGATCAGGGTGAGGGCTGCAAAATTTCAAAGTTTCACACTTTGAATTTTTTTAGGTTTGTTATAAGCAGACATGCATGAAAACACGTCTAATAATTTTTAAAAACATTATAAATGAATTTTCAGAAATTTTTCCCAAGTCTGTCATGAATAGAGGCATAAATATTTGTCGTAGTTAGCCTCTAAATATTAAACATGTTGAAATGATTATTTTTTAGTTTAACTTAAATGTTTCAATTTCTTCAAGTTAAACCATCAAATATATTTATCTTAGTATGATCATCAAAACTAACCCTGACAGGACTTCTATAGTCCAAATCCAGGGACGTGGTGGAAATGCTGTAGACTGGTCAAGCAGAGGCTGATGAGGATCAAAATTAACTGGAAATTTTCAGAAAAATTCATTTAAGTTGACGGTAACAAAACTCTCCTTTCAAGATACTAAAGGACAAAACTGATGCAAGGGTTGCTCATAGTAAGATTTTAACATATGCTTAGATTTTACTTTCTGCTGTGAAAAGTGCGAGTGTGTTATTCACATGAGAAACAGCCATGAGAAACAGCCATGACAAACAGCCATGACAAACAGCCATGACAAACAGCCATGAGAGCAGCCATGACAAACAGCCATGAGAAACAGCCATGAGAAACAGCCATGAGAAACAGCCATGAGATACAGCCATGACAAACAGCCATGACAAACAGCCATGACAAACAGCCATGACAAACAGCCATGAGAAACAGCCATGACAAACAGCCATGACAAACAGCCATGACAAACAGCCATGACAAACAGCCATGACAAACAGCCATGACAAACAGCCATGACAAACAGCCATGAGAAACAGCCATGACAAACAGCCATGATAAACAGCCATGAGAAACAGCCATGACAAACAGCCATGAGAAACAGCCATGACAAACAGCCATGAGAAACATCTAAGGGGAAACAGCCATGACAAACAGCCATGACAAACAGCCATGACAAACAGCCATGACAAACAGCCATGACAAACAGCGATGAGAAACAGCCATGACAAACAGCCATGACAAACAGCGATGAGAAACAGCCATGACAAACAGCCATGATAAACAGCCATGAGAAACAGCCATGACAAACAGCCATGACAAACAGCCATGAGAAACAGCCATGAGAAACAGCCATGACAAACAGCCATGAGAAACATCTAAGGGGAAACAGCCATGACAAACAGCCATGAGAAACAGCCATGACAAACAGCCATGAGAAACAGCCATGACAAACAGCCATGAGAAACAGCCATGAGAAACAGCCATGACAAACAGCCATGAGCTCTTATGTTGTGTTTCAGTTGAGAGCAGATGTTTTCAGATGTCTGGTGCTTGCACTGTAAATGTCACTCTTGCCTCATACTTTAATTAAGCAGCACTTTAAAAAACACTGCTGAACTAAAAATACGTCTTCATCAGGGGGAAAAAGCTATCGTGTCATATGCAAACTGTATGTGTGGTTAAACCTCACCATGAAGCAAGATCTCCATTCAAACCATCAGAGTTTCACTGAATGAGCTCAAAGAGAGCACTGAGCAGGAGAGAGAGACAGAGATACAGAGAGATACAGAGAGAGACAGAGAGACAGAGAGATACAGAGAGAAAGAGAGACAGAGAGACAGAGAGAGAGAGAGATACAGAGAGAGAGAGACAGAGAGACAGAGAGATACAGAGAGAGAGAGACAGAGAGACAGAGAGATACAGAGAGAGAGAGAGACAGAGAGACAGAGAGATACAGAGAGAGAGAGACAGAGACAGAGAGATACAGAGAGAAAGAGAGACAGAGAGACAGAGAGATACAGAGAGAGAGAGACAGAGAGACAGAGAGATACAGAGAGAGAGAGAGACAGAGAGACAGAGAGATACAGAGAGAAAGAGAGACAGAGAGATACAGAGAGAGAGAGAGACAGAGAGACAGAGAGATACAGAGAGAAAGAGAGACAGAGAGACAGAGAGATACAGAGAGAGAGAGACAGAGAGACAGAGAGATACAGAGAGAGAGAGAGACAGAGAGATACAGAGAGAGAGAGACAGAGAGACAGAGAGATACAGAGAGAAAGAGAGACAGAGAGACAGAGAGATACAGAGAGAAAGAGAGACAGCGATAGAGAGCAAAGTTCAGGGTGTCCAACTGTGTGATGAGAACCTGTGTGACAGGTTAAGATGGATGGACTCGGGCTCCGGGCTGTAATGTGGCTCTCACTGCAGCATTAAAACCTGATGGTTAGACCGGAGGCTGCACTGTCTGCATCTCTGCAGGCTCAGGCCACCTCGCTCTGGTCTGTATTTAATAGAAGAACAGGGATAGATCAGCACTTAAGATGCATTAAACAGTATTATGATGCATTATTTTTATGATGGGGGGGGGGGGGGGGTCCCACATGAGCTCATGCATCTTGCATGTTGGTGTAATGGCTGAGTGTGATTCTGTCTGCTGAGGCAGGACAAGCATGCACACTGAAGCATACCTATTTGTATGTGAAGGAGAGTCGGACGCATTATTTTCCTTTTCCATTCACTCTGCAGACTTAAATCTAACTGTTCCTGCTGTCACATTCACAGCAGGTCAGCAGAGGGTTACAAAACTGCAGAAATGAACAAGAATTTATATGAAGTGCATTTACCTGCTCATAAGCATGTAAAAATATGAAACATTTTGGTTTGTTATAAGCAGACATGCAGCAAACATGTCTAATGCTATATGTTTATGTCAAGTTATAGAATAGAATAGAATAGAATAGAATAGAATAGAATAGAATAGAATAGAATAGAGCAGCAAATGTCAGAGCGAGTAAAACACTACAGGACTAGATATATTAAATAAACACTTAAACTAAGCAAAAAAATAAGGAAACAAAAGTTATAGACATCAAGGTTTCAAATCAACGTCTACTGGTTTTAAAAAGTGAAAAATTAAACTAAATGTAAAAAATAACTGCTGAACGTAACAAGGCTGAGCAGTCAGACAATGTCGAGCTGATAATTTCCCAAATTTCCAAGAATTTTTTTTTTAGAAAAAGTCCTTTAAGTTAACGGCAACAAAACCCTGAAAATTTACAAAATCTCTGAGAGAAAATCCCAATGGAAGTTTTCAGGAAACTTTCCTGGAAATTTCCCTCCTCTTTCAGACCCTGAGTGAGTAAACTGATGAATTTAGACGCATTTCATGAGAAGTGAGCGTTTGCATCGGTGTTGTAAATGTCAGTAATTAATAATCACAGAGTCTGTTTCTGCAGGGATCAGCAGTCAGCTGTCAGAAAACACTGATTCCACTTTATGCATCAGGACTTTAAAGACGGGTAAATGTTGGGATATGTTCTTATCTGTTCATCTAATACACAGAATAATACACTGGTAGAAATGTGGAAAAAAGTTTCTCTCACAAGAAATTTCCCAACAAGAGGTAAAAACACACAAGACCAGCTGTTAAATCTGGATCTGAAGTCTGGACTGAGGAGGCCACTTCAAAGCCACAGGACTGCTTTAGACGCTCACAGTGAGACGTGTTCGAGGAGCCAGCAGATCTTTCCTAGCATGTTTATTTTTCTGCACTGAAATCCTGTCAGTGTTTCCAAACCTCGATCCACAGCTGGACAGAGGAGCGTGCTCCTGACAGAAGATGCTGCACGTAGGTCAGAAAACAAACTGGCTTTCAGCAGGGTCAAGAAAGACCTGAAGAAGGACCTAAGGAACCAAGACGGACTACAAGTTCAGCAGTCAGCTGATCAGTGATGACACAGCATCCCCTGGATTGTGGGAAGTCACCTTTCAAACAACAAATAAATTATTTTACTGCTTTGCATCCTGGGAAAAGTTGTTTTGAACAAAGAAAAGTAGAGTTGAAAAGATCAGACGCACGCCATGGTAAGCGTCACGCCTTCACAACAGTCCCAGAACAACACCACCAGCCACAGGCGTCACTGCAACGCCTTTTTTTGTGCATTTTTTGTTAGACCGCCATCTTTCTCTCTTCTGTGTCCTCGTCCATGTTGTGTTTGGTGTTTGCCGGTTGTTGCTATGTGTCGCTGTGTTTCTTCTTCTACGTTTTTGTTGGATCACGTGAGCACACACACACACACACACACACACACACACACACACACACACACACAGGTCAAACTATTCAATGGCTGATGTTTGATCTTCATGTGTGGCTCTCTGACAGATAAAACATCTCTTCACATGTAGGAAACCCTGATCTGTGGACCCCGCTTGAACCATAACTGCTTAATGTTCACTTCTGCCATGTAGAGAATGTGTTTTCAGAGCGGCACCACCCCGCTTTAACCGATTCAGACATTAAGGGGGAGTCCGTCTACGTAAACCCTCCCTTGGTATCCAAATGCATTCCTGGCCCACTTTCTCTGCCTGTTCTAAGACCAGGATTTTAACTCTGGACCATTGATTTGCTCTCCATCCTTCTCTGCTGCTGAAACTGGCTCCATTATGTTGTGACGAGTCATCAGTTGTGAACTTCTTTACTCTTATTGTCTTCCAGCATCGTACAACAGACACCAACTCGAGTCTGCACAACAACTTTTAGACCTCAAAAACAAAACCCTCAGAGCAGAGCAGGAAGGATGTGTGAGGACGTTATGGAAGCTAGAACCCCTCTAAGACCTGTTCTGGTCTTCAGATAAAACCACTTTAACTATTCTTAACTAACAGCCTAAACAAAGCAGCGGTTTACAGTCACAGTGGTCACAGTGTTCAGCAGCTCTGAGTGAACGCTCTGAGTTATTGACCGCGCTGAATGACCTCGTAGACACAGGCAGCGCCACACAGGGCAGGGCCGGCTCCTCCATCCTAAGTGCTGTTCTCATCCCAGCCATCAGCAGACGTGGATCAATGCCTGGTTTTACAGCTTTACATCCTCGAAATGACTGAGCAAATAAAAGAGAGCGAGGCCTGTCAATCAGAGACTATTAGTAAAGAAGCTCCGTCACTAATAACCTGAAACATATAAACACACAGACTCAGCTCGGGACAGAGGAGGAGAGCGGAGGTGGAGCCCGGAGTTGATGATGTGGTGGGACACGTCCCAGGATGAGACATGCCAGCATGTAGGAACAGAGATGGAGTGCTGCAGAAAGATCATTTTTGGAGTTTGAAAGTCCATCATGTGCTCCTGCAGAAAGGATCAGACTGTTTGCACCAAGGAAGATGCTGGGAAGTCTCTCGGTCAGCTTTTTCCTTTTTTTTACCCCTGACTGGTCGGTGGTTTGACTCAGAGGTTTCTTTTAAGTGAGAGCTGATGCATGAACAAAATACTGATAAAAGGAAGCAGCTGGTGGAAGCAGATGACTGGCTGCAGATGATGTTTGTGGGTACGAGCTGTTCCCTCCGATTCCGAAGCATCTGGAGCTTTTATAAAGGCGATATCTGATGCAAGGCAACGATGGGGCTGGATGGCATGGAAGTCATTGCCATTGCTGTTGTCATTGGTCTGTTTGTTGTCGTGCTCAAACAGTTTGGGATATGGGAGCCTTTATCTCTGGAAGGTAAGATGTCTTCCAACCTTTGAGGTTAAATGTTTCTCTGGATGGATTTGAGTCACATGGGCCAGTTGTAAAACATTCAAAGTTCAGCTCAAGTCTTTTTAGCACAATTACAGTGAAACCTGGACAGAGTTTGGGATTATTCCTCATGTGTTTGTCCAGACACTAATTCCTTAATGCAGCGGCGAGGGGAGTCACAAAATGCTGCCCAGAATCAAAAACAATTTACTGTCGAATATTTCATCCATTATTTTAAATAAATAAATAAATAAATAAAAATAAAAGAGGCTAAATTTAATATAAAAGCATGCAAAGAGAAATGTTTGATCCCTGAGGAGACAAAAGCAACATGTGACCATAGAAAGTCTCATGTTCAACAGATCAGCTGATTTAAGAGCCTTTTTGTTCTCGTCAGTCTTGGTTTTTTTTTTCCTGTTAGTATATTTAAAAGTTTGGGATCCTCGGCCTGAATGTGCCAACGTTTTCTCAGCGTATCATAATGAACTCATTAACTTTGATGTCGTTTCAAAGACAAACTGAAAACCCTTTAAACGTGTGTTGATGTATGTAAAAAAAAAATGATAACATCCAACCACCGATTTTAACATCTGTCATTTCTTTCCTCCTCTTTCTTTTCTTCATCACCGTCCCTCCATCTCATCTGTTTGTTCTTGTAAAGATGGTGAGTATGACTGTCTGTGAAAACATGTTTTCCTGGAGTCACATGTGTCAGTTTTGTGTTTTAGAGCTAAAGGACAAATTTACACTGCAGACATCAAACACAGGTGTTACTGATGAGACTAACACACACACCTGAATGCAGCCTCATGTTGCACTTCATTATAGAGGGTCTTTAAACTCTAAACAACCTGGTAAAGATTTATGATTCACTCAGTTCCCCTCACTGATGGCAAAGATCCCTGTGTTGTTTGTTGTTGTTTTTAAATCTATCTATCTATCTATCTATCTATCTATCTATCTATCTATCTATCTATCTATCTATCTAGTCTCTCACTGGGAGAAAAAAAATAGGGTCTGTTTTTTTCTTCTTCTTCTTCTTCTTATTATTATCATCATTATTATTATTATTATTATTATTATTATTATTATTATTATTATTATTATCATGAGGGGAAAATGTCAGAATTCAGACTCTTATATTACAATAATAATAACTTTATTAAAAAAACAGTCCTTTATTTATTTATTTATTTATTTATTTATTTATTTATTTATTTATTTATTTATTTATTTATTTATTTTCCCAGCAGCCCTTTTCCTTTTCCATACTTCTCAGTTGCACCTTGTCTAATTTTTGTCTTATTTTTGTCTTATGTTTGTCTCATTTTTGTCTTATTTTTGTCTAATTTTGAAAAAGGTATCATTTTCCCCTCCGTCTAATCTTCCTGTTTTCATTAAATAAATACTGATGATGTCATTTCTCCCACCTATCTCCTTGTCTCACTTTCCTTCTTCTTCACCTTTTAATTTTTGGTTGAACTTTTCTATATTTTCTTTGTGTTCAGATGGTGAGCATTTTATGTTTCTCCAGTCGTTCTGATTTTCTAACTCATGGATGTAGTTTAGCTGCCAACACTCAGTTTATGATTTCACCTGACAATCAGCTAATCGTGCAACCAGGCAAGAGCTAGATGTGAGGGTGATGCCAGATTTCAGATCCTGCAGTGTGGAGGAGTAGTATCCCCAGACAGCAGGAGTCAACAGTCTGTGTGTTCAGTCCAATCAAGCAGAGGTATCTCGAAAACATGAGGCAAAAGACTTACAACAAGATTCAGGCAAGGTTCCAAACGGCTGTGACAAGACTATGAAAAGGCTGGAACGAAGAAGGTGAAGTACGATGAACTGGCAGTGAGACACATGAGGTTAAATACAAGAGGTAATGAGGGGTGATGACAGACAGCTGGGGGAGACAACCAGGGATCAGGTGTGACAGACGGGGGCAGGGCAGACAGGAACAAAGCTAGAAGACAGAGACAAGGGTCAGACATTTCAAAATAAAACAGGAAACAAAAAACATGAAACCAGGAAGTGAAAAATGACAAAAAAAACTTTACAGACATGACAAGAAGAAGAAAAAAGGAGTCTGATTTTCAACAGGCCAACAGGTTTGATCTGCTCTTCAGAGTCTGATCTTCGTCTGGTGTCTGCCGTGAGCCTCAGTCTTAATTCTGTGAATGCAGTGTTCTGTCCACTGCACACTGCACAGATTGTAATCCATGTGTCCACTGTCAGACACTGTCAAAGTTCACTAGAAGCTCTTTGAGATTAAATTCTTTTAATCACATCATCACCTTGAGAGGCCCCACTTCAACCAACCAGCTCAGGGTGGGGGTGGTGGTTACACGGCTTTGGAAGGAGCCGTGTTTATGCGTGTTCACACATGAACTCTTCGGACTCTAATCGGGTTTTCTCAGCTTTTTGAGTCAGCCTCCAGTGGACACTCGAGGAACTGCAGTTTGTTGCATTTTTCACACCAGAGGTTTTGACTTTTGTCAAGTTTTATTTCGTTGCCCCCCCCCCCCCACACCACCTCTTTTCTTTTTTTTCTTTCTTGTCTTACCCCCTCCCTCCCTTGTCTCCTCCTCCCCTTCTGTCCACCCTCCCCTCCTCTGTTTTCTCTTTTTCACTGACAGACATCTGTGACGGCGACCTCGAGCTCTCCATGGTGCGGCATCAACCTGAGGGTCTGGACCAGCTCCAGGCCCAGACCAAGTTCACGAGGAAGGAGCTTCAGTCGCTCTACAGAGGCTTCAAAAACGTAGGAAAAGACATTACCTGAAGTGTTATCTTTGAACAGATTAAGACCTGCCTGGATCTGAACAGTCACTGAACAATGGAGCCAACATCCAGGGCTTGTTTACGTTTTGTTTCACTTGTTACTCGGGATAAAATGGTACCCCTTACCAAAGAGGTTTGTAGTGGTATCGAGTGGACCTTCAGTTTTTCTGCACAGATGTTTTCATTATTCAGCCATAGAGGTTTTTTAAACCCATATTTAAAGTTTTGTTGAGCATAGACGCTGCTTTTATCTTCAACTTTGTGTTCTTGGACCCATGCACACACTCAGGAGTGACATAATGCATAATTCGACCAACCACAGATACAGTAATGCACATGGACAGCGAGTGCCATTAGAGGTTGCAAAGTGCCATTAAAGAGGGAGAAGAAGAAGACCTCATGCTGATGTAAACAAAGCGGGCTGAGCCGTCTTTAAAAGAGAGCCTGCAGCTGTTTTTATGAGGTTTCTGTGACCTGAAGACGACACATTATGAGCTGTGAGGAGAACGTTTGAACAAGAGAGCAGTAAAACCTTCACATGGTATCTCTAAACCACGTCACAGAACTGTGTCATGGCAGATAATTGGACTGTTACAGCAAGAAAGGTGCCAGTCCATTTAGAAACATTAACAGAAAAGGCTGCATTCCATTTTTTTCCTTTTTTTTTGCCCCGTCATTAAAATTAGTTCAGATTCATCATTTCACTACAGTCAGTATGGTCACATGCAGCTTCAGAAATCAGACTTTGAGCTTATTCAGCACGAGATCGACACACCCAGATTAACGGGATTATTATTGGACTGTGGTTCGGCAGGTCTCGATACACCACGGTGCTCAGCATGAGCAGATTTCACCCTGAAGAGGAAGTAGATGAGCATGATGAATGGGGTCGCTGCAGTCCAACAAAACAGAAACAGCATGGCACATACATGAGAATCAGAATGGCCTTTATTGTCATTATACAGAATGTACAATGATTCTGTACATACTTAAAAACAAGAAGAGCTACAGCTGCATCCATCCCGGCCTTCGTTAGCATGTTGTTTTCTCTTCAGGTGAGCAGAAACTAGTTTGATACGCACACAGCTTCGCTCATCAAAAAACGATGTATGTGCAGACGAGAGTAGATCCCCTGCTGCGACTTTATGACCGAGCTATGACCTCAGTCAAACCGCTGCTTGCAAACGTGCTGATACCCCTTTGACACAGAGCTGGTGCTAGTTCCAGGCTAATGCCCCCAGGTACTAAAAAATGGTGCTTAGCAAGCACCAACTCTTAACCAGGCCAGAACGAAGCACCAACTACGTCAGGGGGCCAGGGTGGGGCGGGGCCGGGGCCGGGCCGGGGCGGGGCGAGGCGGGGCCGGGGCCGGGGCGGGGCCAGGCCGGGGCGGGGCCAGGGCGGGGCGGGGCGAGGCGGGGCCGGGGTTACTGTGACTGATGATCAGTGGAGGAAAACCGCCATTTTTAAAAAGAAAAGCTGCCGAGCGAGTCGTCTGTTGTTTTGTTGGAGTTTCTTGTTACAAACTTCAGGTTTGATGTTAACAGTTTATTTAACACTCAACACCAGTTACTGTAGGCCGTAACCATGGCAACAAAACAACAACTCTACTCTGTGTAACTCTTGTATGAATGCGTCCAACAACTCTGAGCAGAAACACACACACACACACACACACACACACACACACACACACACACACACACAGACCGGCTGCTGAACTACCCATAGCTGGTGATGCATTCACTGAGCCTTGTAATTCTCAAACACTCAATAACTAATCTTAACAGTAACACATCCCCATTATCTAACACTAACAACTCACCAGGCTGTTACAGTCTGACCTACAGACATGGCTCCAACTTTGCTCCTTGTTGATGAAAAACCAAACCGGTTCTTTAGAGGAACCTGAATGGAACCAACTAAGAACCAGCACTGAACGAGCACCTGGTTCTTTTGATGGAAAGGGGACTGAGTGACACCTCTTCACCTCTTCTGGATTTCTTTTTTTATTGTGTTAACGTTTTGCTGAATTAAAGGACTCTAACAGTAAAGTGGGAACCTTTGTAGGCTGGAGGATGAAACTATGACTCCTTGTTTTGACTCCAGGCCTCTCTGTTCAGAGACATCTGTTGAAAGTTATGCTCTTGGATTTTATTTGACACTTTTGTGACAAAACATTTTCCTGATGAGTTCGCTGACTGCTTATTCCTCATCTTAACCAACGCAGGATGTCAACATTTTTCTGTCAAGCTAGTTATTAAAAACATTATCACAACCAAGAGCTCATGCAGGACAGGGCTCCTCTTCAGTCACACATGCAGCTCTCCTGCCCTCTAATGGATATGTGTCTGTACTGCACCCATGGGCTGTATCTGCTTATTATAAGAAAATGTGCTGCTGCTGCTCGTTTGTATAAGACTGATTGTTACGGTGAGATGTTAGAAAAAGAGGGCTGATGATAAGTCAGCAACAAAACAAGTTAGATAAATGCTTTCACTTTCTTTTCAACAGGAATGTCCCAGCGGACTCGTGGATGAGGAAACCTTCAAGACCATTTACTCACAGTTCTTCCCTCAAGGAGGTAAAGTTTGAAACCAGTGTGAACTGATATCTGTACCAAAAAGCATCGCTGAGGCAGACAGACGTAGTTTCTTTGCTGATACAGCTTGAAACTGGATCACGTAGAGTGAAATATTTCCAAAACACTCCTAAAAATGTGTTTAAATTGTAATAAACTTTCTTACATTGGAAAAAAAAACAATCACTGAAGGCCTGCTACTTTCTGATTCGCCCCCTCACTGTTGATTATTTGTTATCAGATGCAACCACATACGCACATTTCCTCTTCAACGCCTTCGACAGTGACCGGAGCGGCTCCATCCGCTTTGAGGTGAGTTTGACGGAATGTTTGTCCTGAATGTTTATGCCTCGTTATCACGGGTGGCGAGGCCCAGCGGCATTCTCGGGTTGTTTTTGGAAAGTTGCACAAGCTGTATGTCATGAGGCAGCAAATGCTGGCTGCTGAAATGCTGAGCCCTAACCCAAACCCTAACCACCCCAGCTGAGCTACACTCTAGTGATGTGCACCAGTCCTGTTTATAACCTCTGTTTGAAACCCTTACCCCAACCCCTTATGACATCATCAGTTGTGTGGTTTCCAAGGTGACAGATCATTTCCATTCATTTTAATGGGCCAAAAATAATCCTGAACATGCTGAACATTTTACAATTTGAACGATGAAAATCGTGAGTCAAAAAACGTTCAGAAGAATGAGCGGGATAAAGCTGGATGTCTATATGTCGAAATGCTGTGCTTAACATTTCAACATAATGACACAGCTACACTGATAATATTCAGGTGTTCTGAAAATGATGCAGTTATGGTTACAATTCAAGTTTGGGATTAGAAAACTAAAGATTCTGTCCTGTAAAAACATGTCTGAAAGTCTTCAGGTATTTCTCGTAGGGTTCGGGATGGAATAGAATGTTTTTAATATGATAAATGTTAAATGCTTAAAATAAGTGCAGTTATGCGTTTGAATAGATCTATGTGTGAAATTTCAGTAAATATTTTGGAATCGGGGTTTTGCGAGTAATTTTGTTTAAAAATCAGTTTTTGTGGTGTGATGGAAAAAGATGCTTTCCTCTGAATTCTGCACTAAAATGACAAAAAATATGTATTTATGTAATTTCATTACTAACACTACCATCAGTTCATGTTTTTACACAATGTGGTGAAGTACAGCAACTCAGAATATTTCTAATAATATGTGTTGGATTTTTTGAAAAAATTCAGGACCAATGAGCTGAGCTGTGCCTCTGATTGGATGAACTGCTGATCTTAATATTGTCTAAACTGCAGAGTTAGAAAAAATTCCCCCCACACACACACACACACACAGTGCGTGCTGTTAGTGAAATTAATGATTCAGACGGGAGACGTTTTTTGTTCCAGGCTGTAAACGTGTTTAATTCGGCTGTGATAGCTGCTTCTTTTTTTTTGGCTTGGTGTGTTTGTGACTTCCTGTACTTCTGGCGCCTCAAGTGGACACTCCAGGAACTGCAGATTTTAGCACTTCAGCATCGTCTCATATTTTCAGACTGGAGGTTGCCTCTTGGCCTGCACACGCTGAGACTGAGATTTGAGTCTAATGAATCTTCTTCACCCTCCACAGGACTTTGTGATCGGGTTGTCTGTGCTGCTCCGAGGCTCCGTCACAGAGAAGCTGCGATGGGCGTTCAACCTGTATGACATCAACAAAGACGGCTACATTACCAAAGAGGTTACAAAGCATTCACACCAGGGATAGGTTCGGGGGGGGGGGGGGGGGGGGGGGTTGTAAATTTTTGAATTTTTTTTCTTGTTATCAACTTGATAAAATTTATTGAAAAATATTATGTTAGACATGTTTGCATGCATGTTTGCTTTTAACAAACCAAAACGTGAAATATTTATACGTGTGTATGACCAGGGAAATGCAGTTAATATAAACTCCTGGAAATTTCCACGGAAAGTTTCCAATTTTGGAAATTCCTGGAATTTTGGAACCCTCATTAAAAGCCATCAGAGAAGAGATCAAACCTCCCTGCTGACCCTCCTGATGTCTGTGCTGCGTGTCTGTGCTGCTTCCTGCAGGAAATGATGGCAATAATGACGTCTATTTATGACATGATGGGAAGGTATACCTTACCGAGTGTACGAGACGATTCACCCACTGAGCACGTGGAGAGATTTTTCCAGGTATACCAACCTTTTCTATTCCAAACCGAAGCCTTCAGAAACACAGAGCTGAACTGAACGTCTGTCTCTGCTTGGTATGTTTCAGAAGATGGATCGAAACAGAGATGGAGTCGTTACGATTGATGAATTCATAGAAACATGCCAAAAGGTAAACCGGTCTCCAGACACTATTGGACGAGTTCTTGCATCTTCATACTCATACCTTCCTCCTTCTCTTGCATGTTTACTTCTTTCTCAAGGATGAAAACATAATGGCCTCCATGCAGCTCTTTGAAAACGTCATCTAGCTCCTGCTAATGTGGATCTGTGAAGCTGCACGGTGCTTCCAGGCTGAAACTACTTTATTCATCCTGAAAAGGAAAATCTGGGCCATGCGACACACTTTGACACGTTTAACTACAAACTGGCCACCACTGGAGTTTTGTCCCCTGCTGTGCTGTTCTATGCAGAGAGACACACAGAATTCTCTAAATCACATGAACAAGACTTATTTCTCCGCATGGCAATTTTTACGTTTCATGTTTTGCACAAGAAGAAAATGTGAATAAAGATGTGAGATCAGCATGAGTGTTTGCCAAGCATCTAAAGCATGTGATGCAAACCACTTTGAACAAAGAAGCAGGTTCAGTGTTGAATTCTTTATTATTGTATAATAATGTAAAGAAAACAGTAATGTTTGTGTAAATGTGATACCAAGTCATGTCATGTTGATCCAGAAATATGAAATAAATCCAAACCCTCACACACTGTGAACTCCAGTCTCTCCTCCTGTGTGTGACCGTCTCCTCATAAAAACTACCAAAGTGAAAAAAAAGATCTTTTTTATGGGCCTACAGATGATCTCAGTGTGATGAAATCTCGTCACATGTCCTTTTTCAAACCTTTTTTTGCCTTGTACCGTTTTTCTCTGGGAAAAGGCAAACATGTTTGGATGTGTGAGCAGGGCGTCTCCTTTCAAAATGAAACACATGGCGTGTGCTCTTCACTGATTTGAATGTTTAGAACAGGCTGATGTGATCTAAGACGCCTTGTTTTTAGGCTTCATTAAATTCAAAGCTTCCAGATCTGCTGTAATGTGTCCGGCTCAGTGGGACAGTGGATGTGTGGAGCCTTTGTGTGGATCAGACTCAGACTCAGTTAGTGCGGCACCAGGACTCAAGAGCGTTTAGTTTTGATCAGTTTATCTCTTATTATCAACATTCTTCTTTCATGTGTCACGTCCGCTGAGCTCTTCTCCTTTGTAGCATCGTACTTTTGGTATTTCTGACAAAAACAGACGACACTGAAAAGGCCGTCTGTGACTGGTTCAGTTCATTTGATTCTTTGTTTTCACTTCCTGTTTATGTCTTATAGTTCTGCTCTGAGAGATGAATATCGTCGTTGTTCTTGTTTTTCGGTACACTTGTTCTACTCAACCAAATATCTTTAACAACTCGAGCACAAAACAGAACCAAATGTGAGAAAACGCTTCTTAGCATCAGGCGGTCTGCTGCTCCAAGATGAGACACGTCTTCTGATTTCTCCCTTCTATATAACACAAAGGTTAAACACTGTAAAACACTGACACTTAGTGCCTGTAAATTTTCTCCAAACATGTCTCAACTTAACAATAACACAACTTTAAACCTCCACTGTAATGCTTGAATTTCCCTTCAGAGATGAATAAAGAAAATTCTGTTCTATTCTGATATGATGATGTAAGACTGCAGGTTAATATTGTATCTGAAGAACTTTCTTCATGTAACATTACAGATTGTTTCCTCATTACTGTATTCTCATAATTAGTAACATCATTATAATATCCTAACATTATGCCTTCAATACTGTAAATAAAAACAGAATATAATGATTAATAAATCCTGTTTAACCTGAACTCAACTGAATACACTACAAAGACATTTATTATTCAAACTGATAAACTTTAAGACAAAGACATATATCAACAACACCCAGAAACACCGCCGGCTTCTCTGGACCCGAGCTCATCTGGAAAAGGACAATCTGGATTGTTCTCAGGTCAAAGTCTCAAAGCCAGCATCTGTGATGGTATGGGGGTGTGTTAGTGCCCATGGCATGGCTAACTGGACCATCTGTGAAGGCTCCATTAATGCTGAAAGGTACATACAGGTTTTGGAGCAACATATGCTGCCATCCAAGCCACGTCTTTTTCAGGGACGTCCCTGCTTATTTCAGCAAGACAATGACAAGACACATTCTGCACCTGTTACAACAGCGTGGCTCCGTAGTAAAAGAGTGCAGGTACTAGACTGGCCTGCCTGCAGTCCAGACCTGTCTCCCATTGAAAACGTATGGAGCATTATGAAGCACTAAATACAACAACAGAGACCCCGGACTGTTGATCAGCTGAAGCTGTTCATCAATCAAGAATGGTAAAGAATTCACCTCCAAAGCTTCAACAGTTAGTGTCCTCAGTTCACAAACACTGACTGAGTGTTGATGAAGGAAAGATGATGGAACACAGAGGAAACATGAGCCTGAACCAGCTTTACAGGAACAAAAACAATAAAGTTTATCAGTTTGAAGAGTAAATATCTGGTCTTTGTGGTGTGTTCAGGTGAATAAAGGTTAAACAGGATTTACAGATCACTGGATTCTGTTTTTATTTACCTTTTACACAACGTCCAGACTTTACTGGAGTTGGGGGTTGTAGTTCAAATGAATGAATGTTTGAGTTAATGAATGATTTACATCTCACATCATTCAAGCAATTGTTCCAAACTGCTGCTTTAAATTATGGTATAAAACTCAAAATTTAATTAAAATTGGTCTCTTATGTTGTAGAAGATCAGAAAGCCAACGGCTCCTAAACATCCATACTTCTGACGAGACACAAACCAGCACCAAGACACACATTCACGTGTCCATGTCAGGGAGGAATAAACAAAACAACAACAGCTCAAAGTATAGACGGTGTCTGAAACCAGCACTTACACAGGGCTAACTAACATCAGTACACACACACACACACACACACACACACACACACACACACACACACACTCCAAATCAAGCTCAGCAGATAGAGCAGTGTATCCTCTGACCACAGCCAAGCGTTAGCATCCTGCAGGCACTAACTTCATGTTGGTCAACAAACAGTCAGCTGGTCGCTGCCACAGGCGTTAGGATTATGTGAATAACAGGAAACACCTGGGTGCCCCCAAAGTGTGTGATATGCCTCCATCAGCTGAAATCATTCAGCATGTGCTGCATTATTGAATGAACCAATCGTAGAGCGGGGGGTTGGGGGGGTGTTTGAGGGAGGGGCTGTGCTGCCTCCAATGCATGGATGATGTTTGTGTGGAAGTAGAAATGTCCAAATGTTGCTGTGCTGCAGTGTGTCAGGGTTTGAACAGAGAGGTGACGATCCTGCGTTGAGACTTCTGTGAGTGACGAGACAACAAGGTAACGACTTCGCTCTCAGTCACAGCCTTTAACTGAACCTGCTTCATGGTGTTCATGTTTTATTTTACAGTCAGACATGTGAAGCTGCAGATACTTAAGTCTTCATCCCTGCTTTATTTTGTTGCAGCTGATGTAAAGGTATGCATAACAAATGCATCTTGTAGAGGAGTCGTATTTATATTAGTATAAATTAGTATATAGTATTTATAGTAGTATTTATGATGTGGTGCATAATGTCCAGGTAATCCCAGTGCTGACTGGACTGTGGAAAGTTCTGGTTGACTTTTGTTTTGGTGTGTGTGTCTCTGCATGTTTACTGACAGTTTCAATGGCAGCCGGCCGACTTATCAGGTAACTTTTTCTCCGTCTCTGAATAAATGTGCTTGTTGTCTCTCAGATCTGCAGGAATGTCGAGCCAGCAGAAGCTCCTCTCGCTCTGGGTCTGTCTGTTGATCGTGGCAGCTTTCTGCCCAGGAGCTCAGTATGTGCATGGCAAACGGGGAAGCGGTTCTTCCTGGAAAAAGAGTTCCAGCAGCAAAGTCTCTTCGTCAGGGGGCCATGATCTCTCCAAACAGGGCCTGAAGCTGGCAGGGGCTGCAGCTGCGGTCGCAGGCACCGGATACGGGATGGGGGTCCTCGGTCAGTCCAAGCACGGGTCAGGGAGTCACCACTGGAAAGACTCCTCCAGGCACAATGGACACTTTTACTATGACCCCCGAGGATACTACAACCAGACTCTGTGGCACGTTTCGACCGCGGGGGCCCCTGCTCCAAACATGTCCCTCACTCTGGGATGTGTGGTGCCTTTTCTTGTGGCGTTGTGGATCAGAGGCGTGTAAGACAGCGTCTGATCCCTGACAGTTATTGACCAAGCATCTGAAATAAAAGCTTCCTTCAGCTTCACTTGCCTCTTTGTTCTTTTCTCCATGGAGACACAGATTGTCCAAGTTTTATCTTCTCACTCGTTGAATACGAGCTCCTGACTCTGTACTTTCTCCTGAATGTCTGTTGGTGATAGAGGAAAAACATTTACAGTAAGAATGAAATTAATTTCTTGCATCGTCTTTTAAGGGTTCTGAGCTCGGTCATAAAGGCCGCCTCCTCCGTGTTTTCAAACTGTAAAACCAAAACAATCATTGAATAAACGTTTATCAAAAATCAGTTCAGTTCCCATCACTCCTGTTTAAGTTCACTTCTTGCTTTGGTTGTTTTCCAAGAACTTCAGTTTGAATTAATCAACTGAGGATCAGAAAAAGACGTCATGTCGTGTTGCAGCACTGTGTGGGGGAAACATTAACACAGGTGCTAGAGTGAGAATTTAAATCTGACGAAACTTCACTGACATGAAGAATCCACCTCATCATCTGTAAGTTCAAGCTGTGTTTAAGTGAGCGCAGAGAGAAAATACTACAAAATTTGAAATCCAAGCAAGTGTTAATGTCTCAGTTTAGGTTTAGAAAAAAAAAACACCTTAAAAGTCTAGAAAAATGTCTCGATTCACTGAAGTCACTCATTAATAATCAGCCAAAGAGGAAAGAAACAATTCTTTCTTCATCTCTGCAATTCAGCACTTCCTGGCGCTGAACAACATCCGGGCGGAGCGGCAGAGAGTCTCAGTTATGGCTCAAGTTCTTTTGCAGGAGCTGAAATCAGCAAAATCCGTCTATGGCGCCATTCCTGACATGTAGGATGAGCTGGTTGGAGAAGACAACCAAGTGAAAACGTGCCAGCTGGATACTGCTGCTAAATTATGGCAGAGAAAAAAGGAAAGTCGTTTAGTTTGTATAAAACAGATTAGCTTTCTACAACGTTTAGTGATGTTCAGTCAAACTTTTGGTAGTGATGTGGGTTTTGATACATTCTGTTCATTTAGGAAGAAGTTACCTGTGTTGCACCTGTCTGCTCTGTGATCAAATCAAACAGGTTCACTGAACAGAATACTCCACTCTCTGTGTTTATTCTGCTCCACCTGTGAGTCAGGGCACAGGGCAAATTTTCCTGACACAAGGATAATGTCATATATCAGCTCAAGACCTGAGTTCTTTGTTTATCCTTAAGCACTGACGCTCTCAGTCTTAAATCAGGTACCTGTAGGTAGATTTGTTATTAATACAAACAGAAGAGTCCCATATTAAAAGGCAGGAGGGTAAAACACAAGACAGTGAACTCACCTCTGATATCTGAGTGACCCTTTATGGTGCTGGGTATCATGCTGTGAACTCTGCAGCAGATAACAGCTGCAGCACTGTTAAAGTTCGGTTTGTACTTTCTCTTCATCAACTGTTGAAAGTTGTTAAAGTAAAGAACTTCATCCACGTCTTCAGAACAATCCCGCTCCTTTGGACGGGGATGGCAGGTGTGACATCCATGACGTCTCTGTCAGATAGTTACCCAGAGCGATGTCGACCAGATGGTTCACAACAGTTTTTACCCCCAATAGAACATCATCGGACATCCAGCCATCGTCATCCGTATCCCCCCACTCCGTCTTACCTCTGGGTGGAGAGGGAGTGGGACAGCGTGGACCCGGGTAAGTGTCCCGAAAAGGGTTATTGTGTGGGGTCAGACTGGGAACTGGACCGGGATCCGGACTTGGAACTCGACTTGGAACCGGACCGGGACAGAAAACGCCTGAATCTACAGGCACACTCGAGTATCCTGATTCTGAAGACTCCTGGGATTCATCCTGAGATGCTGGAGCAAACTGCTGGACCCCTCCAAGGACTGCGAGTCCAGTGGTGGGTCAGCATCCACGGGTTGAACCAGGGACCGAAGCAGGGGTTGAGTGGTTGGTGATAGGCAGTTTTTTATTCTTTACATACAGTTCAGGCTCATATAAAGTCTAAAAAGACGTTTTTTTTTACTAGAAATGAAACAAACACCTGCTTAGATTTCAGTTTTTGCAGTGTCACCAGTAAACCTCTGACTCCAGTAGCACAGAGTGTAAACACCTGTTACAGCGCCACCTCAGCCTCACTTTGACCAAATATATTTAAAAACACTTTCCATGTGTAGCAGTCAGAGTGTTTTTAATCTGTTGTGGTCTATTTGCATTGACCTGTGATGATGGTTTACAGTAAATATTCTCTTCAGTCAGATTCTTGGTTTTATCATAAGCTAATGATTACAACCCGTTTCGGCTTTTCAGCCAAACATTTTTAACCTTTTACAGATCATCATCAGTGTGAGTCGGACTGAACCCTTTTTGTTCCGTGTGCTGATGTTACAGAGAGGCTGTGATCATGGATATGTGACTTTACTCAGGCAGAGAAAACGCTTTTTCAAATTTCTTTATTGAACATGTAACAACCCATGACAAAGCAGTTAGCTGAATATTAGCTGAATATTTGATGAGAAACCCAGAGTGTTTACATTTTTAGGGGAAGATCAGAGGAATTCACACAGTTAGTCCATCATAAGATGAGCCCAGTGACAGAAAATCCTCCTACCCTCAGGGGAAGTAAGTGCACTTAAAAGATATCCTACAGCCGCAAACAGCCGCAAACAGCGTGAAGATGTCAAACTGTGGTTTTAAAAGGATTAGAAAGAATCTGATAATTCAAAGGAATGGGAAAAATCTTCCATGCAGCACTGAGATGAATAAACTGGGAGGGTTATAAAAGAGGAAGTGATGTAAGAACTTCTCTGTTAAACCAGATATACTTTATTGTACAACTCGCATTGACTTGAATAAAGTGTCATTAATATTATTAGTCAGAACTTAATCATCAGTCATAGTGGAGAGAAAAAGAGCGACAAGCCTGCAGAAACTGAACTGAGGTGACATTTTCCAGACATGACCATGAGATGCTTTCTGTACCAGGTGATAAATAAAAAAAACAGGCAGATATCAGTTTTTAAATTGATCTACGTCACTCACACGACACAACAACACAAGGACAGTGAAGCCAGTCTGAGGGAAAAGGGAGACACAATGTTGTATCCAGAGACGCAGCAGGGTCAGGGAAACTGAACAGATATTTAAAGGCTCCGGGTAAACCATGTCCGACGAGAGGAAAAACCCAAACACCTGCTGATGAGCTCAAACCTGGAAAATCAAACCCGGAATCTCTGACGACTTGAACAAGTATTTCCAGGGTTGGCAGCAAGTGTTGGAATCCTGAGACCATCACAGCAGTGAGACAACGCCCTCTGTAACCTCCGCCATCTTTAAAGCCTTTTGGTCACAGAAATGGTAAGAAGACACCCTTTAAAACCGTGTGAGATGGTGATGAAGATGATGATGATGGAGATGATGGTACTGGTGTAAAGCAGGGTTAGTCTGAGCTGTGAGACCAGAATTCAGGATTCAAGTCTTCAATCGACTCAGATGCTTTCTGTTGATGTTCAGTTATGAATTTTTTAAAAAAATGACACACTGAAAAACACTTTGTTTTCCTTTTTTTAAAAAATGAAAATAAATAAATGAAAATTCATTCGTTTCTTGATATCCAGTTTGTTGATATAGATCAAATGAAAGAAAGTTGAATTATGGGCCACGGGCTGATTTTGATTCTTTATTTGATCATCTGATCTGATCATCGTGACCTGAAGGCCGTAGACGGAGCAGCTTCTCTGTCAAGAGATCGTAGAAGAAACCCGACTTGATGGTAGAAACACCTCACACACTGATTCCGATGCATTTTTCTTTCTATTGATTGTGAAAATTCACAGCATGATGAAAATGGAATCATTGAGCAGTGATCAAGAAAGTGATCCTGAGCAGTGGCTATCAGTGTATTTGAGGTAGGCACGCACACACACACACACACACACAGAGGCACACACACACAAATCTTCATTCATCATCTCGCGTGTGTTTCTACCATCAAGCCGGGTTTCGTCTATGATCTCCTGACAGAGAAGCTGCTCCGTCTCTAACAGTTCGGGTCATGATGTTTGAAATCCGCCTGTGGCCCATAATTCACCTTTCCATTTAAAAAGAAAAGAAAACAAACACTTCTTCAGTGTTTTGTTTTTTTGATTGAATATCAGTTGAATGAATGATACACGGATTCCAAACCTCCATCTCATCCAATTTCCACCAAACTATCACTGCACAACATAAGTTAAGTAAAATGTACTGATTGTTCTTGAGAGCTGCAGGCAAGAAAGCAACACAAGGCCTCAGCTACCGATGACGTCTGCTGCACGTGACAGAGTGTATTCACTGACTCCTCCCCACTGTTAATGCCTGCAGGGCCGTGACACAGCCAGATTTAATCAAACCTTAGTGTGAGCATCATGCACCTGAGGAGTATGCTGTTTTATTTCTCATCATGTCTGACTGACTGTATATTTAACAGCTCTGCAGTGATGAGGGGAGTCACACTAGTGCTCAGCAAGAAATGTTCCCACAGCTCATGCAAAGAACATGGAATGATCTGAAGAGCCAAACGTCATCGATAGTTTCTTCCTTGTCGTGAGCAAACCACTGTTGAACCACAAGAGGAGAATTCATTTATCATTTAATCATCCTCATCATTATCCCTCACAATCCAGCACAATATGACAATCAACCCACGTATGTCAACTTTCCACTAGCTTGTGTTTAATTTACCCAAACTTGAAGGTGGACCTCAGGCATTCACGTGGTCTTCTCTTCCATAAAAACAGAGAATGAGAAAAATCATTCCTCTTTGTTGTCTGCTGCTTCTGAAATGATGGAATGGCTGTAGTGATGACGTTAGCTGGATGTTATTCAACATAAAAACACAAAATGTTACATTCCAGTTTTTTTAACAGCAGTGTCATAGCAAATTGTCCAAAGACTCACATCACAACAACCTGAATCTCTATGCAGGAAGTGCACAGTAACGCAAATGAACAAAGTGCAAATTAAAAAAAAAAGATAAAACATAAGATCTGAGTGCAGCTTGTACATCACAAAACTGATTACCTACAAAAGTTAAAATTTGACTGATTTAGCAACTATATACACGTTGATGTTACTTTCTGCTAGTGTAGTAAATGGTTCACTCACCAGAAGAGCTTGAAAGAGTACAGCTATTGTTTTACAATGAGGATAGTATACATAAGCAGGGCGTGCAGATCTAATGGAGGAAGTACGGCTCCATTTGGGGTCTGGTGGGAGTGTAAGTGTTTCACTGGAGAAGGAGCATGCTGGACAGTAGCACACAGAGGGAGGTGAAGTGCTGCATCATCCCGTAGCCGGGGGAGCTGTTTCCAGGTGGCATGGATTGCTGCTGTTCAGCTTTTCGTTCCTTTAGGTACTGCTCAGAGTAAGCCATGTACCGTTCAACACAGCGCCGAGCTTTCACTTGCTCAATTAGGGCTGGGTATCCGATTTCCTCGATGCTAACGGTGTCGCCATCTTCATCACCGCCACCCTGACTTGCAGTGGTGCTGCCCTGATCTTTACGAGGGACAGTCTCATTCATGCATTTATCCATGTAGCTGTCGTATGACTCAGCCCGAGGAGGGACCTTGTACTCAAAATCACGACCGTAGTCCTTCTGGTCTGTGGACTGGGTGCCATAGCGGCGGTACATGTAGTTGTTGTAGTACTGCTCTTCTTCAGGGCTGCGGAAGCTGAAATGTGGTCGAGGGAAGCGCCCAAGACCGTATCCAACAGCCATTCCAGCCACTGCACCAACACCTGCTGCCAACATGGCCTTTTTAGCAAAACCAGACGACTTGGGCTGGTATCCCATACTCTGAACTGAACGGGAGAACGGGGATCCTCCCATCCCATAACCTCCGTATCCATATCCTCCACCATAGCCCGGGCTGAGAATCTTGTTATTTGGGTTCCAGTTGGGGTAACCACCAGGGTAACCTCCACCATACCCGCCCCCATATCCACCCCCATAACCTCCTTGATTCACACCACCCTGACCCCATCTGCCTGTATTACCACCTGCTGGGAAACCTCCAGCAGGATATCCTCCTTGATTAGGGTATCCTCCTTGATTAGGGTATCCACCTCGGTTAGGAAATCCTCCTTGGTTGGGAAATCCTCCTTGGTTAGGATATCCTCCTCGGTTTGGAAATCCTCCTTGGTTAGGATAGCCCCCTTGGTTAGGGTATCCCCCTTGGTTTGGAAATCCTCCTTGGTTGGTACCAGCTCTTCCTGGCTGCTGATTGGGATAACTGCCCCCTCCTGGGTAGCTTCCAGCAGCTGGATAATTCCCTCTCCCTGGGTTTTGGTTGGGATACCCTGCTGGGTACCCACCTGCTGGATAGCCTCCAGCAGGGTTTTGGTTTGGATAGCCTCCAGCAGGGTTTTGGTTGGGGTACCTCCCTGGATTCTGATTTGGGTAACCCCCTGGGTTACTTGCTGGGTTTTGTCGAGGATAACCTCCAGGATTGCTGTTGCCTACTCCTGGATAACTTGGTGGGTTTTGTCTTGGGTAGCCTCCTGAATTGGTGTTTCCAGCTCCTGGATAACTTCCACCACCGGGGTATGGATTGGGGTTTCGGTTGGGACTCTGTGGCTGCCTCGGGTAATTTCCCGGTTGGGAGCTGGATGGTTTTGAATGTGTTCCACCCCTGTTGCTGGAGGAAGACGACGATGATGATGATGATGATGATTTTTTGCTTCCACTGCTCGTGCTTTTTTTGGCCTCGGTGTTCATCAATAATATGAAAAAGAGGACCAAAAGTGTGAACTCACGCAATCTCCCCATCATGGCCCTAAGGAGAAAAATGTTTACAGATGATGATCAAACACAATCAGCCCCTATGAACACAAACATGGCTTCTTCTGTTGTTTACCCAGCTTGGTCAGAGGTGAGAAATAAAGTGGCATCATGTTACCCGTAGTGAGCAAACTGAGAAACCAGTGCTGTGGTGTAGATGCCTCGCATTATTTTATATCTTTAAGGCAGTCAACCAGCAGCACGTACGATGATCTATTTCTTTAAAACACACAATGTCTCTTGAAAGCACCACAACATCTTATCATGGTATGAAAAAATCAGAGTGATAAAAAATCCATTGCATTGCCCTAATTATAATGATCATGGCCCTAAAGGACAGTCTGTCTTTATTTTTTAAAGATTATCTGAGCTTAGGCACTTGTTCGTGTGTAACCATCGCGTTAGCGCACACCCCGGTCGAATTACTGTCTGGATGTTATCTCGTCGACGCTTCAAACACTTATATAACACCACCATTTATCATCATTATCATCATTACTTACCTTAATCTGACGCCTAGAATATAGATGTTTCGACGATAAATGGCCTGTAATGTTCGTCCTCTCTCTCTCGCTGTCGTTGTCTCTCTCCCTCTCTCTCTGCACCGTTACTGAAACAGGCTCCCTGTCGTTGCTGAATCTCTATGGTGAGTGGATGCGTTTGTTTTAAACTAAAGGAGGAGCCTTCGGCGGGGAGGGGCGGGAACACTTTGCGAGGATCTTTGTTAAAAACAATACTTTCAATCCATCAGTAAACCAGACCTTCTTTGTTAAGCATTTTTCATGAAATAATGAAAACAAAAAGAATTAAGTAAATAAGTCAATATGACCTTTCTCCTCAAAAAAACCCACTCAAGACTTATTAAAAACAAGAGCTGAGACAATAGACTGGAAACGCTTTCATGAGCGCTTAATGAGGAAACACCGGAAGTAAAATAAAACGTATAAGATGATCAAAAATTAAAATGCAAAAGCTAAAATAAACAAAAGAAAGGTATGGAATTATCAATGACAAAAAAAGATAATCAATAAAAACAATCAGAATTTAATGAAAGTTAACTAATAAATAACAATAAAAAAAAACTTGAAATAGAGAAACAATAAAGTAAGACATTATCATATACCACAATAAACATGACCGAACTCTAGATTTTAAAAAACGTCAGGTAACTTAATTTTTGTATTAAGGGATGTTACTAATGCTGTGAGCGCTTTAATCAAACAATTAATTAACTGAATTGACCAGAAGCCTGTTCAGTTCATTCTTTTTAACAAATTTAAATAGATGTAGAAAAGAAGACCACAGGTAAATTAAAAGAAGCAAGTTGTGAAGTAATAAGGAAAAGGGGAAATATATATAATTATTATACAATTATTCAACAGAGTTTTATCTCTAAGGCTTTTTTAACAGGGATTTGATAAAGTTTAAAGCTCAGTTTCTTTTTAAAAGAGGTTTCATTTGTACAATTTAATTTCTAGTTCTCCTCAAAGTCTGTGTTGCTAAACAAAGTCATCATAGTCACACACAAATCAGTAAATGCCCTGCTGTAGATTAGGAGTACAGTTTCAAAAGAAATGATTAACAATCTATAGATTTATATAATAGACAGTGCAGGTTACATCAGTATCCTTCTTCGAAATTATCAAGAGTATTTTTAATTTATTTATTATTTAATTATCCTGCAAGAAATTTGTTTGACTTTGTTTACAAGCAAGTGTCTATTCGAGAAAGACCAAAGTTTGTCCCAGCAATTGCGCACAAAAATATTAGTCCAAACAGAAACCACCCGTTAGTACTCGAGATCCAGTGATATGAAACAAACGCACATCCAAACCCTGCGCAGTTCAGTCGTTCCAGGCTCTCAGCAGGTCTGGGAGCAGCACGGCCCTCTGAAAATAGAGCTTAAAAAATAGACACTCACTTTATTCTACAGCTCTGGGAACTGCTGCTCCTTCAGGGCTGCGGCCTGTGCTGCCATTGGTTGATGCCGTGGCGTCACGATTGTTAACGTTCAAAGACCCGTATGTACTCGCAGCGGTACACAGAGGAAACATGTCGGGAAGGAGAGAACCGAGCGGAGGGACGACACTCGTGAAATGCCCACCTGAGTCCTAAACAGCAGGTCAAACCGGCGAGAACAGCTGTGGCTTTTTATGCGAGTTAGAAGCTGCTGGGACCGTGTTATTCTCTCATTCCACGGGTTAGCGTGACAGCTGGGAACGAATGGACGGATAAAGAAACAGCCGGGTGTTGAAGAGAAGAAGCAGGCTAACAGGCAGGCGGCCGGTCCGGGTAGAGAGAGAGAGAGGGGGGGGACGGCGTGTGTGCTCTAAACAAGACGGGGTAACTCCTGTTTTAGGGGATGTTATCCGTACTGTCTTATGGCAGACTGGTGGCCAGGGCTGTCCTTGGCGGACTCTCTCAGACGGACGGACGGGACTACAGCCTGATCAGCGCCAGCTATGGTTTCGGCAAAGACTTTCGGAAGGGGATCTTGAAGAAAGGGATGTGCTATGGGGACGATGCCTGCTTCATTGCGCGGCACAGAGCAGCTGATGTTTTGGGTAAGCTTGTATGCATTTAAACCAGTTGTAACAGGCTCTACAAACACATTTGTCATCCCCTGTGTTGATGTGACCTTCAGTTAGCTGGCCTGCACGTGTAAGGACCCCTGATGAAAACACAACAGCCCCCACCCAGCCCCTCCTCATAGGACCATAACTGTGCTCCCCCTGCAGCCTTCAGTGGTTAACTGTGAATTTAGTTTAAGATAGTTAAAATGAGTACTGATGACATGTCTGTCAAATTGAGCTGCTACCATGTTAATATTGCGGCCACGCTGCGGTTATATACCCATAGATTTGAGGTGAAACGCCGGATGACCTTTCACCTAGATGATCTCCACCTGAGGAATACAGAGCGCCAGTGGGAGATATTTAACATGTAACACCTGAAGGTATAAATGAGCTTAATGACAGGTTTAAAGGGCTGGAAAAGCCTCAAATCCAGCGTCTAGGATTTATCCCTACAATGTCTTGCAAAGGTCAGAATGGTTGAGTATGGAGGCAGCCATATTGCTAATATTAGCCTGCTAGCTTAGCTCAGTGTAATTGCTTTGTCCTCTTCTCTGCCAGATTGACATGACTCGGTTAGATTTCCCTGAATTATCTCAAAGCTTCGTCCATAACTGCAAGCTGCGATTTTTGACTTTGCTGCGATTTACAGTTAGTAATGACTTTGCTAACGATATAACGTAAAAATAGTCACATCGGTGGGACGAAACCCTCACAGGCTTCACGTGTTGTTACACATGACGACATGGATGTTGGAAATAGTGATGATCAGAAGAGTCCACACCAGAAAATCCCCTAAAGAAGCCGTTTTAGATTGTTTTAGAGGATCAACAGGATACAACTCGTAGGATTAGTTTCCGTTTGGGTTGAAATCAGATAGAAAAAGGTTGAACATAATGATCACTAATTATTTGAAGATAATATTATCCCTTATTGGTGTGCCCTAGAAAAAAGAGTAATCACTTAACTTGAAGAAATTTATAAAGAACCAATATACACGTACAACATGAGCACAGAGGAAGAACAAAAGATGGGGAAGATGTATTGCACATGTTACAGGGTGAGATGTAGTAATAAAAACAATTATTGCACATTAACAACACAGAGAGCACATGAAGAGATGTTCATCCACAGTCACTGCGTACTGCTCATGAGGTGATGGAAGGGTTTCCAGCCCTCAGTGCAGACATGGAGAGAGAGAGATCAATTTAAGGACTGTGCCTAACTGTGGTAGGCTAGTTATGTACCATACACTGATGTTTATGATCTAAGTAAACATATTCTAGTTTTACCAAAAAAAGTTTTCTGTTAACTACATTTTTTTTGTACCTTTATTTTTGTAATTCCTCACAGAATTTTTTGACGCTGCTGAAGTCTGTGTGTTTTTCCCCTCTTATGATCTCACAGTGCTGCACCTGTTTTACTGGCAACTGGCACTGATGCTTTCTCATGTTATGTGAAAAGTTTTTATGTTATTATTGTAGTTTTTTGTTATTTGGCATAAAGCGAACTGCTTTCAGATGGTCTACAACAGCCATTATTGGTTCTATCACATGATAACCGGGGGGCTGGTAAAAACAACTGGAAGAGTACTTTTTAAAAGGTAGATATTGGGTGTATGAACTGTTTGTTTTTATTGAAGCCCTTATATAGAGTTATTGAAATTTTTACTTACAAACTTTCTCTTTTAAAATTAGAAATCAGAACGTGCACTGTAAAAAAACAAAACAGAGAAACCAGCTAAGAAGCTCCAGAAATGCACATTACAAAATTTTATTACCTGTTGTTGATATTTTCCTCTTTAGGCTAATGGGGAAAAATATGATATTTTCAATTAATTATTTATAATTAACCCTTTATTGCCCAGTGTATCGTATGTAATACATGAGTTTCAGAGACCTCTATCTCATCAACAGGATAAATATTTTCATCAAAATCTGTTTAAATTAAACAAAAACTGTTTTCTACCCCTGTGAAGATTATCATTTCACCACAGGCAGCTGAAGTTCTGTTTTGGCCCTTTTAAAGTGTCTGCTGTCATGAAACCATCCATACACTTTATTTCAGGAAGATCGTTGAAAATTTTCAAGAAGATGTGTTAAAAATAAAATCTAATTTCGTACTCATTTTTAAAATAAGTATTTTCTGCATTCAGTGAATGCACATTTATTTTAAAAAGTGTCCAGAACTGCCCAATTTATTACATTTGATACAAAAAATGTGTCATAAACAAAATGTTATGGCTACTTTATGTGTGGATTTTTGTTAAAGGGGTTAATAAACATCTGATTCAAAAATTCTGAAGATAACACTGTGTTTACACACACACACACACACACACACACACACACACACACACACACACAGGATGCTGTAATGTAATTGGGTACCATTGGTTTTTCTGGATAGCTATTTACACATTGTTATTATTATTATTATTATTATTATTATTGTTATGAATAAACTAGCTCAACTAGAGAAGAAAGATCATTGATAACCATCTTATCAACCTTATTCAATCAACTTTTGTTTCTTAACGTCTATCTAATCAATCATTTGATGAATTTGACGGCTCTGTGTGTTTATGTCAGTAACTCAGTTACATGACTTGTTAATTTAGCCTCCCTGCTGCTGGTGCTACAGCACCGCTACAAGCTACAGGCTATTGGCTGTTGTTTCATTATTACTTCATGTCATCTGTGATTTAGCTGCATGGAGTGTCATCATTTGTGTAATGAGATAATGATATGTTGAATATTTATTTATTTGGGATAACATTTATTTTTGTTTTTGGAAGATGTAATAAAAATTACATTGTTTTCTGTTTCCATCAGGTGTTGCAGATGGTGTCGGTGGTTGGCGAGACTACGGCGTGGACCCGTCTCAGTTCTCAGCCACCTTAATGAAAACCTGTGAGCGACTTGTTAAAGAGGGACGTTTCACTCCTAGTAACCCAGTGGGCATCCTGACCTCTGGCTACTACGAGCTTCTACAGAACAAAGTCCCTCTGCTTGGTGAGTCCACACGCAGCAAAAACAACGCTGAGGAACTCTTCAGCCACATACAGTCAGTGGTGGAGTGAGTCATGCTTCCAGTGTGAACAGCCAAACTCTGAGAAATAAATAACATCGCTGCAGAATGAGTCAGACTGCATACAGAGACTTTGCTGAGCAACATGCACAACTCGTTGCTATGCTTAGCGTCATTTAAACTGCAGGATAACTTTGTTGTTTCAGCTAAACATGGAAGGAAGGTAGAAGAAGAGATGGGAGAACATTACGCGGGTATGCTTTCGTTAATCTCTTAGATAAATCCATAAAGTATGTGGGATAAAACTACAGGATGCATCCAGCAGCCAGATTTTCAGACTGTTTTGATCTAAACTTCAGTCCTGTTGGAAAAGAAATTTTAGATGTTGATACAAATGAACAAAAAAAATAGATAACCTAAAGAAGAGGCTCCATACACGTCAAGGTTATTTGATGGTTGGAGGGAAATTCAGTTAGCTAGTGATGACTCTTTTTTACCTTCAAGACCAATTTCATATGAATTTCAGCTTCTGAATTTCTGTGTGTGGGCCATTAGTTCCCACTGATCCCTGCTATGACCTTCATCCTACTTAGTGATGTAATACCGGCAAAGTAACCAACTAACTAAGTGAAGCAGGCTGCGTTTTGTTACGACACTCTGAAGCTCAGACTTGGTGACCTTGTAAGGCCAAACATGCTGGGTGAGCATTTTAACCTCCAGCTCCAGGCTCGAGAAAGGTCAAGAATCCATCTGTAGCCAGGAGTGCCGACAAGTACGACCAGTTTAAAAAAAGTGTGCACATGTCCCTCATGTGACCAAGGTCGCATATCTTCTGGACCGCGGCGTCCCTGACACGCAGCCAGTGCTGACTCTAAATGTTAACCTCCTCCCTCCTTCATGTCACGGTGCTGGTCAGATGACCCACTTTATTTTGGAAAGCTTTGACGGGGTCTGTGTTTGACCCTCACTGGTGAAGGTTGTTCAGACTGTTGACACCCAAAGCTACCAGTCACTGGGGATCTGGGACAAGCACCAGCCGTGACCTTTGAGTTTGTTTTCTCTTGTTTTTCTTTTTAAGGCCTGGAGAAAGTTGCATAATAATGTCTCTAAAACACTGTGGAAGGTGCACACATTGATGTACTTGTTGAGCAGCATTCACAGGAAGGGTAGTGAGTCAGGGAGGAAGTATGTTTTCAAATAGACGGCTGCATCTTAACAGCCTGAAGCGAGGGAGCACTACTCAGCAGGTTGGACTTCCATCTCTTTATATGCAGTTAAAATCATTAGCAAATCCTTTCAGATAATAAATATGCATCAAATTGGACTCTTACCTCTCAGCATGTGGGAACTGTGGCACATTGTGATTGACAGAAAAGCTGTGTCAGTATTTGAATTTTGTCTCTAAAAGCGCATTAAAAACTGAGTTCAAAGGTAATTTCCACTTCCTGTCTGTGCTCTTAAGAGTCGGACAGCAGCCCTTTCAAAATGAACCCTAACCTCACTGATGTTTATAAAGGTCGTATATTCTGTCAGGTTAAAAGAGCGCCTGGTGTTCTGAGCTGTTCCCTCTATAAACACAGTTTCAGGTGAATGAAGTTACGTTTTTTAGGTTTAACATCAAAATGGAGTTTTTCTGTTTACACAACAAAATATGATACACTTTCTTTACATGGCACCTTTCAAGGCCCACAGGGGTTCCTCACAATATACAGTCACAAAGTTATAGAATTCATAAGTAAAATGGATAGCAATAAAATAAAGACAATGGTTAACTGACAACAGATGAGGGAGAGAATGAATCAGAGTATAGGCACATTTACACAGGTATGTTTGGAAGAGAGAGAGTGTGGAGGTCAGGGGAGCGAATTCCAGAGCTGCAGAGACGAGCAGCTGAGAGCCCGACTTCCCATAGCAGAGAGACGGACACAGGGGACAGCAAGGTGGGCAGAGGAAGAGGATCTGAGTGTACGGCCGGGGGTGGAAATATGGAGAGGCAAGGTTGTGGATGGTTATGGAAGATGTAGCCAAGGGGGAGTAAGTAAATTATAAATAGCAGTGGCCCCAGGAAGCAGCCCAGGGGCACACCTGTAGCAGCCGGTAATGAGTGTGATATGAAAGAGTTCAGCTGAATGAACTGAGAGCAACCAGAAAGGTGGGATTTCAGCCAGTTGAGGTGTGTGTGTGTGTGTGTGTGTGTGTGTGTGTCTCCAAGGAGTCTGTCCAGGAGGATGCTGTGAGACATGCTGTGAGACATGCTGTGAGACATGCTGTGAGACATGCTGTCCAAGGCTGCACTCAGATCAAGCAGGATGAGGATTGATAGGAGACGGGAGCTGCCAGGAGGAGATCATTGGTGAGAGGGCGGAAGCTGACTAAAACTGATCCGGTTCCCCTCTATGACTCACAAAAGCCAGCAAGTTCATTAGCAACAAGATCCACTATTTCTGTGACTCAGACCAGAGAATTCTCAGCGTGCTGTCCCAACATCTCTGACAGTTTTCTCAGTGAGTGGTTTATTTGGCTGTTCAGAGAAGTTCAGACACCTCCTCCTGTTTCCCTCCACGTCTTGTTTACGTTTTGCAGCAGTTATCAAATGATGTTTATAACCTGGTCCCTCTGTTCTCAGGAAGCAGCACAGCCTGCATCGTGGTCCTGGATCGACGAAGTCACCGGCTCCACACCTGCAACCTCGGGGACTCCGGCTTCCTTGTAGTTCGGGGTGGAGAGGTGGTTCATCGATCAGACGAGCAGCAGCACTATTTCAACACGCCCTTCCAGCTGTCCATCGCTCCCCCGGGAGCTGAAGGGGTGGTGCTCAGTGACAGGTCAGTAACCCGGTGCTGCATACATACTTACACCTCAGATGAGAAGCAGAATCAGGCCTGTTTGGACCTGGATCTTTCAAAGTTAATCATTAAAAACAGCATTTTTCTCCACTCGTTTTATAACCAGTGTTCAGATTGAACCTGGATTTGCTGGATTATTCCTGATCCTCTTTGTTGGCTGCAAACTTTCCAGCAGTGTTTGCAGAATAAGGAGAAGTGCTTCGGTGTCACACCCCGAGCCAAGCTTGGCTACGCCTCCGCATGTCCGCCTTTACCTGATCATCTTTTCTCCTCTCGCCAACACAGAAGATCCTCTTACACTCTGTGTTTAGATCAGCTTTATGGGTATTTTTCAGTGGTTTTAAAGGTCAACACTCCAAACACACAAACCTGTAAATATTCAGAAAAGTTTGGGTTTTATTTGACAGAGATTGATATTTGATTGAGATATTTTTCTACATGATCTTTGCTTTATTGCTCCACATAAGCAGGCTCATATAAAACAGCACATGAGGCTTTAGGAACTTAAAGCATCATGTAGTTTCCTTTAAAGGGACGGTAACATCTGTCATCCTCCTGCATCTTCACTTCATCCACAGTAAACTGGGATGTTAGCCAAAAAGACACAGCAGGGTTTCTTTGAAGCATTTAGATGTTTTTGAGTCACCAGCAATAAAATGAATAAATAAAAGTTTTCAGTGTCATTTTTACAAACTGTACTTCTACCCTCAGGCTCGTAGCACTCTGCTCACAGGACACGGTGCCTGAGCGTGCAGACAGGCTTCAGATGTAGGTGTCACAATGTGATTGTGACAATGGAAGCCTGATTAACAAGATAAACCTTTTAATAATCCATTCAGAGCCGTTTAGAAATCCTGTTTCTGAAGGTAATCCAGTCTGGTGTGAAGCAAAGCTTAACCCATGGCTGTTAAATCACCAGGTGTCCCCTTAAGGAAGCCTTAATGTCTCTGTTATTCCACCTTAAGATAAAAAAAAATCAGAGCAGATAAGTTTAGAGGCTCCCAGGAAATAAAGGTGAATCAACAAGAGGCCCTCTCTGAGTCCAACAAGGACACAGAGGGCCGGCTGCTTCCTGGTCAGCTGTCAGATTAACGCCCACACTGCGTCCACCCTCCAGACTTGGCACAGTGAGCGCTGACCAGCTTAATTCCATAATGGAACCGGTTGACAGCAGCTCAGGCGCTGCCTGCTCCTGTTCCAAGTGTGACTGATCCTGACGTGCCCTCCTGTTTCCCCTCCAGTCCCGAAGCAGCAGACAGCTCGTCTTTCGACGTGCAGCTCGGCGACATCATCCTCACAGCGACCGACGGCCTCTTTGACAACATGCCGGACTACATGATCCTGCAGGAGCTGAAAAAACTCAAGGTGGCACTTCTTAATATTAGTCACATCACACTTTCACACAAACTATCGATTCACATGAGCAGAAAATGTAATAAAATAAAAAATCATATAAAAGTATAAAGAAAATGTACTTCTCATTTTCAATGCTTTCATTGTTTTTTTTGCTCTTTCTAGACTACGAACTATGACAGCATCCTGCAGACTGCACAGAGTATTGCGAAACAAGCTCACGACCTGGCTTATGACCCCAACTATATGTCTCCTTTTGCACAGTTTGCCTGTGACAATGGCCTGAATGTACGAGGTATGTATGCAGTGCTTTGTGACGCTTTCCAAACTGCTCTGAGCACATCTCACCGTCTCTAAGACCTGTGACAGCACAGCGTCTTGATTTATCATCAAAGTCAACGCCTCAGCAGGAGGAAACCTGGAAACACCAACCAATCCCAGCGTTTAGGATCCAATTTATTCAACCAATCAAATCCTGTCGTGCCGTTCTGCCCGCCTCCTGTGTGTACATTCCTCCATCGTGCTCTCGCCCTGATTCAATGCTCATAACCAAGAGGATCCAAGTCCGCTGGAGACCAGCAGAAAAACGACCTCTACCCTGATTACTGCTAACGTAGAGCAAACAGAAACCATGAGCTGAGGACCGCTTTGAGTCTGTGGTTTGGATCAGTCTCCATCATATGATCCAGAATCAGCGGCGCCCCTGCATGTGAGGGGGGGCGTGGTTTTGTAGGAGATCAGGTAGAGGGAGGGCGGGGCTAAACAGAGTCCTGAAGAGATGCTACATTCAAATCATGCTAGTTTTCCATGATTAACCAACCCTGAGTCTAAGAGTGGAAATAAAATAAGATTTTTTTTACAGACTAATTTGAAATGTATTTTATTTAATGATTGATGTTTTAATTTCCTGTGATGTTGCACCTTTATAAAACTGCAGCTTTCTCATCTCACAATCTTTTGTCTTGTGTTTGCAGGAGGAAAGCCAGATGACATCACAGTGCTGCTGTCTATCGTGGCTGAATACACAGACTAAAACAGATGTGTGTGTGTGTGTGTGTGTGTGTGTGTGTGTGTGTAAGAGTGTGTTTGTGTGTGTGCACGTGCGTCTCTGGGGCTGTTCCTTCCTTCCCACCTGCCTGAGTCTTCCACCTGCAGCCTTCCCTTAAACACGCAGCATCCTGTGGCTGACGGAGGGGGAGGATCGTCAGCATGGTGCACGCTCCCTCGCTGCGGTGCTGACAGCCAGCCGTGTGCATCCTTTGTTTTCTTCCTGTTTTGCTTCAGTGCTCCAGAGTTTGAGGAGAAGCAGGCAGCTCGGACTTTTTCCCCCATGTTGATCATGATGCAGGAGGAGGAGGAGAATACGACAGGCGACAGCCTCACGTGTCTCATGGCGTTGCATCAGAAACTTGAATGGTGATGGTTTGGTTGGACTGGGAGCTTTAAAGCCCTCCTGTTTCAGGATAAAAAAAGTGAAATAATACGAGGAGTAAGCCATGATGTGGATCCTTCAGCGAGTGCTGGTTTTCAACCCCACAGTCGGTCTCTGCTGTTCCAATCTGTTCATTGTTGTAATTTGTGTTTGATCAAAGCTTTAGATGGACTGAGGAAGCTGATGTTGGGTGAGGAGGGGTGTCAAAACAAAAAACAAGAGTTGGGTTTGGGAACGTGATGATAGGAGTTTACTAAGCAGTAAACGCTCAGATTGAAATGACCCGTAAAGGGAAACACTCGTGGTAGCTAACAGCACAAGTGAAGGTCGCTCTGTTGGTTCGTCGTCACTTTGCTGGAGGATCTGTTGGTGCGCACATCCTGACAAGCTGTAAATATTCATGTCTTTAGGGCTGCGGTCCAGCCTTCCTGTTGTCTTTGCTTTGGTCACTAAAGCAAACAGATATTTGGTCACTCGTGGGAGATGTACACGTACATTCATAAATCTATTTTTCTTGTATAGATGTTGATCTTGGAGTGAGCTTTATCCATCCCACACTTCCACTCGCTGAACAGAACAAGATGTTATGAGACTGATTGCTGTGTGTGTGTGTGTGTGTGTGTGTGTGTGTGAGAGAAAGAGAGAGAGAGGAGGGCCATGTGTGCGTGGAATACATACGAGACTGCGTGCTGTATTTAATGTTAATATTTGTTATTTCACCAAGCTGAAGCTAGCATCTGGGAATGCGTACAACTGCAATGATAGGTCAGGCATGAATCTGAGAGAAGATGTATTTTTTTATTTAGTTTTAAAAGTTAAAAATGTCCGTGTGGTGAAAAAAAAAATCCTGCTATCTTAAGAGTCGAGTGTGTGTGTGTGCGTGTGTGTTTTATTTCACAGCTCCTCATTTCCCTTTACGTTGGTTTGCTGCTTCTTGTGCAGATGTCTGTACTCAACAGTCACCATGATTGTAACCTGCGCCCTGCGTCACGTCACATGACATGAATCAAAGACGGGGGTGATGCTGCTCTGCTCGTGAATCCGTCCTTCTCGTCTAACAGCTCTCCCAAGAGGTTCGGACAGCGTCTTACTCAAAAGTCAGTGCACCAAAGACACATTTTGTGTGTGTGAATGAGTGTGTGTGTGTGTGTGTGATTGCCCCTTGTTGTTACCAACATCAAACAGCAATACTGTAAACTCCTCGTGCTCTGAGTCTTGCTTGGTGGCCAGAAGTGTGGGTGGAAATGTTCAGAAGGACACTAAAATATATTTTCTATGCTTACAGTTGTTTTATCAGACAGAAGTGGTGTCATATTTCAGTTCTGTGAGACTTGTTGCAACAAAGTAAAAGACAGGTTTGTGAAACCAAAGAAGGAAAGCCATATTTAAAGACCTAACTGCAACGTGAGCCCCTCTGTTGAACCACGTTTTTCTCCTCATTAGTGGAAATGATGCTATAAAAAAAGCTGTCCTTCCATCTGCGCTGTTCATTCTGCATGATTTCTGCAAGCTCTGCCACCGTAAACCATGTGTGTCGTGTTCCTGTCTGTAGAACGGTTTGTAAATGCTGTGCAAAGGTTCTGAACTTGTCTGTCCTTCAGAGATAGCCCTACATTTGACAGAGATGGAGCCCACATGCAGAAAGAAGCAGTGGGGAGATGGATAATGGTGCTGTGAACTTGGAGAGAGAGGGTGAGCACAGTTTCAGCCTTAACAAATAGCTAGACCTGTAACCGAGGCCTTTCCTGTCATTGCAAGCTTGTGTCATCTCAGTCGTGCTGTTCAACACTCTGGATGTAAACGGAGTCTGCCCGTCTCACTCTCTGTGAAGCCGTTCTTAAAGGTGCTTCTGCGGTCTGTATGGTATGATTGTCCTCTTTACAGCAAGCGATGTTTGTGTGTATGAGAGATACACCTGTGTCTACTGTGTAACAATGCAGGTCTAATTTCTGTAAATATGTTTTCAGATATGTACAATATTTAAATAAAGAATCTAGTATTTGTACTAAAGGATGCTCGAGTTTCAATTCCTTGACTTGTTTTTCGAGAGGTGTCCCGGTCCAATATCAGCAAAGAGAAAAAAAGAGTATGGGATTATATCGGCCTGCACCTAGATCTCCAACACAAGCAGTCCGTTCCAGACTCCGCTCCAGCACTTCTATCCAGCAGCGCCCGGATCCAGCCAAAACTTTACATGTACAAGTTTCCCGAAGTGGTTCTTCCGTCTAAACACAAATATATGATTTTTACTTTCTTTTTTTCTTAATTTTCATAATTTGGATTTCTTTTATTTTCTAATTATATTTCCATGTTCATTTATTTTCTACCACACAGGCTGATCGTCTCCATCTTCCTTATTTTGAAACCAAACGTGGAAACTTTTCTCTCAGATATCGTGGTGTTCAAATATGGAATGCTAAAATACATTTTGTTAGAAGCTCATTTCTTTGGAAATTATTCAAGAGAATTTATTACATGTAATCTCCGTGTTAACATGTCTGGGTTTCTAAATTCATTATAGGTTTTTATTTAAACAAAAAAAAACTTC
The DNA here is from genome assembly GCA_030710495.1 of Labroides dimidiatus. NCBI lineage: Eukaryota > Metazoa > Chordata > Actinopteri > Labriformes > Labridae > Labroides > Labroides dimidiatus. Next base: position 29,841,800 of record CM061157.1, on the reverse strand, counting down.
TTGTCTCCGTCATTAATCTATTTTAAGTTCATTTTATCCATAAGCATATTTTATGTATTTTTGAGATAAAATACACCTTTATTTTTTACAGTTACAGCAGCAAACAAAGTGTATAGTGAAAATCATTAAATAAAAATATATCAAATAAAATCATATCAAAAGAGTAACAGAAAAAAACATGCACATAAAAAGTCTCCTGAAAGGAGCGACATGTTGTCCATCGGACAGCTTGGCAATTATTCCAGAGGGCAGCCCAGGACTGAGCTGTTCGAACATTTTTACTTTAATATTATATTATATTATATTATATTATATTATATTATATTATATTATGTTGTAGCCTGGTCGACTTCTGAGACACTGTTTTTTCATTTTACGATTATATTATTTCATTGTTTCATTTTACGATTTCTTTTGCAATTTTATATTTGTGAAATAGATTAATAAGAAATAAATAATTGATGTTTTCACACAGTCCAGTGTAAGCTGTGTAGTGAGCCTTGTCCCCGTCTGTGTGTGTGTGTGTGTGTGTGTGTGTGTGTGTCTCTGTGTGTGTGTGTCTGTCTGTGTCTCTGTGTGTGTGTGGGTGTGTGTGTCTGTGTGTGTCTGTGTGTGGGTGTGTGTGTCTGTCTGTGTCTCTGTGTGTGTGTGGGTGTGTGTGTCTGTGTGTGTGTGTGTGTCTCTGTGTGTGTGTGTGTGTGTTTTCAGCAGTAGATGGAGACAGAGAGTCAGAGGAGGCCGTGGATGTTGTGTTTACTAATCTCATCCAGCCTCTCTTCCTTGTAGCCAGCAGCTAACCTCCATTCTTGCTGACAGAGGAGTCTCTGGCTTTAATAGAGGTGTGTGTCAGCTGACAGTTGTATGATGTTAGCATGTTAGCTTCAGTTTGGGACTACCTTCAGCGCTACCTCATCGAATAGCAGCATGCTGTCTTCGATAGTCTGACCCCTTTCAGCGAGTTTATTTTCTTCACATTTGGAAACTTGTGAAAAGAGGAACAGGACTTTCTTTCCGAACCCACAGCAGTGCGTTAATTATAGCATCAACGAGCTAGCAGCCAGGAAGCAAATCCTCCTAGCAACCTTAGCGACTAGCTTCGAGAGTTCATGGAGAGCTGCTTCACGGTGTTCGTCCCGCGTTATGCTCGTGGTTGGTAATGTGAGCAGACCGCTGACTTTAAGTTAGGTGAATGTTGACTAAATGGCAAAAACCGAGCAGGGCAATGGACTGGACATGCGGGACAGCAGGGGGGAGCTGACAGATAATGGGAACGGCAGCTCGTTTGGGTCAGACCCAGAGGTGAACGGTAATACCATCTCTGAGGAGGCTCAGGTGGACAAGTACGGCTTCACAGGAGGAGCCCAGCAGTCCGTCCTGGTCACGTGAGTAGAGCCACATAACGCCACATATAACAGAATACTCACACACATACATGTCTAACCTGGAGCTCAGCCTCTCTCTGTTCTATAGAACATGACTGATTATGATGAACAGCTTCAGTTCTCACACATGTAAACATACACACATTCAGACGAGTACAATCCATGTCCACATGCACACACACACACACACACACACACACACACACACACAGAGCATACAGCATATAGATACAGACTGGTGATAACACACCTGATGTGTTTGGGGGGGGGGGGGTCAGTCTCTCAGCTGGTATCTTGTTCCAGGTCCCAGCACCCTGAACAGACATCTACAGGTAAGGTACCACACAGACTCCTGAGGTGTAGACCCGATTTGTAATTTTATCCCTGCAGGTTTTTCACCTGGAGGTGATAGAGCCTGTCCATGTTTGAATTCACAGGTAAAGCAGGTAAATTTTGGCTTTTTGGCATTTAAAAAATAAGCCTCTGTGTTTGATAAAAACTAAGTGGCTCTCTGTCAAAGACTTAAATTGTTTATTATGTTGTAATGCTGAGCAGTGCGGGGTTTTTTTGACACTTTTCATGGCCTTTAAATTTTCACCAATTTTCACCAAACAGGAGAAGTTTTCTCAGACCTTCCCAAAGTTCTTTTTATCAGTCAATCAATCAATCAATCAATCAATCAATCAATCTTTATTTATGTAGCACCAATTCACAACAAACATTATAACGTTACTGTTTTAAAATATTCAGCATTTGAACTTTTTTTGGCCCATTAAAATGAATGGAGAATATGTCACCATGGAAACCACACACCTGATGATGTCGTAAGGGGTTAGGGTGTGGCACCACACACCTGATGATGTCATAAGGGGTTAGTGTGTGGCACCACACACCTGATGATGTCATAAGGGGTTAGGGTGCGGCACCACACACCTGATGATGTCATAAGGGGTTAGTGTGTGGCACCACACACCTGATGATGTCATAAGGGGTTAGTGTGTGGCACCACACACCTGATGATGTCATAAGGGGTTCCAAGGCTATAAATAGGACAGGTGTCTCAAAAGTTTGAGGAAAGAATGAAGTCGAAGGTCACCGATAGATCTGCTTGTTTACATTCCATCGCCATGGAAACCACACAGCTGATGATGTCATCAGAGGTTAGGGTGAGGGTTCAGTGTTGTTTCTTATGTGAGGTCAGTGTGCGCTACAGTTCTCACTGTGAGAGCGGATCGATGGATGAAGAAACGTTCTGGCAGCGTTTTCTGCTGGTCTCCATGAGTTTTGAGATCCTCTTCACTCGGCTCCTCACTCTGATTTATTCCTCCTGACTTCTGTGCTTCAGAGATCACATCCTTTTTGTGCTGCTCTCTCTTCAGTAACATAAGTACACATATTTTATACAAACAGATTTTTCAGGATTGTTTTCGAGGTGTCAAAGGTTTTGTTCATCTCTGTGATTTAAATCTGCAGACGTTTGTCCTCAGTATGCAGGTTTTCTTGTATTGTTGCTGAACTTGTTTTGACCGAATGGTGACACCGGAGTAACTCTGCAGAACCAGCTGCTCACAGCACTTATCTTCCATGAGTTATTTCATGAATTCGCCTCACGTGATGTGGGCTCAAATACATCAGAAAGTTAAAGTTATGGTCCGGAGACTTCCTGATCCAGCTTCCTCACTGTGACATGTACTGATAAACATTTATTTTGTCAACGTTTTTGCAGAAGTTTCATGAACTGAAACGTGTGTGTCAGCTTCTAAAAGTGTGAAAAAGGAAAGGGTGTGTGATGTGACAGTACTGTGGTGATGTGAGATACGGCGTTGGCTGCGTAGGAGTTCACAGAGAACAGAACAAGAGGAAAGTTCTCCCGGAGCTTCCTGTTTTCCTTGTACTTTGCTGCCGTTGGCAAGTGCTCCTCAGTTTTGTCTGAGGTTTTGTTTCCTGTGCGGACGAGGAAGAGATGAGCCGCCTGTGATGGCAGGATCCCTGTCACATGTATGAAGACATGACTGCGCAGCCTGTGTTGCTTTGCATAAAAATTTGTTTGCTTTGCTTTTATCTCCACAGCGCAGAAGAAATCCCCAACGAGGTGCTGAGGCAGAGAGAGTCCAAATGGCTGGAGATGCTGAACAGCTGGGACAAGTGGATGGCCAAGAAGCACAAAAAGGTCTTCTTTAAAAAGCATCTATGGATCTGGACTCGTGTCTTTCTCTGTCTGCAGGATGTGCAGTGCTGTTTTTGAAGCATCAGTTCTTGTAATCATTGAGTCTATGAAAAGATTTCCCTCTGAGACTGAATCGTCATGTGTGGACTCACAGGTCAAAGAGCGCTGTCAGAAGGGCATCCCTCCCTCCCTGCGTGGACGGGCCTGGCTCTACCTCACTGGAGGGAAAGTAAAAAGGGAGCAAAACCAGGGCAGATTCCAGGTGAGAGGAATGTTTGTTGTACCTGAATGAGGACATTATTGAACTTGTTTGAAGGCACATGTCAGCTGCCTGGGTCAAACTGCTGCTGCTCAGGATAAAGTGAGAAAGAAAAGCAGAGGAATGCTCATGGAGGAGTGAAGAGTGTGAGAAGAGTTGTTTGGTTTCAGGAACTGGACCGTCAGCCTGGGGATCCTAAATGGGTAGACATCATAGAGAGAGACCTCCATCGGCAGTTCCCCTTCCATGAAATGTTTGCAGCCAGAGGGGGTCATGGGTAAGCACTGCTTCTTTGGGCGCTTATTGCTGTTAATGTGACTGAATTTAACTGTGAGTGTTCAAACACTCAGGCAGCAGGACCTGCTCCGTGTGCTGAAGGCGTACACGTTGCATCGCCCTGAGGAGGGTTACTGTCAGGCTCAGGCTCCCATCGCTGCGGTGCTCCTGATGCATATGCCAGCCGAGGTGATTATACTCTGACAGGGACTGAATCTTTAATCCTGTTTATTCACATTTTTAATGACCTCTGAGATGAAATGCACAAGCTGCTAAAAACATCCTCTCCCTTGTTTTCTGTCTTTGTCTCAGGATGCATTCTGGGTGCTGGTACAGATCTGTGAGAAGTACCTCCCCGGATACTACAGCACAGGCCTGGTGAGGGTTCTTACGGTGGCCCTGAGGGCTCACAGCACTGCAGCTTAAGAGAACACATGCAAAGAGACCGAACACAAGCAAATGAAGAAAACACCTTCATCGATTTGACGAGAGGAGCCCAGCGTTCAGAGAGCACACTGCGGCCTATTTGCAGTGTTTTTCTAACGTGTTGTGTTCTGGTCTTCGCCTTGTGTTTTCTAAATGCTGCCTCTGTTGTCAGATTGATGAAGATGTTTTCTGAATTTGCTCATGTTTTGTCTTTCTGAATGTGTTCTCCTAAGCTGCAGTGCTGTGAGCTCTCAGGGCCACCGTAGATTCTTCGGTCATTTCTTAGAAGCTGGCCAGCAGCTGCAGCAGGCTCACATGTACTGTATATCTCATAGTCTGTATAATTAATGGACGTGGTCTCTGCAACGTCACCCGTCTGTTCCTGAAACAGACTTTTGAAGCCAAACGGCCGGCGCGGCCATATTGGAAATGAGGCGTGCTGTGAGTCTCCACAGTAACAACCATAGGACGCTCCACAGTCACGTGATCTGAGCTGTGCCTCTGATTGGACGAACTGGCGAGCTTAATATTGTGGAAACTGCCAAATTAGAAAAAAATTCACTCCCCGTGCAGTGCACTCGAGGAACAGCAGACTTTAGCACTTCAACATCGCCTCATATTTTCAGACTGGAGGTTGCCGCTGGTTATATCCACAGTGTTTTTGCATGTCAGCTACCATCCAGACAGACTCAGCATTCATTGCAAGAAAAGCCTCTTTCTGTTGTGTAAAACGACTCCAACAGTCCTCTAGCAGAGCCTGAGAACACCAAGTGTTTAAAGACGTCACTGCGCTCATGAGGTGTTGACCAGGCCACATATTTGAGATGATCAGACAATCAGATTAAGCAGAGGAAGACGTCGGCTCCCTCTCTCACTGTCTGCTCTTCATTGTTGTCTCCACAGGAGGCGATCCAGCTGGACGGGGAGATCCTTTACGCTCTGCTCCGGCGCGTATCCCCCCCGGCTCACCGTCACCTGAAGAAGCACAAGCTGGAGCCCATCCTTTATATGACCGAGTGGTTCATGTGCGCCTTCTCTCGGACTCTGCCCTGGGCCTCAGTGCTGCGTGTGTGGGACATGTTCCTCTGTGAGGGTACGGCTCATCACACACACATCACTGTGATGGGTATCGATAACTGTTCCTGTGAGGAATCGATCAGAAACAGTTTCATCCATCCACATCATTAGCCTTCATGCTAAACCATTCCTCTGTTGGTTCTTTACGTCACGCTGGAGCAGCAGGACCTCACATTGACTGTTCTGCCCCAGCTAGCTTAGCTTAGCTTAGCTTAGCAGATTGATAACAGTTTCCCATGAAAACTCTGATTCAGGATTTTCTTCTTGGAGTTTGACTGAAGAAGCTGTAAAACTGAACACACAAAGAAATGAACATCACTCTCTGACAAGAGATTCATATTCAACACATTCAACATGTTAAACATCTGCTAATGGAGCACAAACCACAGAGAAAACACAGCTAGCTCCATGCTAACGTATATGGGAAATTGCATTGATATGCTAGCGGTTAGCGTACATGGATCTAACTTTGTTTTTCAAACAGAATTTCATCTTTCATCACAGAAACATATCACAGCTACTCTTTGTAAACAACACTGAAAACTACGGCAAGCTCAAGGTTCCAAACAACTCAAAGCATTGCTGTAACCACTTCCAGACACTAGATGGCCTACTTCAGTCAATAACACATAACAAAACAACACATCCAGGTCACATGACCTGAGATTTTTGCTGATGTTGATTTATTTACGTCCAGAGATATCCAGATCCACTGACCAGCTTCAGATTCATTTACTGATAAACTCAATAAAATGTTGTTGACTGAAAACCTGTGAAGACGACTTTCAGTTCACAGAAAATTCACAGCAGGAATCAATAAAGAATTTTTGCACATTATTTTCCAGGTTCATCCGAAACCTAATGGACTGAAACATTCAGGTAACAGGAAGTGATGGAAGCATAAAGCCCCTGTGTGTTACAGCCAAGACACAAAACATCCAGTCAGTGTGTGAACTCACACTGGATCTGCTTCGTCACGTTCATTCTGCGTCTCAGCTCCAGTTCTTCAGATCAAATACTACTAAGACTTCTGCTTTTACCGGAGCCACGAGGCATCATTTTTCACAGAGTGGATCAGGAAGGACAGGAAGTCAGACAAACCAGATCAAAACATTTGGTGACTTTCAAAATAAAACAGAAACATACAGAAAGAGCAGAGCCAAGAGGTCTGAGGTTCACATGCCCAACGAAGAACAGAACAGAATAGAACAGAATAGAATGGAGTAGAGTAGAGTAGAATAGAATAGAATAGAATAGAATAGAATAGAATAGAATAGAGTAGAATAGAATAGAATAGAATAGAATAGAGTAGAATAGAGTAGAGTAGAATAGAATAGAATAGAGTAGAATAGAACAGAACAGAATAGAATAGAACAGAATAGAATAGAGTAGAATAGAGTAGAGTAGAATAGAATAGAGTAGAATAGAAGAGAGTAGAACAGAATAGAGTAGAATAGAGTAGAATAGAATAGAATAGAGTAGAATAGAGTAGAGTAGAAAAGAATAGAATAGAATAGAATAGAATAGAGTAGAATAGAATAGAATAGAGTAGAATAGAGTAGAATAGAATAGAGTAGAATAGAACAGAATAGAATAGAACAGAACAGAATAGAGTAGAATAGAGTAGAGTAGAATAGAATAGAGTAGAATAGAAGAGAGTAGAACAGAATAGAATAGAATAGAGTAGAATAGAGTAGAGTAGAATAGAATAGAGTAGAATAGAAGAGAGTAGAATAGAATAGAATAGAGTAGAATAGAACAGAATAGAATAGAGTAGAATAGAACAGAATAGAATAGAATAGACTGTATTAATCCTCTAAGGGGAATTCAGGTGTCTGACAGGTGAAATGATCAGTAACTGTCGGTGTCCGTGCAGCTCGCTCTAATCTGTGTGTTCAAACAGTATTTTGGTGATCAGCTGTAAAATAACACCAGACCAGGATCCTCCACCGTCAGCGCTCGTCTGAGCAAGTTGATCAAGTCGATAACATCACGTGTTGATCGATACTGATGCCACCGTTGGTATGGATGTATTGATACTTCAGATCAAACCGCCCACCACTAGCAGCTGTCTGCTGGTCTTGCTGGTCCTGCTGGTCCTGCTGGTCCTGCTGGTCTTGCTGGTCCTGCTGGTCCTGGTGGTCCTGCTGGTCCTGGTGGTCCTGCTGTGTGCTAACTGCCCGTTTTAGAGGGAGTGTTTTTGTCTCACTTGTGTTCAGAGGGAGGATGTGGTGACACACACCTTCACCCTCCATGGGAATATTCTGTGGACTTGTGCATGAAGTTCTGCCCTCTAAGCTGGTCTGCAGCAGTTCCAGTGAACCTCTATAGTGACCACATGTTGTCTGACTCTATGCAGGAGTGAAGATCCTCTTCAGAGTGGGACTGGTTCTGCTGAAGTCCGTGCTGGGAGCCCAAGAAAAACTGAAAAGCTGTCAAGGTCTTTATGAAACAATGGAGCTGCTGCGAGCCATCCAGCCTCAGTACATGCAGGAAGCTTACCTGGTGCAGCAGGTACAGTTAAACTCTCAGTTTATTGCTTTGACCTTCTGTCCCTGCACACTCAGCTGTGCTCCTCTTGGACTTTGCCCTGTGCTCGTAAAGTGACAGAAAAAGACTCGGCCTGTTGTGCCTCGCGGGGCCGGCCGGCCTGCAGTCCTCTGTGGGACTCACTCTGGTTCTCTGCTTGTGTCTCAGGTGATTGAGTTAGCGGTGTCTGAGAAAGACATCGAGAAGGAGCACCTCGCTCAGCTGAAGCGCTGGAAGGAGTCTCGAGGAGATCTCCACTGCAAGTCTCCTCCCAGGATGCACGGCGCCAAGGCCATCATGGCTGCTGACCCACCGAACAGACAGGACCTGCGACAGAGACCGACCATCATCGTGGAGTCTCCTCTCACGTCACAAACGGACACAGTGAGAGCAGAAGTGAAGTCCAGAGAGGAGACAGAGGGGAGAACAATCCTCCAATCAGCAGAGAGAGCTGATCCCCCCCTCCCTCCAGGTGACCCCTCACCTCTGCTCCCTCACAGGGGGGCTATAGAAGGGTCCAATCAGAGTCTGAGCAGTGCAGAGCATGACACTTACCTGTAGCAAGGTGAGTGTCACACCTTTACACACAGATAGTTCCCCACAGTCTTCTTCATACGCCTGCTTCAGCCTGGACTGAGACACAGTTTAATCCAGAGACTCTTTGAAACGTCGAGCGGTCGGCTGAAAGTCTTTTCTGAGACGAGCAGCAGTCAGTCGCTGCTCAGTGTCCGTATATTAACACAGGCTGCTGCTGCTAACAGCACTTTAAACCCAGAGAGCACATCAGGCAGCTCAGGCAGCTCAGGCAGCTCAGGCAGCTCAGGCAGCAGGCAGGGGGTGGAAACCCTAACCACAGAGGGGACAACACACCTGATGTTACCAGAGAGCACATCAGGCAGCTCAGTCAGTGGGTGCTCAGAGTAACCACAGAGGAGACAACACACCTGATGTTACAGAGAGCACATCAGGCAGCTCAGTCAGTGGGTGCTCAGAGTAACCACAGAGGAGACAACACACCTGATGTTACCAGAGAGCACCAGCAGGGGGCACCACTGAGCACAACACACTGTGAGTGAGTGAGTGAGTGTGTGTCTGTGTGTGTGTGTTTGTGTGTCTGTGTGTGTGTCTGTGTGTGTGTGTGTGTTTGTGGATGTGTGTGTGTCTGTGTGGATGTTTGTGTGTCTGTTTGTGTGTCTGTTTGTGTGTTTGTGGATGTGTGTGTGTGTGTGTGTCTGTTTGTGTGTCTGTGTGTGTGTCTGTGTGTGTGTGTGTGTCTGTTTGTGTGTCTGTGTGTGTGTTTGTCTGTGTGTGTGTCTGTCTGTGTGTCTGTGTGTGTGTGTCTGTGTGTGTGTCTGTGTGTGTGTGTGTCTGTGTGGATGTGTGTGTGTCTGTTTGTGTGTCTGTGTCTGTGTGTGTGTGTGTGTGTCTGTGTGTCTGTTTGTGTGTCTGTGTCTGTGTGTCTGTGTGTCTGTGTGTGTGTCTGTTTGTGTGTCTGTGTCTGTGTGTGTGTCTGTGTGTCTGTGTGTCTGTGTGTGTGTCTGTTTGTGTGTGTGTGTCTGTGTGTGTGTGTGTCTGTGTGTGTGTGTCTGTTTGTGTGTCTGTGTCTGTGTGTGTGTGTGTGTGTCTGTGTGTCTGTTTGTGTGTCTGTGTCTGTGTGTCTGTGTCTGTGTGTGTGTGTCTGTGTCTGTGTGTGTGTCTGTGTCTGTGTCTGTGTGTCTGTGTGTGTGTCTGTGTGTCTGTGTGTGTGTCTGTGTGTGTGTGTGTCTCATGGTCTTCCTCTCCAGTGTTGCTGGTGTGTGTCGATGCAGGGATTATTGTTTTAGTGTTTTAGTGTTTTAGTGTCTCTCCGGCTCTGCTCTGGTTTTCAGACACACAGCTGTCAGTGTGTCTGTTCAGGAAGTTCTCGTGTTGGTTATTCTGCCCTCGTGAGGTGTTTTTGCTGAAGGCTGGGGGCGCCATGACATCATCTCTGAGACTAAGCTCTCTGATTGGAGGGTGTAAGAAAAGTTTGAGCCTTTAAACCAAAGATTTTTTAACTGTTGATCTGTCGTCCAGCAGTTTCCTCCGTCGAGCTGTGTTGACGTGTCCATGATGTTTTATTTGTGGTGGATGAGAAAGGGTTAAACGCTGAGCGCGCTCTGATGTTTGGAGCTGAGGGAGGCTCCTCTGCTCACACACACAGTGAAATCAGTGAACATCAACCAACAGCAGCTCCTCATTTCTCTGTTTGGTGCCACAAAGTGGATCCTAAAAATGATCCCAATGAATGAAGAGATGTTTATGAGACATGATGAAAACCCGGAACTTTCTGCTTCAGTTTATCGCCAACACGTGTGTCAACATGTGTTTCAACACGTGTGTCAACACATGTGTCTACAAAGGCCTGAAACATGTTTGAACTGAAAACACTGTTTTACTTTGTGATCAAAAATCCTCCACAGCCAGAAAGACATTTAAATTTACATGTTTCCACATCTGTGCTGTAATCCAGACCACCTGACCACCTGACCTGACACACCTCAGCACAGAAACTAAACCTGAACCCACAAGAATAAAGTCACAGATTAATGAGAATAATCTCCTGGATTTATGAGAATAATCTCCTGAATTTATGAGAATAATCTCCTGAATTTATGAGAATAATCTCCTGAATTTATGAGAATAATCTCCTGAGTTTATGAGAATAATCTCCTGAATTAATGAGAATAATCTCCTGAATTAATGAGAATAATCTCATGAATTAATGAGAATAATCTCCTGAATTAATGAGAATAATCTCCTGAATTAATGAGAATAATCTCATGAATTAATGAGAATAATCTCCTGAATTAATGAGAATAATCTCCTGAATTTATGAGAATAATCTCATGAATTAATGAGAATAATCTCCTGAATTTATGAGAATAATCTCCTGAATTAATGAGAATAATCTGGTTGTTTCAGTCTGAACCTCGTCTGTCTGAAGAGCAGCCGCCTGCAGGAAAATGAGGAACACGGAGCATCTTGTGATGTTTCAGTTGTTTCTACTTTAGTTTCAGTTTGAACTTGGCCCTAATCCTCCACCGTAGTGATGTCATGTTCTTGTCATGGAAGGAGGTTTGTTGTTGTTGTTGTTTTTTGATGAACGGTGATTGAAGAACTTGAGATTGTTTTGAAGTATTTTCTACAGGTCTGTCCTGTCGGGAGTCACCATCTGCTTCTTCTGATCTGAGGAGAAATCACACACCTCAAACTGTAGTTTTATATTCTGTCCTGCAGGTGGCACTACTGAGTTTCAGACAATCCTTTAGAAAGATAGAGAAGACAGTCCTGACGTCTGATGACGGTTAGTTTGTAGTTTTTAATGGGAATCAATCCTGATGGACTGGAAACCAAAGTACCAGCAGCAGCAGGAGGGAAGGACGTCTTTAATCCCTGTGAATGTGCATCATTCATCTGTTTGTCTGAACCTGTTTTTCTATCTGATTTGAACTTTACGTGTCAACAGACTGTTTTATACTGAAGCACATTGAGACCATTAAAGAGTGAAAACACTGACTGTGCAGATCTGTCATGTTTTTATGATAAATCCGGTTTTACCAAAGACAACGAGACGAGACGAGGAAACTCTGCCACACAGAAGAAGCAGGAGTTCAGTCCACCCTGTGTTATCATTCAGCACCATCACACCCGCCCTCTCTCTCTCTCTCTCTCTCACACACACACACACACACAGCAGCACACTTCCTTGGACACCTGTTTCTCCGGCTCTTTCAGCTTACGGAGGAATTTGCATCTGAAACGGGTGAATTCCCACAGCAGAGTCCAGAGCGCCTCACGCAGACACCAGCCTTTAGTCTCTGAGAGGAGGGGAGCACACCGCCTCCTGAAGGCTTCATCATTTCATACTTTATAATGTGCTGCACACAGAAACAATGCACAGACTCTTTAAATATGACCCTCAACAATAAGACGGCGTTTTTATGGCCCTCGCTGCTCCACATTCCTCAGACTGGGAGTCGTTTGTCTGCTGGTGTCTGTCATCAGCTCATCTCGTCCTCCTGCCTCCTCTCATCGTCGTCTCTCTGTCTTTATTTATAAACAATGCTGTCACATCCATTCTCTCTCAGATGGACTCCACCCTTCACCTCAACCCGGCCCCACCCAACCCGATCCCCCCATCATGTCCCCTGACGTTCACTCCACAGAGGCTTAGACCGCAGAGGCTGTAACAGGAGACCTGACCCTGCTGTGACCTCATAATCTCACTCAGAAAGCTGGAGAAAATTCACAGCTTTATTTTTCATGATAACTTGTTGCTGAGAACGAAATCAGCCGAGAGCTGCTGGAAAGAAGACAAAGGAAACCATCAACAGGCAGTAAACTGAAGTCAGGCTGCTCTTTCTCCAACCTCACGCAGAGCTGCTCTTGAAGTCACGTTCAGACGTAAAATAAGTCAGTTAAAAAAAATACAGCAGGAACTAAATTAGTGCGAACATGTTCCTGCAAGTCATGGTGACAAAATGAAACACAATCCAGGAGGTCCGGTTCTGTTAGCATCCAGGGGCTCAGAGATCCATCACACACGTGTGCACACACACAGCACAGCGGTTTGTGAAATGAGAGACTGGATTTTATGACCAGAGAGGAACACCTGACTTTTCATAAATCCTCCTGGTCAGGGCCAGAGAAAAAAGATGGACGTCATCTCACTCGGCTCAAACTCCGGTCACCACAAAAACTGCTCCCCCTGGTGGCCGGCTGCTCTCTGTTCATTCCAGATGGGCTGTGGTCAAACTTCGATAAATTGATCCACCTGTAGAAACGTTCCTCTCCTCCGTCTGCTGTGGAGATGTTTAGATATTATTGGGCTGCTTTGTGTTCAGGTCCTCTTCTTTCTGAAGTTTCTTCTTCATTGGTTTTTAGACCTTAAAAACTGGGTTTAACTTCTCGTTTAACGATGACTGACAGCTGCTGTTCTTCTGGAGTTTTTTGGGGAATAGTAAAATTCATCAGGAAGGAGAGTTAAGAAGAGCGGACACAGTCCAAGAAATAAAAAACATTTTTATTTTTGTCACCTGCTTCCACTCAGATTTTCCCAGAGTTCCTCACACATCTCTACTGCACAGACTCTGGCGGCCAATGGCGGCTCCTGTGATGGAGGTCTTTTGGCTTCAACACCGTCCAGTGGTAAAAGGCGGGGCCACTCTGTCCATTCTATATCCAGTCGGTGGTCCGGACCAAGAGCAGAATGAGTCAGGCCGTCCCGCTCTGCACCGTCCCTGATGTGACTGCTGCGTGCCTCCCATCAGGCATCGTGGGGAATGTGGACGTTCTGCCCAACGAAAGAGACGAGCTGGAGATACTGACGAGGATCCAGAACATTCAGCAGCACATGCACAACACGGTGGCCTCTAAATAATCATCTAAAAACCGTCATCGTGTAAAAAACGGGGCCTTCTCACTTCTGCACGCCATCCGTCATTCTGTGCACGCTGACTGAGGAGGGCGTTTCATGGTACAGCTGTGAACTGGTTTGATTCAGATTAATTAGCAGAATGAACCTTTTTGGAGACGTATGATGTCATCTCTGAGCTCAGACTGAGTCAGCAGACGTTTTTCACGCCCTCATCTTTATTTTTCAGACTTGATGTTATGAAGGAGTGATATCAGTTAATGCACTTCAGCCGTTTTCTGGGGGGTGGGGTGGGGTGGGGTGGGGTGGGGGGTGAAGTGAGGTGGATTATCTTATAAGAACATATGTGTGAAGCGTCTGGGAGATTAAAGTCTGGCTTCGTGAGCTGAAAAGCTCGTCTAAAAGGAACCTTATCCTCGGCCTGCCATCCCCAATCATGCCCTCCACCCACAGGGTGGGATTAGATGGTGCAGAGGTCAGAGGCACACACCCCGACTGGGACCAGTGGATAATGGTTTGAATGGTCCAATCAGACCGCTGCTGGGAAAGCTGCTCTGCAGTCTGAGTTTGTTTGCATGATGGGGTTTCTGGGTGGCAGTATCTGGTGTCTCCAGATAGTCAGAGGACAGAGGACAGAGGACAGGGGACTGAGGACAGAGGACTGAGGACAGAGCACAGAGGACAGAGGACTGAGGACAGAGGACAGGGGACTGAGGACAGAGCACAGAGGACAGAGGACTGAGGACAGAGGACTGAGGACGGAGGAATGAGGACTGAGGACAGAGCACAGAGGACTGAAGACAGAGGACTGAGGACAAAGGACTGAGGGCTGAGGACAGAGGACTAAGGACAGAGGACTGAGGACAGAGGACTGAGGACAGAGGACTGAGGACAGAGGACTGAGGACAGGGGACTGAGGACAGAGGACTGAGGACAGAGGACTGAGGACAGAGCACAGAGGACAGAGGACTGAGGACAGAGGACTGAGGACGGAGGAATGAGGACTGAGGACAGAGCACAGAGGACTGAAGACAGAGGACTGAGGACAAAGGACTGAGGGCTGAGGACAGAGGACTAAGGACAGAGGACTGAGGACAGGGGACTGAGGACAGAGGACTGAGGACAGAGGACTGAGGACAGAGGACTGAGGACAGGGGACTGAGGACAGAGGACTGAGGACAGAGGACTGAGGACAGAGGACTGAGGACAGGGGACTGAGGACAGAGGACTGAGGACAGAGGACTGAGGACAGGGGACTGAGGACAGAGGACTGAGGACAGAGGACTAAGGACAGAGGACTGAGGACAGGGGACTGAGGACAGAGGACTGAGGACAGAGGACTGAGGACAGAGGACTGAGGACAGAGGACAGAAGACTGAGGACAGAGGACTGAGGACAGAGGACTGAGGACAGAGGACAGGGGACTGAGGATAGGGGACTGAGGACAGAGGACAGAGGACTGAGGACAGAGGACTGAGGACAGAGGGCAGAGGACTGAGGACAGAGGACAGGGGACTGAGGACAGGGGACTGAGGACTGAGGACAGAGGACTGAGGACTGAGGACAGAGGGCTGAGGACTGAGGACTGAGGACAGAGGACAGAGCACAGAGGACTGAGGACAGAGGGCTGAGGACTGAGGGCTGAGGACAGAGGACTGAGGACTGAGGACAGAGGACTGAGGACAGAGGGCTGAGGACAGAGGACAGAGGGCTGAGGACAGAGGACTGAGGACAGAGGACTGAGGACAGAGGGCTGAGGACAGAGGACAGAGGACAGAGGGCTGAGGACAGAGGACAGAGGACAGAGGACTGAGGACAGAGGACTGAGGACAGAGGGCTGAGGACAGAGGACTGAGGACAGAGGGCTGAGGACAGAGGACAGAGGGCTGAGGACTGAGGACAGAGGACTGAGGACTGAGGACAGAGGACTGAGGACAGAGGACTGAGGACTGAGGACTGAGGACAGAGGACTGAGGACAGAGGACAGAGGACAGAGGGCTGAGGACAGAGGACTGAGGACAGAGGACTGAGGACAGAGGACTGAGGACAGAGGACAGAGGGCTGAGGACAGAGGACTGAGGACAGAGGACAGAGGGCCGAGGACTGAGGACAGAGGACTCAGGACAGAGGACAGAGGACTGAGGACAGAGGACTGAGGACTGAGGACAGAGGACTGAGGACAGACGGCTGAGGACTGAGGACAGAGGACAGAGGGCTGAGGACTGAGGACAGAGGACTGAGGACAGAGGGCTGAGGACTGAGGACAGAGGACTGAGGACAGAGGACAGAGGACTGAGGACTGAGGACAGAGGGCTGAGGACTGAGGACTGAGGACAGAGGACTGAGGACAGAGGGCTGAGGACTGAGGACAGAGGGCTGAGGACTGAGGACAGAGGGCTGAGGACTGAGGGCTGAGGACAGAGGACTGAGGACTGAGGACAGAGGACTGAGGACAGAGGACAGAGGACTGAGGACTGAGGACAGAGGACTGAGGACAGAGGGCTGAGGACTGAGGACAGAGGACTGAGGACAGAGGGCTGAGGACTGAGGACAGAGGACTGAGGACAGAGGACAGAGGACTGAGGACTGAGGACAGAGGGCTGAGGACTGAGGACAGAGGACTGAGGACAGAGGGCTGAGGACTGAGGACAGAGGACTGAGGACAGAGGACAGAGGACTGAGGACTGAGGACAGAGGGCTGAGGACTGAGGACTGAGGACAGAGGACTGAGGACAGAGGGCTGAGGACTGAGGACAGAGGGCTGAGGACTGAGGACAGAGGACTGAGGACAGAGGGCTGAGGACTGAGGACAGAGGGCTGAGGACTGAGGGCTGAGGACAGAGGACTGAGGACAGAGGGCTGAGGACTGAGGACAGAGGGCTGAGGACAGAGGACTGAGGACAGAGGACTGCCCCCTCACGCTGCTCTTCATCGGGATGTTTTCAGTCTTCAGGGGAAAGTTTCAAGTAGCCGCGCTGCACATGGAGCACAGGAAGCAGAGGGGAAGGTGTCGGGTTGGACAGATGCTCGCTCAGTGGGCGGCGGGCAGGATGTGTGTGGGTCCTTTTATGGTTTTCCTCAGGAGAACAGGAGCTGGGCATGCAGCCTCAGTGATCTCAGATCCATCAGGTCTTCTGACACTGGGCCATGATTGGAGGGAGGAAATGATAAGAGACACCTGTCCGCTCCCAGACGGGGATCCCCCTCAGCTCCTCTGGCTGAATGTCCAATGAATCACCCTGAAGCTGGTTTATGCTGCTCAGTGTGAATAACATCCCCAGAACCAGGCCTGACGTAATGTCCCCTCTGAAGACTGAGCGAGCCACTTTCTGCAAAAACAAACAAACAAGCAAACAAACAAGCAAACAAACAAACAAACAAACAAACAACAATAATAATGACAGAATAAATCCATCAGCTGGTATTAAAGTCTTAATGAGGGACTCTGATCTAAACAAACGCTGAAGTGTCATGAAGGAGGATAAAAACCGTCAGCCGGAGCGTCTCTGTGTCACACAGACGTCACGGCGTCACCGCCTGCTGGATATGACGCAGGCTTTGAGCTTCCTTTCTAACAGCTATAGGGCGCCTGTCAGTCACATGAGCTGAGCTCAGCCTCTGATTGGATAAACTCCTGATCCTAATATCTTCTAAACGTCCGAGTTATAAAGAAAATTCTCCCTCCGTTCAGTGTGCTGATGAAGTCTGAACCAGGCCGGGAACATGTTTTGATGCTGTTGAAGTCTGTTTTTGCTGTTCTTGGTGTGTTTGTGGTTTCTGGTCTTTCTGCAGCCGGCCTCCAGCAGACCATCGACGAACTGAAACTTTCAGCACTTCATCACAGGCTTCGTTTTATAAACCAGGCGTTCTTCTTTGTTTTATACTCCTCACTTTAAAACTTCGGTCAATATGCCTTTAAGTTTGTAACATTATGACTCTAATCTCATAACATCACGGCTCTAAATTTAAATATTCCGACTTCAAACATGAAAGATTTGGATTTTAATTTCGTAACATCACAGCTTTGATTTTGTGACATATTCTACGGTTCAGCCGTTTCATTTAGCAGACGCTGTTATCCGAAGAGACGCACGACACAAGAGTGACGAAGTGTCGCAGCCGCTGCCATCTTTGTGCCAGAAGAGCTACTTTTTTAATTCCATCTAGAATAATTCAACATTCAGTGATTCCGACTTTCATCTCCCAACATCAGGAGTGTGAAAACCAAAGTTCAGTGAAGATGTAAATAATTTCAGAACCTTTTCGAGCAGAACGTTGAACGTTGTTGACGGTGGTCCTCCTGCAGCCGTGAAGCCGTGAAGCTTCAGGTTAATTGAAAGTGTTGACGGATGTTATTCAAAGTGCTTCATCTCAGCGCTGAGCTTCACAGCGATGAAACGTTTTAAAACTCTGAGGGTTGAACCAGTTTCTTTATAATTATTTGAACAAACTGAAGCTGAATTCAGACGTCTTGACGTTTTCTTGACGTTTTCTTGACGTTTTCTTGACGTTTTCTTGGCGTCTCGTCACTTTGATGTGATGACATGTATCTTTGCATCGTTCTGGGTTCTTCCCACTTGATTCCAGCGTGTTTGAAGCTGCAGGCTCCTGGTTTCATGTTCTGTGACCTGCAGAGCCATCAGGTCTTCAGTTTCAGGGACCTCTCAGTGACCTCTGACCTGCTGAACGGCCTTCTCCTTCAGCTGCAGCCGAGCCTGACTTTTTCCACTTGCTTCATTGATTTGTAGAAGTTTCCTTTTGCTTGAACTCTTTTTAAAAACGTGTTATTTGAGGAGAGTCATGCAGGCAGGAGCGACACATGAAGCCATCTGCAGAGATCAGAGTTCTGCTGGCGTTCAGCCTCATCCTTAACATGTTTGATGTGAATCCATTTTAAAAGGTGATTAAAGTAATTAAAGATATTCACATGGAGTGTGTTCATGGAGTGTGTTCATGGAGTGTGTTCATGGAGTGTGTTCATGGAGTGTGTTCATGGAGTGTGTTCACAGCGTGACGTGTTTCTGTGGTGAATCAGTGACCTGAAGGATTTCCTAAGAGGACACGAACACGTTTTCTGTTCACATGTTTTCATGCTTTCTGGCTCCTCGCTGTGTTTGTCTCACTGTGTGTGTGTTTGTCTCACTGTGTGTGTTTGTCTCACTGTGTGTGTTTGTCTCACTGTGTGTGTGTTTGTCTCACTGTGTGTGTGTTTGTCTCACTGTGTGTGTTTGTCTCACTGTGTGTGTTTGTCTCACTGTGTGTGTGTTTGTCTCACTGTGTGTGTGTTTGTCTCACTGTGTGTGTGTTTGTCTCACTGTGTGTGTGTTTGTCTCACTGTGTGTGTTTGTCTCAGTGTGTGTGTTTGTCTCAGTGTGTGTGTTTGTCTCACTGTGTGTGTTTGTCTCACTGTGTGTGTTTGTCTCACTGTGTGTGTTTGTCTCACTGTGTGTGTTTGTCTCAGTGTGTGTGTTTGTCTCAGTGTGTGTGTTTGTCTCACTGTGTGTGTTTGTCTCACTGTGTGTGTGTTTGTCTCACTGTGTGTGTTTGTCTCACTGTGTGTGTTTGTCTCACTGTGTGTGTTTGTCTCACTGTGTGTGTTTGTCTCACTGTGTGTGTTTGTCTCACTGTGTGTGTGTTTGTCTCACTGTGTGTGTGTTTGTCTCACTGTGTGTGTGTTTGTCTCACTGTGTGTGTTTGTCTCACTGTGTGTGTTTGTCTCACTGTGTGTGTGTTTGTCTCACTGTGTGTGTTTGTCTCACTGTGTGTGTTTGTCTCACTGTGTGTGTTTGTCTCACTGTGTGTGTTCATGTTTATCTCCTCACCGGGATGTTTGTTACCTCCGAGCTGCCTCTGTGTGGCTCTAATCTGTATTGATCTGAAGTCACTTCCTGCCATTGTTGTGTCACGTCCCTGCTGTCTCTTCTCTTCCCGTCCATCAGGTCTCCTCTTCCCCGTCAAAGGAAGCCTGGGGCTTACAGAGGATACACAGAGGGGGGAGGGGCCCTGGTGTGTTTGTGTGTGTGTGTGTGTGTGTGTGTGCTTTGTCTCTGATAAACCCGGGCTTGGCTTCAATGGGGCGGCTGATACTGATGGTCAGCTGCAGCACAGCAGAGATAAACACACCAACACAGTGCGGTTCAGGTTTTTCCTGCTGAGTGATGATAAACTGCATTTAGTGACAAGTGCTGAGATGGATCAGTGATACTGAACAAGCCAAGAGAGAGACTGAGCATTTCCTGCAGGGATGTGGGTGAATACACCTCAGATGATCCTCTGCAGAGCGAGTCTGAGGATACAGATTTAAGAGAAAAGCACCAAAGACCTAAAAACAGAGAAAAGAAGAGACAGAAAGCTGGAACACGAGCTGGAACACTTTATAAACTGGGTTATCCAAACACTAAAGCCCAATTATTGGATGTCTGGTGCACATTCATTACAGACTGACAAAAAGCAGACACAGACGGACGTCCTGCTTTAACTCTAATCTGCTGTACTCGTTGTAGCTGTTCATCCTTCATTTCCCCTCAAACTGAAGGATGTGACTCAGAAAATTAAGACTTTAACTTGAAAACATTACAACTTTAGTCTCATACAACTACAACTTTATTCCTGTAATAATATCTGATTTATCTTCATCACTTGTTTTGAAAATTAAGTGAATGTTTCAGCTGAACTCCTGTGAGCTGTAAAAAGCCTGTTTAAAGTCTGTCAGCTGGTTTCCTGCTGCTTCTCTGCAGCACTTTGTGGGAGCTTGGTTCACTGTAAGGATTATATTCACATCATCATCATCATCATCATCATCATCATCATCATCAAACTGATCTGAAATCTCAACAACTGAAGTCATTCAAACTCCAAAATGACCAAATGATCAGAATCAGCATGAGCTGAACTAATATTCAGACTAATAAATCAACTGACGAGAGGACTAGAGGACTCTGCTGGCTCCTGATCCTGGTCCTGGTCCTGGTCCTGGTCCTGGTCCTGGTCCTGGTCCTGGTCCTCCTCATTTGAGTAACAGGACTGAAAGTAACAGGAATGAGTTTTTAGCAGAGAATTAGCAAACACAATAAATATAGCCACGTAGCATTGATGCTAACAGCATGTTGACACTTAGCTCATCACAGTGACTCAACAAAAACTGTGTTTTAAAAATAAAGAAATAAGATGAAAAAATCCTGAGAGTAAGAGGACTGAACTGAGACCTGAAGCCCCTCAGTCAGAGTGTAAATATCATCCAACATACAGAAACATAAAGGAGTCAACGCACTGTGGGCCTTCACATGGCCTGCAGAGGGTCTGAATGATGCTACTTCCTGTGGACCATGTGACACCTGGAATATTCCACATGTTTCAGAGGGGGGGGGGGTGTGTTAGGGTAACAGGACTGAGTCAGAACCAGGGACACCACTAAAGACTGAGTTTATACTGAACTGATTTGATCTGTTTTAAAGTGAATAAACTTAAAGTCTAGTTGGGATCAGGAGGAACACAAACATGTCAGAATGTGACATTTCTGAAGGATTTCAATGATTCTATTTGATGGTAAAGTTTCATTTTAGGAAGCAGGAACAGACGACACATGATGTTTTTACAGAGTTCAAGCTTCTTTAAATGAATCTGTTCAAATAGTTTCATTGAATATGAAATCAGATCAATGAGCAGGACACTTGGCTTCATACAAACATGTATTTTTACAGTTAGTTTTATTATGTATTGATATGTTTGATTTGCTGGGGATGTAAATGGCACTGATTGGATGAAATGGTCCATTTGTCACTTGTCATCTGTTTGTTAGACTGAGATTTGTTTTCAAGTATTTTAAATAATAATAAAAATAACACTTGGGAACACTTCTGAAGACCAGCTTTTTTTCTAGATTTAAAATCCGTATTTCAGGATTTCTTGCTGAGTTAACGTAGCTCGCTGCACGGACATCAAATCACATCAAACTGAATGTGTTTATCTTGTGTTTCAGCTCCTTGTTTGCAGTAATGATTTTAATGGGTAACCACTGAACAAAGCTGGAACAAACAGAGGCTGAAGTTTCTGAGCCAGTCATGAAGCTTCTCCTCCCTTTGCAGAGACGTTTCAGTGATGTTTCAGAAGAAGCTCCAACAGTGAATCTGAACATGCTGGAGAGGCTGCAGTGTGTGTGTTTGCACAGTGAAGGCATGTCAGCCACAGAGAGCGGATCAGTGTGTGACACACATCACTGACTGACCCCCCCCCCCCCCCCCCCCCCCACCCTCTTATAATTGAAACTAATGACTAAAGCACATGGGCGTCAGGACCTTGGGTTTGAGGTTACAATAGCTTTATTGTATTCCATGCACTGTAGTCATGGATGTTACACACACACTCTCTCTCTCACACACACACACACACGCACTGTGTGAACCTGCAGAGTGTGTTTTGTGTGTGTGCACTTTGTACATGTGTACGTTTGTCAGCCCTGAACCTAAACTGCAGGATTGTGTTTCCAAACCACGAGAAGTTCAGACGGCCATAAAAACGATGAAACAGTTCACGTTACGCGTGGAGGATGAAGAACTTCAAAGCTTCGAAAATCCTGCAGAGCTTTGGAATCATTCACACAGAGTTCAGACAGCCTCCTGTTCTCCAGGCCGGAGCTGCTTCACACGGCTTCAGAGAAGGTGGTCTGATGAGGGAGAGCGAGGGCAGCCAGGGGAAGTGTCTTTCCTGATGGATTCCCCAAAGGAAGAGGAAAGGTGGGCGCAGGTTTTATTGAGGCAGCTTCCTGGTTTGAGGCAGCGGGGGGTTCGACTTTATCTCTGGTCCCCATGAGTCATTTTCAAGGTTTGTGGATTTAAACCCAGCTGACGGTGTGAAGCAGAGCTCACAGGTCCTTCAAACGCAGCAGTGGAACATGTGAATCTGCGTATCGGTCTGTGTGCAGACCGGACTGAAGGCCCGGTACTGAAACGGTCCAGTGGGAGTGCGTGTACCGATACGCCCCTGATGTTTATGGATGTTGAACAGTCAGAATCAGCAGATCTTTATGTTTTTCCTATAAATTGTTTAACTGTTGTCTTCAGCCTGCGATGTGCTCTGTCAGTAATACCTGGCATACCTCACCCCGCTCTCCCCCACTGCAGCCACGTTACTCTCCCCTGCGGGCAGTGAATGAGCTCCTAAACCTGGTCCTCATGCTGTTGGTGTCTGACATGCTGGTGTCAATCACCTCCATGTCTCTGCTGAAGTCGAAGGAGACATTTGTGGAGTGAAGTGACGGCCAACAGATGCTGGTGCTCTCTGGCTCTGAGCGTTAAATCTGACAGCATTTCTGAGCGTTAAATCTGACAGCATTCAGGAAATCGAACCTGGACATCAAACCGACTGTCAGTAAACCGCTTGCAGCTCTCCCCTCAGGGCTCATTTAGGATCAGAGCTGATTTCAGGAGTTAGATCGGAGCTCCTCTCTGACTCTGATTGGACCTCCTCTCTGACTCTGACTCTAATTGGACCTCCTCTCTGACTCTGACTCTGATTGGAGCTCCTCTCTGACTCTGACTCTGATTGGACCTCCTCTCTGACTCTGACTCTGATTGGACCTCCTCTCTGACTCTGATTGGACCTCCTCTCTGACTCTGACTCTGATTGGACCTCCTCTCTGACTCTGAGTCTGTAACATTGGCTGAAACCCTGAAGGAACCAACTGTCTGAGCACGGTGGGGGGGGGGGGGGGGGGGGTGGGGGGGGGGGGGCCTCAGTGCATGTGGTCTGTGACAGCTTAACACACACATCAAATGACTGTGGGACCCCTGCCAACCTCCCACACAAAAACACATACACACACAAACCCTAAACCAGAGGAACACACACACACACACACCACACACACCACACACACACACACACACAGCACAGCACAGTGACACTTCTGTCCTTTCATCTCTCTGAGCCTCTTTTTGGTA
Source organism: Labroides dimidiatus (assembly GCA_030710495.1). Lineage (NCBI taxonomy): Eukaryota > Metazoa > Chordata > Actinopteri > Labriformes > Labridae > Labroides > Labroides dimidiatus. The sequence goes on along the minus strand of CM061157.1, from coordinate 29,818,351 downwards.
CTTTCAGAGTCAAAAGTGCCCAGAGAGTGTGTGTGTGTGTGTGTGTGTGTGTGTGTGTGTGTGTGTGTGTGTGTGTGTGTGTGTGTGTGTGTGTGTGTGTCATCCTCCTCTATAACCCGAGGATACGCTGCGTGTAACTGACTCATCGCTGACACATGACGGCGTGTCAGAAATGTGTCTGACCAGATTCTAACGGGGGGGCTGCTGCTCTCTTGGTGTGGGGGGGGGGGGGCATGCTGCTCTCTTGGTGGCGGGGGGGGGGGCATGCTGCTCTCTTGGTGGCGGGGGGGGGGGCATGCTGCTCTCTTGGTGTGGGGGGGCATGCTGCTCTCTTGGTGTGGGGGGGGGGGGGGGCATGCTGCTCTCTTGGTGGCGGGGGGGGGGGGGCATGCTGCTCTCTTGGTGTGGGGGGGGGGGGGGGGGCATGCTGCTCTCTTGGTGTGGGGGGGGGGGGGGCATGCTGCTCTCTTGGTGTGGGGGGGGGGGCATGCTGCTCTCTTGGTGTGGGGGGGGGGGGGCATGCTGCTCTCTTGGTGTGGGGGGGGGGGGGCATGCTGCTCTCTTGGTGTGGGGGGGGGGGGGGGCATGCTGCTCTCTTGGTGTGGGGGGGGGGGGGGGGGGGGCATGCTGCTCTCTTGGTGTGTGGGGGGGGGGGGGGGGCATGCTGCTCTCTTGTGTGGGGGGGGGCGGCATGCTGCTCTCTTGGTGTGGGCCGGGGGGGCGGCATGCTGCTCTCTTGGTGTGGGGTTTACAGCACGAGGGAGGCCACACATGAGGGGAACAACAAACAGTCTGACACACAGGTGGGCTGTTTGGAGGACAAACGGCAGCTAACGCGGCGGCACAGGGAAACGGTGTGTGGCGGCGGGGGGGTGGATGCTCGCTGCAGCTGGAGGCCATCACTCCAAGAGGCTCAGCAGAACAATATCTATCTCAAAATGTGAAAACATGACGTTAAAGTCTGATGAAGTCTGATCCAAGGAGACTCCAGGTCTTGTTTTTGGTGTTTCTAATCCTGTCACGTCCTCCCTGAGGGCCGAGTGGGGGATTCTGGGAAAAGTGAGTGGGTGGTTGTTGTCCTGGTGTTTAATTGAACCGTTTCTTCACATCCTCACCAAAAAAACTAAAAACAGAGCAAAAGGAAGCCAGGCCTGATCACTTCACTACTGTCTTCCTGTTCTGTTGGACAGACAAAGAGCTGCTGGGCAGAGAGAGAGAGAGAGGACACAGTTCAGGTGGACACACACACACACACACACACACACACACACACACACACACACACACACACACACAAACATCACTTTGATTATCAGATACCACGAGCCAGCATCACAGTTAAATTGGCAGCAACAAAGCGGCGGCTGAGAGTAAACGACGCGGGAAGGGACAGGAATCCATCCTCCATCTTCATAATCAGAGGAAGGAGGACATGGGGGGGGCAGCGGGGGTAGGGGGGGGGGGAGCGGGGGTAGGGGGGGGCAGCGGGGGGAGAGATTGTTGAGTGAAACAGTAGTTGTGTCTAAAAGGTCGGTGCCCTGGCGCCACTGCTGCTGCTGCTCTGCTGAGAGACGGAGCGGACTGAGGACTGAGACGCCCCACCTGGACTCACAAAAGACACCCAAGAGACACCAGAGAGGGGCCGAGAGTTCCCGCTTTAAACAGACTGTTTCAGCTCAAGAAGGTCTGAGAAACAAGACGAGCAGCAGAGCAGAGTTCATACAGATCCTGCAGAGTTAAAGTGCTGAGTGCTTGTTGTTAAATGAGGGACACCTGTGGAGGTGTGAGCTGTCAGTCAGAGCTGAGCTCCAGATGCAGTCTGAACATCTCTTCCTGTGCTGATAGTTGAAGTGGAACCAACAGCAGAGCATTAATGTGACAACAACACAGATTCAGCTTGAAGCTCCTGAAGATTTGAGTTTCCTCTTTGTTTTGATTTGGACCTTTGGAGACGCTCCCTACACCAAGAGTTCACTATGAAGAGTCCGGATTGCAGGACGGCTCCTTCTGATCAGGATCAGGTTCAGGCTCTCATTTGATCTGGCTGTGGTTGGAAAGAGGAGTCAGCTCCATCACATCTCTGCTTCTCTGAGCAGCTACTGATGTCAGCCAATCAGCTGCAGGCACACTGATGACGGACAGCTGGGGCTGTTTTTGCTTGTTTTAACTCAGTTTGTGATGAAATGTTAAATGTAGTGATTCACTGGTTTTTAAAAGCTTCTGAATCACAGTAACTGGAGTAAATTTGATTAGTTACTTTTTTATTCTCCTGCAGCTTCCAGTGAAAACGTTTGAAACGTTTGTCCTCAGTTCAGTTTATTTTAAATTTAGTTTAATGAAAATAAAAAACAGAGCTGGAGGTTTAACAGTAGCACATTTAGGCACCGTTTGTACTTTTATTGATGAATCTCTTTTTATTTCACATGCTGCTACATTAATGAAGTTAAAGAAAGTTTATTTATAAAGAACATTTTGTAAAACAGAGAAATTCAAAGTGATTTCACGGCTGGAAACAAACAGTTAAAGAAATTTGTCACGAAGCAAAAACGTCACACTGCAAAAACTGAAATCTAGATTCAAATTTACATCCTGAAAGGCTCAAAGTCTTACAAGACATTTTTTTAATTAAAGATCAAATAAAAACCCTTACCTAGATTCCAGTTTTTGCAGGGCAAATGTTAAAAATAATAAAACTGAGTAAGAAAGAAAGAGAGACTAAAAATAATGAAAAAATTCATGAAAATTCAGTTTGTTTAAAGAAAAAAAGAATCAGAATTGGAGTCCAGCAGTCGTCTAAATTTGCAGTGAAGCGTCTGAAGTTCGAGGATTTGAATCTGTTTTCATGAACTAAAATGTGTCATTCAGATCATTTCATCATAAGAAGCTTTAAACAGATAAAATCAGATGATAATAATGAGATCAATAATCAATAATGATCAATAATGTCGTCCTCATTTAGTTTAAATGGACTTTAAAGGACACTTCCGCTGCTTCTCATCCTTATCTCTAATCAATTAAAGTCAAGAGGCCAAAGTTTGTTTAACCTTCAATTAACCAAAACACAGCTCTGCTCTGACTTCATGTCATGGTTCCTCTTGTTTGAGCATGTTCAGACATGAAACACACACACACACACACACACACACACACACACACACACACACACACACAAACACATGCAAATGGAGCTGCTTGTTACCATCTCTGAGAGCTGCCCCCCCCAAAGACCCTCATTTGATATTGAAATGGAGTTCATTCATGTCCAGACTTGACCGGAACCTTCTGTCAGTTCGATTGACTTGAACTCAGTGAATCACAGGTGGAGGTGAAACTACGGCAGCATGAAGGCCGAGTTTAATTTGGCTCCTTGTTGTGAATATTTAATGAGTTTAACTCATAATGAGATCACAATCATACGCAGCAAACAAGAACTTTAAAATGAAACATTTCTCAGCGTCTGTGATCTGCAGCACACAGACGGACACACACTCTGAATGAATGGGGACAGAAGTGGGCGTGTGCTGAGTGAAAGAGCTGTTTCTTCAGAGCAGGAGGAGCAGGAGCAGCAGCAGGAGGAGGAGGAGGAGGAGGAGGGGGAGCAGGGTGGTGGGAGGGGCAGAGGGCGAACTGGGAGGGTACGAGTCTGTGGAGGTATAAAAGGGTGGGCAGCTTTCACATGATCAACACACTTCAGAGTTCTTCTGTGGACACATCGAGCCAAACGCTGGTTTTCCTCCTCAAAGTAAGAACCAGAGAGCAGCCGGGATGGAGCCGACCGAGGGGCCCTACGAGTACTACGACTACGAGGAGACCGAGAACTCCACCATGTGTGACTACTCCGAGTGGACGCCGTCGTACTCCGTCATCCCTGTGCTGTACATGCTGATCTTCATCCTGGGCCTCTCTGGAAACGGCGTGGTCATCTTCACCGTGTGGAGGGCCCAGGGGAAGCGGCGAGCTGCAGACGTCTACATCGGTAACCTCGCTCTGGCTGACCTCACCTTCGTGGTCACTCTGCCGCTGTGGGCTGTGTACACCGCCATGGGCTACCACTGGCCCTTCGGAGTGGCGCTCTGCAAGATCAGCAGCTACGTGGTCCTGCTCAACATGTACGCCAGCGTCTTCTGCCTCACCTGCATGAGCTTCGACCGCTACCTGGCTATCGTTCACTCGCTGTCCAGCACTCAGCTGAGGACCCGGGGCCACACACGAGCCTGTCTCACAGCCATCTGGCTGCTGTCCAGCCTCCTGGCCTCCCCGACGCTGATCTTCCGCACAACGAGATACGATGCAACCAGCAACCGCACATCCTGCGCCATGGACTTCAGCCTGGTGGTGACCAACAAGGAGCAGGAGAACCTGTGGATCGCCGGGCTCAGCATCTCCTCCTCCGCTCTGGGCTTTCTTCTGCCTTTCTTGGCGATGATGGTTTGCTACGGTTTCATCGGCTGCACGGTCACACGCCACTTCAACACCCTGCGCAAAGAGGACCAGAGGAAGAGGCGGCTGCTGAAGATCATCACCACGCTGGTGGTGGTGTTTGCCGCCTGCTGGATGCCTTTCCACATCGTGAAGAGCGCTGACGCCCTGTCCTACCTGGACCTGTTCCCCGCCACCTGTGCCTTCCTGCGCTTCCTCCTCCTGGCTCACCCTTACGCCACGTGTCTGGCCTACGTCAACAGCTGCCTCAACCCGTTCCTTTACGCCTTCTTCGACCTGCGCTTCAGATCCCAGTGCCTCTGCCTGCTCAACCTGAAGAAGTCCTTACACGCCAGCCCTGCCAGCTCTCTGTCCTCTCAGAAGACGGAGGCTCAGTCTCTCGCCACGAAGGTGTGACGACAGCTGAGAGCCGAGAGGAACTCTGGGAGAAAAGGTTAAAGAATGCAGAACATTGCAGGTCATTCGGGACTTGTCAGCGCCCGGTGCCTGCTCGGGGATCAGCTGCTGCTGGAAACAGTCGAGCTCACAGTTTCGGGGTCTGACCACACAAACTTTCAGAAGCATGGCAGCCAAACTGGACACATGAACCGAGCTGTGCCGGTCTTTTTGTGGAATAAACGGACGTGTTGTGGAAGGACCACATGCTCTTGTGTCTGTCTTGTGGACTGAAGTGAAGAACTCTTTGAACTCTTTGAAACCTCACTCATGCATTCAGCCTGCTGTTGTTGTTTCCACTTGTAAGCACTTGAAGTGTGATCTCCACCAGCGTCCCCCACCCTGCAGCTCCACGGCAGCATCACAGGCGGCAGCGTTATGTGTGTGAGCGCGTGTAAAGAGAGGGCATGCCAGCCAGGGAGAGATGTTGGCGTCTGATTAGGGTGTTGTAAGGAGAGACGGAGATAGTGGTTAAGGGGGGGGGGGGGGGGGGGGGGGTCCAGACAGACGGACAGATGGCAGCTGACAAATGTTTGCAGGCTGGCAGAGCTCCCAATTAAAAGGTGACTGCTTTGACAGTCTGCTGAAGGGTGTGAATGTGTGTGTGTGTGTGTGTGAGTGTGTGTGAGGGGGCATGAGTGTGTGTGTGTGTTTGTGGATGATGAATTTATCAAACAGCTGAAAGCATTTTGTGAACACACCTTGTTTTGGCTCCATGTGTGTGATTTGTAATAAAAGTTGCTCAAACACAGAAGCTCTCCGTCTGGTCTCTTTGTTTCCTCTGATCGCTCGTTACGACTCGCTGGAATGTATTTTCTCCGTCCAGTGAACGCTCTTCTTCCTGTTGGTGCTTAGCTGAGGGGGGGGGGCAGCCTCCCTCCCATTGTGTTTCACAGGGGCTGAAATCAAAGCACATGTCTGCAGGAAATGCATGCTGGACTTCTGTTTCCCTCCTCCTGCATGTTTGTTTCTGCACCCAAACAATCAGCGAGGACAAAAGTTTCTAAATTGGATCAGAAGGAGACGTGGCTTTGTCCCAGAGACGACAGCACAGATCTGTGGTTTACATTCACAGCCTGAGCGTCTTCATTCCAGAACCAAAGAGACAAAAATGAGCCATGAATAAAAGCCCCCAAAAAATGTGTCAAAAAGTCTTTGTTCAGTTTCTCGTCCTCCAGGGAGCTTCTTTTTTTTTTTAACTCTTTGAAAACAAATCAGGCGTCATGTCTGCAGTTTAACACCTCAAGACGAACACATTTCACAGGACTTATCAGGTCAGTGTGGCTCATGTTTAGTCAATAAAACATTTTTTACAAAAAAAAAGAAAAACACTTGAAAAATGTCATTTTTGCGGCACAAATAATAATAATAAAGAAGAAGAAGACCAGTCTTTGTAAAAATAAAGAATAATAAAAATAAAAGAAATGTAAATTATTTGACCTGAAACATGGCAGCAGGTTGTGGAGTTGAATCTGATGACAAAGGTTTGGACTGTAATGAGCTTTTTAAGGATAAATCAGCAGCAGCAGGCAGACAGAAGGATTGGACTAATCCTCAGAGGCTCTTTTGTGTTGTTGGAGGAGACGATCTGTCCCTGTTTAATACCTGAGACTGAAAAAGGCTTCGTCCAAATCACCTCCAGTTACAGTTCAGCAAGTTTGACTGAAATAACTGAGGAGCAGCAGCTCGGACTGATTTACAAACTCTTAAAGTCTGAACGCTCTGTTCAAAGGGTTCTATAAAAATCAGCCTGTGAGCCTCAAAGCTCCTCGATCCATCCCCACAGACTGATGAGACCGAAGCTCACCTGTCCCTCAGGAGTCTCACCTGTCCCTCAGGCCTCTCACCTGTCCCTCAGGCCTCTCACCTGTCCCTCAGGCCTCTCACCTGTCCCTCAGGCCTCTCACCTGTCCCTCAGGCCTCTCACCTGTCCCTCAGGCCTCTCACCTGTCCCTCAGGAGTCTCACCTGTCCCCAAGGCCTCTCACCTGTCCCTCAGGCCTCTCACCTGTCCCTCAGGCCTCTCACCTGTCCCCAAGGCCTCTCACCTGTCCCTCAGGAGTCTCACCTGTCCCTCAGGCCTCTCACCTGTCCCTCAGGCCTCTCACCTGTCCCTCAGGCCTCTCACCTGTCCCTCAGGCCTCTCACCTGTCCCTCAGGAGTCTCACCTGTCCCTCAGGCCTCTCACCTGTCCCTCAGGCCTCTCACCTGTCCCCAAGGCCTCTCACCTGTCCCTCAGGCCTCTCACCTGTCCCTCAGGCCTCTCACCTGTCCCTCAGGAGTCTCACCTGTCCCTCAGGAGTCTCACCTGTCCCTCAGGCCTCTCACCTGTCCCTCAGGCCTCTCACCTGTCCCTCAGGCCTCTCACCTGTCCCTCAGGAGTCTCACCTGTCCCTCAGGCCTCTCACCTGTCCCCAAGGCCTCTCACCTGTCCCTCAGGCCTCTCACCTGTCCCTCAGGCCTCTCACCTGTCCCTCAGGCCTCTCACCTGTCCCTCAGGCCTCTCACCTGTCCCTCAGGCCTCTCACCTGTCCCTCAGGAGTCTCACCTGTCCCTCAGGCGTCTCTTCAGGTGATCAGTGCTCAGGTCTCTGCAGTGTTACCTGCTGCGTAAACATCATCAAACTCTGCTTCTGACCAAGAACATGTTCTCCATCAGAGGGCGATATGGGACAAATATGTCAGCAGGTTTTTATGGCAGGATCTGGACCTGGATTAGATCAGGACCGTGATTTGATCAGGATCTGGATTTAATCTGGATTAAATTAGGATCTGGATTAGATCAGGACCTGGATTAGATCAGGATCTGGATTAGATCAGGACCTGGATTAGATCAGGATCTGGATTAGATCAGGATCTGGATTAGATCAGGACCTGGATTAGATCAGGATCTGGATTAGATCAGGATCTGGATTAGATCAGGACCTGGATTAGATCAGGACCTGGATTAGATCAGGATCTGGATTAGATCAGGACCTGGATTAGATCAGGACCTGGATTAGATCAGGATCTGGATTTGATCAGGATCTGGATTAGATCAGGATCTGGATTAGATCAGGACCTGGATTTGATCAGGACCTGGATTAGATCAGGATCTGGATTAGATCAGGATCTGGATTAGATCAGGATCTGGATTAGATCAGGACCTGGATTTGATCAGGACCTGGATTAGATCAGGACCTGGATTAGATCAGGATCTGGATTAGATCAGGATCTGGATTAGATCAGGACCTGGATTAGATCAGGATCTGGATTAGATCAGGACCTGGATTAGATCAGGATCTGGATTAGATCAGGATCTGGATTAGATCAGGATCTGGATTAGATCAGGATCTGGATTAGATCAGGACCTGGATTAGATCAGGATCTGGATTAGATCAGGATCTGGATTAGATCAGGACTGTTTTCAGAGTATTTTGACCTGAGTCGACATGTTTGGAGCTTCATATAAAAACAGACTGAACAGTCCGGTCCGGTCCGGTCTGGTCCGGTCCGGTCCGGTCCGGGTGCAGTCAGACCCCACAGACTGGCTTTGCTTTGTGACCTTCACAGAGGATCATCAGGAACCTGGTTTACTGTGTGAAAAGGGACCTCGGTCCGGACTTTAAGCTGCACCTGAGAACAGGTGGAGCTCTGATCTGAAGGTTGTTGGATTTTAAACATGTGAGAACTTCAGTCTTTTGTTTTTCATCAGGGTGCAGAGACAAACCCAGCAGCTGCAGTCCGCTCTCTTTCCCGCCCTTTTCGCTGTCTCAGCACTTCTTAATCTCACCAACAGGACACAAACAGACGTGTGAAGTGAATCTTTGTTAACTGGATCCCTGATCTGCACGTAGAAAACGGATTCTCCTGAACAGCAGATGATTTTACACACGTTTTTGAAACCCGTCCAGAAAACCGGCCGTGCTGGTGTTTTATTGGTGCAGCAGCAGACGGGACGTTTCAGGCTGCAGCCATTCGATACGCGGCAGCTTGTCACATGATCTCACAGCTGTCTGCATCAAAGCCTGCACTGAAATATAATCTGCATAGATTTGTTCATGGGTTTGTAGTTTATTGCAGCTGATGAGATCCGTTACTGCAGTTTAACAGCGTGACCTCTTGAAGCTGGAGAGAGAGTGTGTGTCTCCTCTGCAGGCCGAGTGTGTGTCAGAGGAATGAGTCAACAAACGCTCTCGCTCCTCTGAGTGAGCGTGAAGCGTCTGTGCTGTGAGCTGAGGCGCTGCAGAGGATCCCTGAGGCTGCTCGCCGTCTGCTTTCTCTCACAGGAATCCCAAACGAGTCCAGCTACTTTCTCGAAACACTTCAGGAGAAGGATCCCCGTGTTCTCTGAACTCATGCTGTGTTTACTCTGCACCTGCAGGGGGACCACAGGAATGTTGGCTGTGCAAGAGCAAGTCTGAAAAACAAAAGCTCGACAGGTTCACAACAAACACCCCGAGAGGCAGGGTGAGAAGAAAGGAGAGGAGGCGTGTCTTAGTATGACAGGAAACATGTCCATCACGCCTGAAACCTCCGCTTCAGCATTTTGTTTCAACTTAAACATTCATTCATCTTCTACACCGCTTCTCCTGTTCAGGGTGGTGGGTGTCTGGAGCCTTTCCCAGCTGGCTCAGGGAGACCAGTCCAGGGGTCCACCCTGGACTGGTCTCCAGTCGATCACAGGGCTCAACTTAAACACATTTTTCTAAAAGTCCCTGAGAAATTTTGGCTCCAGAAATTTGGAAGTTTGTCTTTTTTTCTTGTTATCAACTTGAATGAGGCTTTAAAAATTGATCTTGGTTGAGACAAGATGGTTGACTGTAAATGAATCTGTGTCCCATGAATCACCTGTGCAAACACTTAATGGACACGTTGAAGTTAAACGAACACGTCCATTAAAACATGTTTCCTTTCTGTATTCACCACAGCTCGACTCTGAGATTCATGTATGTTGTTTTCATGCATGTCTGCTGACAACAAACCAACATGTTTCATGTTTGTACATGTAAATGACCAGAAAAATACAGTTAATATAAATCCCTGAAAATTCTCATGGAAAGTTTCAGACTTTGAATATTCCTGAGATTCTGCCGCCCTGATCGCACCTCCTGTGGAACATTTCTGTTGCTTGGTTTGAATGTTTACCAAATATTCTGTGACCTCAGTTCTTGTGTCATATTTCATCCATTTAAAGCAGAAACTGTTGTTGAGTTTGAGGGAAACACGGGAAATGCAGCCGTGTAGAACACCTGTTCATGTCTCATCAGGTGAGGGAGCCCACCTTCACACCTTCACCTTCACATCAGAGGACGACGAACAGGCTGTGTCTTTGTGTGCGGTGGAATCCGGCTCACAGCCAGACTCCTTCTCCTCCCAGCCGTCATCAATCACAGCCAAATGAAGCAGGTCATGTGTTGTATGCAGAAAATAGAAGGAGGAAGTGTGCACACGTTTCTGCTCCGTCTTAACAATGGAGGCCGAGCCGTGCAGCCAGCAGACCGGACCTGGGCCCTGGTGGGACCAGAGAGCAGTAGGCTGAGGTGCTGACCCCGGGAGCGTCTTGGAGGACCCTCAGCTTCCTGCGGAGTTTCTCTGGGCAGCCTCCCAGGAGGATGCCAGACCTCATGGACAGGATAGGAGTCAGCAGGCCGAGCAGGAAAGACAAAAGAGGTGAGCAGGGCAGGGGTTCCTGAGCGGGGATATCCTGTCTTTCAGAGGCATCTCTACGGCTTTAAGGCCCTCTGTGACATGGTTCAAGATGCCCCCTTAAAGGAGAGTGTGCGTGTGCAGACTCCCCTCCACGTCTGGGACATGAGGAGATGTCTGTTTCTGTGGCAGCTCATCTGTTCTAAGCGTTAAAGAGGGGTAACAGAGAGGAACAACAAAGCCTGACGCGTCTCAAACACCTGAGGTGACAATCAGGCGTCTCTTTCTCCCTCACTCTCTCCGTCTCCCCTGACATTTCAAAGGCAGCCATCGTTAGTGGAGACACGTCGTTTCCGACAGCAGAAAAGAGCGGAAGTACCCCGCTTTGGGGAGACTCCGGATCTTGGGTTATGTGGGGGTCTCACTCAGAGACGATGGAGCACAAAGTGCTCCTTCATTCCCTCCTCTATCCTCCTCATTGTGCATCCTTCCTTCTCCCTCTGCAGTCTAAATGGATGCCCTGTCATCAGCAGCAGCACCGAGCCAGCTCAGAGGCTCAGCTGCACGGAGTGAAGCATCACAGGTACAGAGAGCTGCACAGACACATGCAGCGAGTAATGCAACAAAGAGGCAGTGTGCTGCAGGGAGCAGATGATTATGTCACCTTTTTATGAGCTGCAGAGACCCTTCAGGACTCAGAGCTGTGTCAATGATGCAGACACGGGACTGGACGACACCTTCACCCCAAAACTAAAGCTTCCCTTCCCTTCCCTTCCCTTTCGGACATGTACAAATTGTTCAACTATTGACAATGTGTGATGTTGTATGTGTGCTGACGTGACCGAAATAAATAAATAAATACATAAATAAATAAATAAATAAATTTTTAAAAAAAAACTAAAGCGCTTTGGAAAAGCACATTAACTGAATGTGCAGCCATGATGGTTGCAACAGCTGACAGAAGTGATCCGCGCACCGCCTACTTCCTGTAAGTGTTTAAATCCAATGTAACAATCTTTGTCTCTCTCACTCGTGCGTATGACTTTAATTTTACAGTAAAATTCTTTTTTTGTTTTTAACTTTCTTTATTTCATGCTTTCCCAGGTGAACTTTTCCTTATATACAGTATATATACACATATATGTACCTTTTAATGTTCACTATAAACAATCTATGTTTGTCTTCTACTCTGAAGTTGTTTAATAAAAGCTGTTAAAAAAATAAAAGATGCACGCTCTGCAGCGACAGCCCGTCACGCCGTGTTTTTCATCACGCTTTGGGATGAACTCCACACTTCCTGGTTTCAAACACGCAGCTGATTCTGACACTTTGTAACGTTTACTCTCAAAGATCCGTTGGTATGTGGAGTGATGCCATGTCTGTGTGATTCTGTCCTTTCTCTTTGGTTCAACCACAACAGACCAGACGGTTCAAACTGTTCAGTTGCTCCATGTCCAGAGTGAGATCCTGATCCATTCAGTCCAAGTTCATTATGTAATCAGCTCGAAGAGGCCAATAAGAGTCTCCAAATCAAATTAACACAGACGATGTTTTAACATATGAACGAAGCACGAGAACACCAGAGCAGGAATCTGTTACTCACTGTTAAACTGCACCACAAGCTCTGTGCACAAAATGATTCCCTGTTCCAACGAGGAAACAAACCAGGAAACAAACCAGGAAACAAACCAGGGAACAAACCAGGAAACAAACCAGGAACAAACCAGGTAACGAACCAGGAAACGAACCAGGGAACAAACCAGGTAACAAACCAGGAAACAAACCAGGGAACAAACCAGGAAACGAACCAGGAAACAAACCAGGAACAAACAAGGAAACGAACCAGGGAACAAACCAGGAAACGAACCAGGAAACGAACCAGGAACAAACCAGGAAACAAACCAGGAAACAAACCAGGAAACAAACCAGGAAACAAACCAGGGAACAAACCAGGAAACAAACCAGGAACAAACCAGGTAACGAACCAGGAAACGAACCAGGAACAAACCAGGTAACAAACCAGGCAACAAACCAGGAAACAAACCAGGAAGCAAACGAGGAAACAAACCAGGAAACAAACCAGGAAACAAACCAGAAAACACACCAGGAAATAAACCAGGAAACAAACCAGGAAATAAACCAGGAAACAAACCAGGAAGCAAACGAGGAAACAAACGAGGAAACAAACCAGGAAGCAAACGAGGAAACAAACGAGGAAACAAACCAGGAAACAAACCAGGAAACAGACCAGGAAACGAACCAGGAACAAACCAGGAAACAAACCAGGAAACAAACCAGAAAACAAACCAGGAAACAAACCAGGAACAAACCAGGAAACAAACCAGGAAACAAACCAGAAAACAAACCAGGAAACAAACCAGGAACAAACCAGGAAGCAAACCAGGAAACAAACCAGGAAACAAACCAGAAAACAAACCAGGAAACAAACCAGGAACAAACCAGGAAACAAACCAGGAACAAATCAGGAAACAAACAAGGAAACAAACCAGGGAACAAACCAGGAAACAAACCAGGGAACAAACGCTGCTCACATGACTCACATCTTATTTCCAGCAGATGATAATTCTGCACATGTGAGTTAAGTTCACTGTCTCTGTCTAAGGTGTCAGACTGTGGACTGTGCTACAGCGTAAACAGACAGAGATAACATCCTGTAGTTTGTAAACGTATCCTGGTTATTAACGTCATATTACATTATAATTGATCTTCATTTGATTCATTCATACATCTTCTGTCCCTCTGATCCTGTTCAGGGTGTCTGGAGCCTATCCCAGCTGTCTGAGGGTGAGAGGCGGGGTTCACCCTGAACTGGTCTCCAGCCAATCACAGGGCTGACACACACAGACCTTTCACCTTTCAAACCTTTCACGCACACACCTACTGGCGATTTAGAATCAGCAGTTAACCTGATGAGCATGTTTTTGGACTGTAGGAGGAGGCTGGAGAGAACCCATGCATGCACGGGGAGAACATGCTAACTACACACAGAAAGGCACACTGTGCCCAAACTGGGATTCGAACCAGCAACTCTCTTGCTGTGAAGCAACAGCACGAACAGCACCCTCCTTATTTGATATGTGGTGAAATTGTTTGGGCAAAAACTAACTGGTGTAAAAAACTGAATATTCTTTAAGCACACAACCTAAATATTCACCAGCAGAGGTTCATCTTCAAATATGTTTTTACCTTCATCATTAAGAGACTTCTACAATTCTACAATTCTACAATTTCATTTAGCAGACGCTTTTTTCCAAAGCGACGTACAACACAAGCAAGAATTTTGACAAGAAGGAGAAACCTTATTAAGTGCGAATAAATGCTTCAGGTTGGATTTGTCACAGGTACTCTGTCACCAAGTGCCCACTAAACACACACCCCGCCCCCCCTTTTTTTTTTTTTTTTTTTTTTTTTTTTTTTGTGTTCTATCTAAATATCGTCCATAACTAAGATTCAGGAGAAATCAATATTCAGTGCTATCGTTTGTTAAGAGCTCAGTCCGAGACTTTCTGATCTGACCACTGAGGACAAAGAGGAGAAGGGTCAGATTAAGTGCCAAAGTGTTCCCTGAACAAGTGAGTCTTCAGACCTCTCTTAAAAGTAGAAGGGGACTCTGAGGATCTTAATGAGTTGGGTAATTCATTCCACCATTTCGGTACAACAGAGGAGAAGAGTCTGGCTAGTGATTTAGAGCCATGCTGGGCTGGGAGCACCAGGCGTCTCTCACAGGCAGAGCGTAGCGGGCGGGAAGGAGTGTAGACCTGGATGAGGGACTCAAGGTAGGAAGGAGCCGATTTTGTCACTGTTTTGTGAGCCAGAAGAAGATCTTTGAATTTAATTCGAGCTGCCACTGGGAGCCAATGAAGGGAGATTAACAGCTGGGTGACGTGTGCTGTTTTGGGCAGGTTAAAGACCAGACGTGCTGCTGCATTCTGGATCATCTGCAGAGGTTTGAAAGTAGACACAGGGAGGCCTGCTAGCAGTGAGTTGCAGTAGTCAATGCGTGAAATCACAAGAGCCTGAACCAGGAGCTGTGTGGCCTGTTGTGTCAGATATGGTCTGATCCTCCTGATGTTATAGAGGGCATATGGACAGGACCGAGCAATCGAGGCCACATGAACCTTAAAGGTCAGCTGGTCATCAATCATGACACCCAGATTTCTGGCAGAGTTTGTGGACACAAGTTGATTTGATTCAAACAGGACGCTGATGTGTGGTTGGGCAGAGGGACAGGCTGGAAGGACAATGAGCTCAGTTTTGGACAGATTTAGTTGAAGGTGGCGTTCCTTCATCCAACTGGAGATATCAGCCAGACACGCTGATATCCGAGCTGAGACAGTTGTGTCATTGGGTGGAAAAGACATGAAAAGCTGAGTGTCGTCAGCATAGCAGTGGTAAGAGAAGCCATGTGAGCGGATCACTGCACCAAGTGAGGTGGTGTATAAGGAGAAGAGGAGGGGACCAAGCACTGACCCTTGGGGTACCCCAGTCAATAAGCCATGTGATTCAGACACTTCACCTCGCCATGACACTCTGAAGGATCGACCTGTGAGGTAGGACTTGAACCAAGACAGGACAGATCCCGAGATGCCAAGCTCAGAGAGTGTAGACTTCTGAAAATCACACACACATTCATTCATTCATTCATTCATTCATTCATTCATTCATTCATTCATTCATTCATTCATTCATATTTGACAGACAGATCATCTTCCTCATTTTACAGTTGATTAAAGTAGAGCATGTTCTCCAAAGAACGTCAGATTTCCTTCAGTTATTATCGGATGAACTCAAGTCTTGTGTGTTTATTGTTGCTCTGGGTGTTGATCTTGGTTGTAGTTTGGCTTCTTGACCTCTCCTGACACACATTTATTATTTATTTTATAATCAAATCTTAAACATGTACAAGTGATTACAAAAATAAATGTCCCATGAGAGACTCAGATTTACATTTATAAATCATTTGGACACATGAATGTATGATATGCTTCAAAGACATGGTCCTGAGGGATCAGAGGCTGGACTGGAGTCCTTCATTTATAGAAAAAATACCTCAAAAAGATGAGATTTTTCCACAGACCAACGTGCATGTGGGGACGTCTCAGAGAGAGCGTGTTTGTGTTTCCAGAAAGACTCCATGTCCCATGAGCACTTACAATTGAGGGCGTGACTCTTACCAAGGCGTGTGTGTTTTAAAGCAGGTGAATGGAGAGCAGGTCTTTATAACTCTTCTTTGTTCAAGACAACTTTTTTCCCAGAATGCAAAGTGACGAGGTAATGTATTTATTTGTAATTTGAAGGTGACAAAAATCAAACTTTGTGAAGTCAGTTTGTAGTTTAGTGTCCAGAAGGTGAGCGGAGTATCTGCTCAGTGTTCCTCACAGCCCGGCTCTCTGAGACTTGTCTGTAACGTGGACTCTGACTGTCTGACGGTCCAGTTCCAGCCTCCACCATTCACACAACATTCAAACACACATCTCTCTTCCACTGCTAACCTTTGCTGGCTGGTGTGGTGTTGTGATAGAGACGTTGTCCCATAAATCAGTCCTGTCCGACCCGATCAGGAAGCTAAGAAGTATCATTTATCAATAATCTGTATTGGTGCTGATAATCTGATTCTAAATTGTGGATTAGGATGAGGCAGATATCTAGAAGAGAGACTTTTTCAGGATCACTTAGAAAGTCCTCACAGACTCCAACTTGTACTGTTTGCTTTGGTAAACTAGTCAATACTGACACCTAGTGGTAAAGTCATGTTTCCCTCCGGAACCTTTGTGTTGGAACTGCTGCTAGCTTCGGAGTTATTTACTTGTAGGACCGCGTTAGCTCATGCTAGCGGGCCTTGTCGAGCTAACCTCACATAAAGAACCTGTGTGTGTTTTACTCGGTATGCTGTCTCGCAAACAGAAGCGGCTGTGGAAATACGTGGAGGAGGGCAGTTTGCTGAAGCTGAAGTCGTACCTCAGGAAGCACCGGGACCTGAGTGTGAACTTCTCCCAGGGTAAGAGGGAGAGAAGCCCGCTGCACCTGGCCTGCTGCCTCGGGGACGACGCTGTGCTGCGCCTGCTGCTCGAACACGGCGCCGATGTCCTCCAGAGAGACCGGAGAGGGGACACAGCGGTACACACGGCGGTCACCAGGGCTCTGAAACACGGGGGAACGGGTGAGGGAAGGGGGTATGAACGGGTTTTCTTGCAGTCGTCACATGTTTTACCTCCTGTTTTTGGATGTTTTAGCTCCTTTTCTTTGTTTTCAGCGTATAATGATTTGGTCGTGCCTCTGACAAAGAGCTGTCCAGAAGCTGTGAGTGCTCCAAACAAAGCTGGAGTCACACCAGAGGATCTGCTGAAGTGGATGAAGCGCACAGAGGTAACCTCACATGTGAACTTTACCTTTTACTGTTTTATTACCTGTCGTAGCTCTGTGCATGTCATCCTCTTAAACTCTGTTTAAGTCCATATGAAAACAGTCAGATGTGCTAAACACTGTTTATCTCTCAACTTATAATCGGAAAAAAAAAAGTATGACAGAAACGGGACTGTAAGTGTATCTTTTTTTCAATAAACAGTTTCTTAACAAACAGCTGTTCTGTACATATTTTAATCTTATTTTGTCTGAGTGTATTTTTTTGTTTTTCACTTTTACATGCAAACAAACGGTTTTTAGATTCTTCTTATTTCATATTATGCCATTTTTCTGTTTTTGAACATATTTATTGATTGATTTATTATTTGCCCCATTATTATTATCATTATCATTATTACTGTTGCACCAACAGACCGAGACAAATTCCTCGTGATTTTAACACTACTTGGCAATAAATCTGATTCTGATTCTGCAAAAAAGCAGAATCTTTTTTTCTTTCTTTCTTTCTTTCTTTCTATCTTTCTTTCTTTCTTTCTTTCTTTCTTTCTTTTTCTTTCTCATTCATAAAATTGAACACTCATTGATTGACACTCATTGTTTTGCAGTGCCATCAGGTGAGCTGTTGTTTTCCATTATGTCATTGTGGTGACCTCCAATAAAAAATAAGCACAAGAAAGATTTTCAAACAGGATGTGTTCATTAATTTAAGGCTAATTCAGTGTTTTCTCATCGTTTATTCTGAGTGTTATAAAAAGCATCTCTTGTAACTTTATTGCCTTGTTGCTCATGTTGATGTGCGGTTAATGTGCTGTATGATGATTCTGTGTTCTTCACAGCCTGCAGACAACATGAGCCGTCCGTCTAAAGTGGATGCTGAGAAGGAGTGGCTGGAAAAACTGTTTGGTGAATGTGAGGATGAATTCTGCGAAACGTTTGGAGTCTATGACGGTAAACTTGAGTTTGTACTTTGATGGAGAAACACGCAGATGTGTTAGTGCAGATAAAGATTAATCACGCTGGCATGAGTTTATTTTCAGTTTGTTTACAGGTAAACGCTGTTATTGTCTAGACGTGTCTTCTCTGGCTAACAGCACTGCTGTGTTTGTGTCACAGCGGATGATTTCCTTCCTGTGGATGATGAAGAGGAGGACTTTGGAGACTGGGCAGATCGAATCAGAAAAGAGTATTTTGATAAAAAGCACGCTGAGGCTCAGCGACTGGCTGCCTCATCTTCCTCTGGAGGGAAAAGGAGAAAAACTAAACAAGAGAGAGAACAGGAGCAGAAAAGCAACAAAGAGCTGCACGAGAGGCTGCAGAGGGAGCATGAAGAGTATCTGGCCCGAGCAGCTCGTAAAGAGGAAGAGACCCGGCGAGGAAAGAAGCGGAGGTACGAGGAGGGCTGTGCAGCTACTTTTCATGCTGGTTCCTCTGCCAGCAGCAAAAAGCTGAGCTACAGTGACATCCCCTGGCCAGCCCCAAGAGGCACCGTGCAGGAGATGGTGGACGTGATGCTGCACGGTGTGGACCGCAAAGACGTATCCGTGTTCCGTAAAACGCTCCTGAAGCAGCAGGCGCTGTGGCATCCTGACAAATTCGCTCAGAGGTGTGAAGCTCGGTTGGAGGAGAAGGACAAGCAGCGGATCCTGGAGACTGTCACGGCTCTGTCACAGGAGCTCAACAGACTGGGACAGAGTCTGAGGACGTGAAGTTCAGCAGTTTTATCATTTATGCATTTCATGCTTTTTCTGAATCGTCCGTTAAAGTGTGAGTGTGGTGTGTGTGACAGTGTGTTCAACTTCACTTCTTAAACTCGTTTTTATAAACTCTTCCAGACGAGCAGCTCGGGGCCAAATTCAAATTCATGTAAATCAGATCGTCCACTGCAGCTCCCAGAACACATTTAAATGAAGTCGAACGAGCTGCTTTGAATGAAAGAAAAGATACTCAGCACTTTTTCAAAACCCTTATTGTTCCCCTAAAAAACCAAATCAACAGATACGACGAGTTACCGTCAAACAGTACGACTGTGTGTGTCACTGTGTGTGTGTGTCAGTGTGTGTGACGAGGAGTGAGAAGTGTTTATTAAAGCTTTTCCTCACGGATGGAAGATGTAATCGTCTGTTCAGTTTTTTTTCATTTGGATTAAAGCTTCAGTTTGGGAATTTTTCTGCTCATGCACAAATCTGGAACACATCCTGAGTCTGAAAGATGAGCGGGAAAGACCGCAGGGCCTTGCTCAACAGCACATTCAAGAAGGCACTGCACAGATCTGCCCTGTTACTGCACGCTGTTAAATTTCACTAAAGAAAAATTGATTTCCACAGAATGGTTTCAGTGCCCCCCCCCCCCCCCATTGGCTGATTTAAATAAATAAATAAATGAATTTGATTTGAGTCTCTCTTAACTCCTGTTTGTTTCATGTCGGCCCTCTGATGCTGCTTGAAAGCAGACAGTCTCAGCACAGAGATCTTCATGCTGGAGCGAGCTTCTTTTTTAAAACATGATCTTCAGTGAGTGATTAAAAAATGTGTCTTAAAATGCAAACATTAGAATTAAATCAAAAAGAGAGAAAAAACAGATGAAAGGGAAAAAAACCGGCTCAAAGAGAAGCAGATGGTCGGTCCACTTTCAGTGAAGGAACTGAATAAGAGGATGAGGCGGTTGCCAGGTTTGTAAGCTAACCCCCTTTTATAAGAACATCATTCAGGACGAGCCAGTGGAAATTACTGTTGTACAGTGGCCCTAGTGTGCCAAACACAAAAACAAATCAGGAAGCGCAACACAGAAAGCATCATTTACTTAAGAAAACAACAAACAAATCAAAAATAAAGTATGCCAATGGACCAGAAACCCCCAAAAATTATAAACATCAAAAACAATATGAGAAGGCACAAAAAAAACAAACATGCAAAACAACAATTAAAAATAAAAACGACATTGACAGAAAAAACAAAAAAATCAGATATATGGACAAACACAAAATTCTGAGGCCACAAGAAAAATACATTACACAAAAATATGAAGACAATAAGGAAAAAAATCAGAAGAAAAGCTAAAAATGACAGAAAACAGCACATAAAGAAAACAAATACACAAAAAACAAACAGATTCCTGTTCTGACTAAACTCATGTATTCTAACAGGGTTTGTGGTTTCATTGCTGGTTTTTTTGCACTTTTATATTGTGTTTTGGGGTAAGTTTTTGGTCCAGTTTTTATTTGTTTTTTATTGTTATTTTTGAGGCAACATTTTTTTTTTGCACTTCAGAGCCTCTAAAGATTTATACATTTACTTGTGAGCTAAACCATGGCAAACTCCATTACGCTGATTGTTTAATTTATTTATTTATTTATTTATTTATTTATTTATTTATTTATTTATTTATTTTTCAGATTGAGTTACCAATCAGTTACTCAGTTGCAGTTTTCTGTTATTTTCTCCGAAACAGAAAAAAAGCAGATTATCATTTGCAGGATGCGACAATATCTGGCAACCCGGAGACGCAATCTGTGTCAATTGCTGGGCGACGTAGCGCGAATAAAGGCCGTGGTCTATTTCTGACTGAGGCTTATTTTAACCGTGTGAGGCTGCCTTTATGCCTCTTTGTCTCCGCGCGGCTTCACGCTCTTCATCTTTTGTTGCGCCTGTTGCTCGTTGGTTTCCGGTCAGCGCTGCGTCGTCGCCGTGTTTTTGCGCCGTAATGACAGGTGATCTCAGGATGACGCCTTTCTTTGTGAACGCTCGATGCAAAAGGTGTACACGGGAGGTTTCAGTCTTTGTTTTCACTTCCTTTATTTAATGAACTGCACCCGGATTACCCCAGACTGAGGATGAGAGACGGCCCCCTCTCTGGAAGTGGTCTTTATTAATGGACAATAATTAATCCTCAGGGGGGATGCTAATTGGTTAACGGCTTTAAAGCAGCGCACCGACTCGCTGCATTTTGTGATGCCCTATTTTCGCGTGTAGCACGCGGCGGCTCGTTGTGCAGGTTCCGTCGTTTACCGGCAGATTACGAAGAGGCGGAGGAGTGTGTGAGAGGGCTGCGGAGGAAAAATGGTGTTTCGGAGTGAGGAGATGTGCTTGGCGCAATTGTTTCTGCAGTCCGGCTCAGAATATGACTGCATCAGTGAGCTGGGGGAGCTGGGGCTGGTCGAGTTCAGAGATGTGAGTACAGATGGGCTCAGGTGCACACAGACACGGAGGCTCTGGACGAGAAAGATATCTTCATCTATGTCTAATATATATCTGATCTATATCTAATCTGTTTTATCTATATCTAAGTTATATCTAATCTATATTTAATCTATATCTAATCTGTATCTAATCTGTATCTAATCTGTATCTAATCTGTAGTCTGTAGTCTGTGTGCGGGGTTTCTGTGTCTGTCACCGTCCCCTGAGACGCCACGTTGAACCTTCTGCGTGTATTTGCAGTAAGTGATGCAGTGACCTGCAGCCACCTGACCTGTGGTGCTTCTCTAATTTCAGCTCAACCCGAGTGTCAGCTCATTCCAGAGGCGCTTTGTCAGCGAAATCAAGAGATGTGAGGAGATGGAGAGGATTCTGGGTAAGAGCGAGCACCTGGGATGGGACGCTGCATTATGAGGGCTTAGCACACACCTGGGGTCATCAGGGTACAGTTAGCAGGACCTGCTGAGAGTCTCTGTTAAGCAGAGCGCTGGAGGTTTAGCATTCAGGGAGGTTTGAGCAGTGATCAGCATAAAACAGCCGTCAGCAGCTTTCTGTGTGTGCAGGTTATCTTCTGAGGGAGATCCAGAAAGCTCGAATAGCTGTTCCTGAGGAGGACGAGGGTCCGCTGGCTCCTCCCCCGAGACAAGTCCTGGAGATCATGGTAAGAGTCATCTTCAGGAGTCCACATCAAACTCCTTCTTCAAAGGTTTATTGATTGATTTTTGATGCCTGCATAAGAATCATATAATATATAATAAGACGTCTGCCTCTTCATTGATGAATCTATTTGATATTTTACAGTTTCAACTATAATTTCTCAGTAAATTATATTTATTTTCTGTGCAGCTGTTTAATTAATGTACACAAACTGAAGACTGTGTGCCGGTGCTCTGATTCAATTCCTGAATTAACCCGCCTGTTTATCTGAAGTTCATACAGTACCATGAGGAGAAGATCAAATCACTTCCCTGCTTTCATTACTTTCATTACTTTCATTACTTTCATTACTTTCATTACACTTTCAGGGTTTTTTAAAAAACTGAATTTCATCTTTAAATTTTCTTCTAAATCTGGAACCATATTGAGCAACTAACTTTCCATCCTTTTTATTTGTCTGTTCTTATGTTTTAGATTTCCACAAACACTCATTAGTTCAACTTTTTGGTTTCTTGGTGGTGTAACGATGCAAGTTCTCCATAAATGACCGGAAAAATGTTCAACATAAATCTGAATATTAAATCATCTTTTAGAAAAGACAGAAAGCAGCAGAATGAGACAAGCGTACGTATCAGAGGCTAAATGACAGAATTCTCTGTTTATTATGAGATAATATGGCTAACTAATAATACACACAATATGAGATGATAATAAAATTAAATGAGATGATAATAAAATAAAATGAGATGATAATAAAATAATA
>CM061157.1:29750854-29790854 GCA_030710495.1 Labroides dimidiatus | reverse complement strand
TCTGACTTTCTGACTGTGTATGACTGTGTCTGACTGTGCCTGACTGTGTCTGACTGTGTCTGACTGTGTCTGACTGTCTGACTGTGTCTGACTGTGTCTGACTATATCTGACTGTGTCTGACTGTGTCTGACTGTGTCTGATTGTGTCTGACTGTCTGACTGTGTCTGACTGTGTCTGACTGTGTCTGACTGTCTGACTGTGTCTGACTGTGTCTGACTGTGCCTGACTGTGTCTGACTGTGTCTGACTGTGTCTGACTGTCTGACTGTGTCTGACTGTGTCTGACTGTGTCTGACAGTGTCTGACTGTGTCTGACTGTGCCTGACTGTGTCTGACTGTGTCTGACTGTGTCTGAGTGTGTCTGACTGTGTCTGACTGTGTCTGACTGTCTGACTGTGTCTGACTGTGTCTGAGTGTGTCTGAGTGTGTCTGACTGTGTCTGACTGTTTCTGACTGTGTCTGACTGTGTCTGACTGTGTCTGAGTGTGTCTGACTGTGTCTGACTGTGTCTGACAGTGTCTGACTGTGTCTGAGTGTGTCTGAGTGTGTCTGACTGTGTCTGACTGTGTCTGACTGTGTCTGACTGTCTGACTGTGTCTGACTGTGCCTGATTGTGTCTGACTGTCTGACTGTGTCTGACTGTGCCTGACTGTGTCTGACTGTGCCTGACTGTGTCTGACTGTGTCTGAGTGTGTCTGACTGTGTCTGACTGTGTCTGACAGTGTCTGACTGTGTCTGAGTGTGTCTGAGTGTGTCTGACTGTGTCTGACTGTCTGACTGTGTCTGACTTTGTCTGACTGTGTCTGACTGTGTCTGACTGTGTCTGAGTGTGTCTGACTGTGTCTGACTGTCTGACTGTGTCTGACTTTGTCTGACTGTCTGACTGTGTCTGACTGTCTGACTGTGTCTGACTGTGTCTGACTGTCTGACTGTGTCTGACTGTCTGACTGTCTGACTGTGTCTGACTGATTTTGACTGTGACCGACTGTGTCTGACTATGTCCGACTGTGTCTGACTGTGTCTGACTCTGTCTGACTGTCTGACTGTGTCTGACTGTGACCGACTGTGTCTGACTGTCTGACTGTCTGACTGTGTCTGACTGTGACCGACTGTGTCTGACTGTGTCCGACTGTGTCTGACTGTGTCTGACTGTGTCTGACTGTCTGACTGTCTGACTGTGTCTGATTGTGACTGACTGTGTCTCACTGTGTCTGACTGTGTCTGTCATCCACACAGCAGCTTGCTGGAGTCTTATGAAGCTAATCTGATGCCTCCTGGCTGCAGGTTTGTTTCAGGTCTGATCCAGCGCGTGAAGGTGGAGGCGTTTGAGCGCATGTTGTGGAGAGTTTGTAAAGGTTACACCATCCTCAGCTACGCAGAGCTGGACGAGAACCTCGCTGATCTGGACACTGTGAGTCAAACCTTTTTAATTCCCCAACCTGCCTGTATCTGACATTCCTGAGTCTGTTTTAACCTCTGGGAAAATGTGCAGCACGGTTCAAAATGTTTGTAACGTTGTGGTAAAGTCGTGTTCAAGGTGACAGAAGCGTGTGGAATCTGATAAATCACTTCATCTCACATCATCTCCAAAACTCAGAGCAAATAACATAACAAAATGTAGATCTTATTAAAACGACACTTTCAGCTTCACAGGCGTTAGCTCATGTTGTTAGCTCATGTTGTTAGCTTCTCCTTGATTCCACTGTTAAGATCATTCCAGGTCGGCCCGTGTTCCTCACAGCTTTGATTTAAAGTAAAGAGCAGTGGATCAAACTGTAAAAAGGTGTGTGTGTGGAGGGGAACACTTTATGACATCATCAGCGGTGTGGTGTCCATGGTGACAGAACATTCTCATCTTTTTAATGGGACAAAAAAATGTGGAAAATGGTGAATATTTCCAAAAAGTAGGAGGGTTAGAAATTTGAGTGACACGCGTCCCCTGAACATGCTGAACATTTGAAAAGCCAAACAGTGAAAATCTGTGAATATTTCAGGAGTAGTGAGCCAAAAAATGTTCGGGAGAATAAGCAGAAAAAAGTCAGATTTTATATGTTGAAATGTTAATTTTTCAAAACACTGAACAGCTTTAAACGCTTTCCTGCTTCTTGTGTCTGCGTCTGACTGATAAATAGTTTTAAAACACTGACGTGTTTTATCTCACAGCCAACAACAGATGATGAAACATCTTCCAAACCAGTTTGTAGATTTATTTAGGTTATAGAAGGAGGATAAGACGGATGCATTATTACCCTCAGACGTCTGACTTTGACAGCAGTTTGCAGAGAGATGAATATTTGAATATTTGAACAGAAAGCAGTAATTTGATGCTTCTGCTGCTTTCACCTCTTTATACTGTTAGCCTCATAGCATTATCGCCCAAACCACATTTCAAACCTTTCACACCTTCTTCGTGTACATTCATGACTTCCTGTTGCTCTTTTTAATGTCTTCACTGATGTAAAGTCAGTGATGTAATCACTGATCTGTGTTGTGGCTGTTTCAGGGCGAGATCAGTAAAAACGTGGTGTTTCTGATCTCTTTCTGGGGAGACCAGATCGGACAGAAAGTCCAGAAAATCTGTGATTGGTAAGAAAATGTGGCTTTACCTTTCAGTGCTTCTGTGATGGTTTTATTTTCAGCGTTCACGCCTGTGTTTGTCGCCCTCAGTTACCACTGCCATCTTTACCCACACCCTGAGAACGATGAGGAGCGGGCGGACGTCCTGGACAGCCTGAGGACACGCATCCAAGACCTGAACAATGTAGGGATCATAAACCCTCAGAGAGAAAAACTGGACACTGACACGTGTACTCAGAGAGTCCTCTGTGTTCCTCCAGGTGCTGCACCGCACTGAGGACTACCTGAGGCAGGTTCTGCAGAAAGCCTCAGAGTCCGTCTACACCTGGGTGGTCCAGGTGAAGAAGATGAAGGCCATCTACCACATCCTGAACCTCTGCAGCTTCGACGTCACCAACAAGTGTCTGATCGCTGAGGTGTGGTGTCCCGTCAGTGACCTGGCAAACCTGCGGGGGGCGCTAGAGGAGGGCTCAGTGAGTAGAAAGAACTATAAAGGCTTTTTGATTCCATGCTTTAACACAACTGACCTCTGGCTAAGCCCCGCCCCCTCCACTCACTCAGACAACCAATGAACAGTGTCAGGCGCTATGGCAGGTGTTACAGTAGGAGACACTTCACAGGAGGACACTGATGGTTTATGGGGACAGAAAGATCACAGATCATCTAGAAGTCACCAGTAGGGTCTGAACTCCTCATTGGAGGATCTATGAATCATTTTACTGCTGAAGGTCCATAAAAAGCTTCAGTTACAAGACAAAACTTCCAGGTCCCAGAGCAAACCTGATAAACCACATCTGGTTCCATCAGCATCTCAGACAACAAGACAGAGGATCAGCATCAGTCAGGAGAAAAATCTGACCTCCTTTTTACCATCTTTACCAAGAGAGTCTCTGTTAGTCTGGAGCTACAGGATTTACACTGAATCATTCAGCAGAACGTTTGACAACCTTTGTTATCTGGGCTGTTACAGATAAGCTAATGAAGCTAAGCTCCAGAAGCTAACGTTAGCTTAACTAGAGCCCTTTGGACAACAGCTAACAGTGATGGACGATCAGCAAAGAACAAAACAGGCCAATGAACTCCAACAAACAAAGAGACATGACGAACAACACAGCTAGGAGCTAACGCTAGGCTAACTTTAGCTAACGTTAGAGATGCTAAAGATAACTTTATATTTCTTTACAGCAAAGTGACGACATGTTGCCTCACATACGATGTTGACTGACCTCAGAACAGACGTGAACATCCTGGTTCATTTTATTCACGTTGAGTTGATGTTGTGTCTACAGCACAACTTGATCCAAAGAGGAAAGGGTTAAAAACACAGCCCGTCACCCAGCCTCTCACGCCTCAAACACACCGGCTGCGTCTGCGTTGCAGCTCCGCTCCGCTGCGTGTCGACTGCGATTGTCAGCTCACACCAGCAGCTGCAGGACTGACAGACAGCTGGAGTCACAGAGCGAGGAGTTCCGGCGCTTTCCTCTCCGTTAATAAACGACTCTTCATTCATGTTGTGCTGTTAAACCTCAAACCTGTTGACTCCTCTCGTGTTTTCGCTCATTGTGTCATCTTGGTGAAGATAAATACGATCTGGTTTTGACTCAGTTTGTTTTATTTTGAAAGTCTCAGGCTCTTTTTAGGAAGTTTCTGTGCGCTACTTCCTGTCCCTCTCGATCTTCTCTTCTCTGAAGTGACGCGTCACAGCTCGGGCATCCGGCAAAAATAGGATTGATAGGACCAACCACGCTGCTGAACTGCAACAGAATGGATCCAGTGTGAGTTGACACACTGACTTGAATGTAAACCATCTGATCCGGCGCTGTGACTGAGCAGAGCTGCGACACAGACGCAGCTGGTGTGACACCTCGTGTCAGAGTCACATGAACCCCATGAACACCGTTTGACCTTTTTAAAAGTTTAAAGCTCAGAAAAAAAACCTCATAAAACCAAAACTGACTTTCTGCATTTGAATGGACGTCCAGCAGAGACTGTCTGAGTGTATGGGAATGGATATAGGGACTGTGATTGGCTCATCATGTTTGAGGGCGGGACTCAGCCATAGGTCATTCACACTTCTATTCTACGAATGCACTTAATAACGTTCACAATTTTTTCCCTCCAGCACAAAGCTCAGAAAACTGAAATCACACCTGCTCGGAAAAGACTGAAGAACAAACTATTTTCTGTGCTTTGAGAAATGTGACACTCCTTATTTGGGCATCACAACAGCAAACACGCAGCATCCTTCATTTTTCATCAACAGAAACAACTGAATGTGATGATTCACAGCCGCCTCTCTGAACACAAAGCTGCAGCTGAGAATGATCTTTATGTGTAAAATATTCTGTTTTCAGTTTTATGACATCACTGCTCAGACGTTTCTCTCTCTCTCTCTCTCTCTCTCTCTCTCTCTCTCTCTCGCCCTTAATGAATGTATATCTTCATTTGATCAGCTGTGATCAGCTCCTGCTCAGATGTCCCCCTTGCTTGAATCTCCGTCTGTCCTGTTTTTTCTTGTATCGCTGGCTGAACCATCTTTGTTTGCTCGGGTTGAACAACACGTGGAAGCAGCTCCGTCTGCTTCGAGCTGCTGATTTGATGTTTTTCTGACAACATGTTTCACTCAGAGTGCAGCAGACAGACAAACTGCTCTGAGGATCACACAAAGGCTCAGAGACAGTGGATTTTAAAAGTCTACATGTGAGGTTTTTGTGATGTAAAGAGGTCAAGGGCATTTATTGTTGGTTTTTAATGCAGTGCTGCCTGAGGGGTCAAAGGTCACGGGCATTCAGTGTTGGTTTTTAATGCAGTGCTGCCTGAGGGGTCAAAGGTCACGGGCATTCAGTGTTGGTTTTCAGCCTTGCTGCTTACGTGCAGAGATTTCTCCAGATTCTCTGAATCTTTTGATGATATTATGGACTGTAGATGATCAAATCCATCAATTCTTTCACATTGTTGAGAAACATTGTTCTTAAACTGTTGGACTGTTTGCTCACGCAGTTGTTCACAAAGTGATGAACCTCGTCCCATCCTTGCTTGTGATCGACTGAGCCTTTCAGGGATGCTCCTTTTATACCCAATCATGACCCTCACCTGTTTCCAATGAACCTGTTCACCTGTGGAATGTTCCAAACAGGTGTTTTTGGAGCATTCCTCAACTTTCCCAGTCTGTTGTTGACCCTGTCCCAGCTTTTTAGGAACGTGTTGCAGCATCAAATTCAAAAACAGTGAATATTTACAAAAAACAATAAAGTTTATCAGTTTGAAGAATAAATATCTGGTCTTTGTGGTGTGTTCAGGTGAATTTAGGTTAAACAGGATCAGCTAATCATCGGATTCTGTTTTTACGTTTTACACAGCGTCCAAACTTCACTGGCTTGGGGGGTTGTAAAAATAAACACTACCTCCCTCCTGTCCTGACGGACATTTAAAGCTACATTTCACTTCATACGTACTCATTAAAAAGCACATTTCAGTATGTTTTCTCTTTCTTTCTTTAACAGAGAAAAGGCGATGCCACTGTGCCGTCCTTCGTGAACCGTATCCCCAGCACCGACACTCCTCCGACCCTTTTAAGAACCAACAAGTTCACGTCAGGCTTTCAGAGCATCGTGGAGGCGTACGGCGTGGGGGACTATCGCGAGGTAAGCCCAGGTAAGATCTCAGTCGGCTGAACAAACTGAAAGTCTCTCTCTGTTCATGCAGCTTCAGGAGGTTCACGGTGAGAGCTCTGAGTGTGTTTCTGGTCCCTGCAGCTCCCTACACCATCATCACGTTCCCCTTTCTGTTTGCTGTGATGTTCGGCGACCTCGGGCACGGGACGGTAATGAGTCTCTTCGCCTTGTGGATGGTGCTGACAGAAAAGAAGCAGAAGAAGAAAGGCTCCAGTAATGAGGTGGGAACGAGTGCCCGGCTCCTCCGTTATGGAGGGTTTAGTGGATTTGATTTAGTTGAGCTCATAAACTCGTCTCTGTTGGACTCAGATATGGACGACTTTCTTCCACGGTCGGTACATCATCCTGATGATGGGGCTTTTCTCCGTGTACACCGGGCTGATCTACAACGACTGCTTCTCCAAGTCCTTTAATATATTCGGATCTGGCTGGAGTGTCAAGGCTATGTTTGCGAGCCAGCAGTGGACGTGAGTTGTAAAAAGAAACTCACTCGGACGTGTTTGTCAGATGGAGTTTGGTGCTTTTTAACAGATCTTCTTTGTTTTAATTACAGAAACAAAACGCTTCAGACGAACGCTCTGCTCACACTGGACCCAAACGTCAGTGGAGTTTTCAGTGGACCCTATCCATTTGGCATCGACCCTGTAAGCAAACGCACACTGACATGAATATCTGAAATCTAATTTGGCTTTCTTCACTTTGAGATGCTTTTTGATGTTTCAGATCTGGAACCTGGCCGTGAACCGGCTCTCCTTCCTTAACTCCTATAAGATGAAGATGTCGGTTATAATCGGGGTCGTCCACATGAGCTTTGGAGTGGTGCTGAGTGTCTTTAATCACTTGTGAGTGACTCCAGATATCAGATCCTGACAGAGAGAGGAAACAACATGAGCGATCCACCATCAGTATTTTCCCATGAATCATTTAAACCACATGTCAGGGTCTCCGACAGAGAAGAAAAACCCCTTACTGGACAGCAGAGACCGTCAGATATAAAGGGGGGTGGGGGGGTGGGGTGGGGGGGGGGGGGGGGGTATGTAAGTGTCGAGCAGGGGTGTGTCCAGACCTTTTAGACTGGGGTGCTCTGACCAGGGGGGCATGAATTATGTGAGCCAACACTCTGATATGCTCTAAAAACACAGGATTACAGACCACAGCTTAAAAAACAGACTGAGACAAAGTGTTTTAAAAACATTTCAAACCAAAGTTTAACTGAACGGTACTTTAGTGCATGAAAATAATGCAGTACAGCTTTCTGTAGTTGTAGTTTGAAACTCAGATTTTTTAATTTGATTGTTAGTTTTTAATTGATGACATTTTTGTTTGTTCGTCACCATGTTTGTTGTGAAAGCTTCTCCCTCTGAACTGTTGCTCTAAATGCTCCACTCTTGGCTTGAAGCGGTCTCAGAAAGATAATATTTACCCCTGCCAACACGTTGTTGGTGTGGTCTCTTATTAGAATCAGCTGAAGAAAAGGAAAACGGAATCACTGACTGTGCTTGTGTTCCCTCTCTTCAGGCACTTCGGACAGAAATTCAATGTGTATCTGCTGTTTCTTCCTGAGCTGCTCTTCCTGCTCTGTCTCTTTGGGTACCTGGTTCTCATGATCCTCTACAAGTGGTTGGCATTCGGCGCCCAGGACTCGAGCCAAGCCCCGAGCATCCTCATTCACTTCATTAACATGTTTGTCATGCAGGGGAAGGACATGACTCCTCTGTACCCAGGACAGGTACGTCTGCATCAAACATCAGAACTACAGCAGCTTTTCATTCCCTCTGATCCTCATGAAGGTCTTGGTCCTGATTCCACAGACCGGTCTGCAGATTTTCTTAGTGCTGGTAGCTCTGCTGTCAGTTCCTGTGCTGCTGCTGGGGAAACCGCTCTACTTGTATTGGCTGTACCGTGGAGGCAAAGGCCTGCGCAGACGCAGAGTATGTGCAGCCGCATCACTCCAAACGTGTCTGAAGTACTCGGACTGACTTTTCAATCCTCCTTTGAATCGTTGCTGTTGTCTCTCCTCAGGGTTATGAGCGGGTGAGGCGCGTGAGTGAGGATGACAGTTCAGCACCGGCTCCCTACGAGGAGGATGAAGAGGAAGGAACTGATGAAGTGCCGAGCAGAGAAGCTTTACCCAAACAGGTGAGAGATCCTCCAGGATCCTGCTGTCCTGATTGGAGTCTTCTTCATGCTGACCGGTTGGTTGGTTGGTTGGTTGGTGGGTTGGTTGGGTGGGTGGGTTGGTTGGTTGGTTGGTTGGTTGGTTGGTTGGTGGGTTGGTGGGTTGGTTGGTTGGTTGGTTGGTTGGTTGGTTGGTTGGTTGGTGGGTTGGTTGGTTGGTTGGTTGGTGGGTTGGTGGGTTGGTTGGTTGGTTGGTTGGTGGGTGGGTTGGTTGGTGGGTTGGTTGGGTGGGTGGGTTGGTTGGTTGGTTGGTTGGTTGGTGGGTTGGTGGGTTGGTGGGTTGGTGGGTTGGTTGGTTGGTTGGTTGGTGGGTTGGTGGGTTGGTGGGTTGGTTGGTTGGTTGGTGGGTTGGTTGGTTGGTGGGTTGGTTGGGTGGGTGGGTTGGTTGGTTGGTTGGTGGGTTGGTGGGTTGGTTGGTTGGTGGGTTGGTTGGGTGGGTGGGTTGGTTGGTTGGTTGGTTGGTTGGTGGGTTGGTGGGTTGGTGGGTTGGTTGGTTGGTTGGTTGGTTGGTGGGTTGGTTGGTTGGTTGGTTGGTTGGTTGGTGGGTTGGTTGGTGGGTGGGTTGGTTGGTTGGTTGGTTGTTGGGTTGGTGGGTTGGTTGGTTGGTTGGTTGGTGGGTTGGTTGGTTGGTTGGTTGGTGGGTGGGTTGGTTGGTTGGTTGGTTGGTTGGTGTGTGGGTTGGTTGGTTGGTTGGTTGTTTGGTTGGTTGGTTGGTGGGTGGGTGGGTGGGTGGGTTGGTTGGTTGTTTGGTTGGTTGGTTGGTGGGTGGGTTGGTTGGTGGATGGGTTGGTTGGTTGGTTGGCTGGTTATCTAAGCTGTTGGTTTGATGTTACGTTCATGTTTCCAACCCTGTTAAAACATCTGGCCAAAAGATTTCTGTTGAATCGACCAGCTGAGTAAGAGGGGCACACTGTTCTGCTCTGTGCTCCTCTGTGCTGCTCTGTTCTGCTCTGTGCTCCTCTGTTCTGCTCTGTGCACCTCTGTGCTCCTCTGTTCTGCTCTGTGCTGCTCTGTGCTCCTCTGTTCTGCTCTGTGCTCCTCTGTTCTGCTCTGTGCTGCTCTGTGCTCCTCTGTTCTGCTCTGTGCTCCTCTGTTCTGCTCTGTGCTGCTCTGTTCTGATCTGTTCTGTTCTGCTCTGTTCTGCTCTGTTCTGAGCTGCTCTGTTCTGCTCTGTTCTGCTCTGTGCTGCTCTGTTCTGTTCTGCTCTGTTCTGCTCTGTGCTCCTCTGTTCTGCTCTGTGCTCCTCTGTTCTGCTCTGTTCTGCTCTGTGCTGCTCTGTTCTGCTCTGTGCTCCTCTGTTCTGTTCTGCTCTGTTCTGCTCTGTGCTCCTCTGTTCTGCTCTGTGCTCCTCTGTTCTGCTCTGTTCTGTTCTGCTCTGTTCTGCTCTGTTCTGAGCTGCTCTGTGCTCCTCTGTGCTGCTCTGTGAGAGAGGACATTAGACAGGAAGTGAACCTGGAGCTTTTTTTATTGCAGATTAAAGGAGCATTGTGTTAATTAATGGTTTCATTGAAACATTTCTGGAATGTTTGATTCTGTTTCTGCAGTTCGACTTTGCAGATGTGCTCCTTCACCAGTCCATCCACACCATAGAGTACTGCCTGGGCTGCATCTCCAACACCGCGTCCTACCTGCGTCTCTGGGCGCTCAGCCTGGCTCACGCTCGTAAGTAAAGAAGAGAAGAAGAAAGCACAGAGCATGCTCAGTAAGGCCTGCAGCTTTATTGAGCTGTACTTCATTTAAAGTTTGTCTTAATGTGGTGTTCTATGGTTTCAGAGCTGTCTGAGGTGTTGTGGTCCATGGTGATGCGTTTGGGTCTGAGGGTCACCACCAGGGTGGGGGTTGTATTTCTGGTCCCTGTGTTCGGCCTCTTTGCCACGCTCACTGTGTCCATTCTCCTCGTCATGGAGGGCCTGTCGGCGTTCCTCCACGCGCTCCGTCTTCACTGGTGAGCCTCATCGTACCCACTCTGTGGATGACTCCTCTGATGCTAACGGATGCATGGTTTGCTGGTTTGGCTGATAAAATGTCAGAAATATGGATAATATGTTTGTTTGTTTGTTTGTTTGTTTGTGCCTTGTCTGAGCCTTCGTCTCATTTGAAGCTAAAATGATCTCACTGGACTGAAAATGAGCCACATTCACTGGACGAGTCCAGATTAATGTCTGACCCCACTGCAGGTTTCTTATGCTCACTTCAGGCAGCTCAGGCCTCATTTCTGCCTCTTGATGTCTTGAAGTAAGACTTTGTTCTGGACTTGTTGGGTAAATGTGGTCCATATTAAGTCAAAGGTCCCGTTTACACAACAACAGTCTTAGGATGGAACTCGGAGGTGTCGTTGTGTTTCGGCCTCTCGTTTACACAGAAACAGCGTTTTAACTCTTTGAGCTGAAACAGAAACTTGAAAACTCCCTCCTGATGGAACATTCTGACACGCCACGGCCACCGTTACCGTGGAAACAGCAAGCCGCAGTTTTCAGTGGAAACAGCGACGTCACGCTCCGCTTTGTGTGTCACACCTACAGCAACAGTAACAGTGGAGCCGCGTTGTACTGCTGAATAAACAAAACATGAACACGAACATGTTTAAGTTTTTCTAAGAAGTTTTTTCTGTAAAAGAAACAAACATCTTATTTTAAATAGTTCATCTTGAGTTATGGTATCATCAGAACTTTCACTCCTTCATCACCCCTCTATGAGCTGCTGTTAAAGTGTAATACAGACGTTATTTTCAGTGATGGATGTTTAAAGAAAGGTAACTTTGTGAGCATTGAGCTCTTTTTTCCATCATTAACATAAATTATCCTCATGTTTGACTTCAGGGTGGAGTTTCAGAACAAGTTCTACCACGGAGCCGGCGTGAAGTTTCTGCCCTTCGACTTCTCCCTCCTGCCCTCGGTGTTCGAACAGGATGGCTTGCTCTAGAAGTGGACTGTGAGGGAAGCAGACTTTCTAATGAGGAGGGATGCTGTGAGCTGGAAGAAGTCACACTGTGATAACCACAACAAACCGTTCAACACGGTGGATCCAAACTCACTCTTGTAGCAACATTTTTTCACCAGGAGGATTTTTAAACCTGATCGGCTGTGCTGACTGCCTTACTCTGATCCCAGCAAACCTCCGAGTACGGAGGCTCAAAATTCTCCCTCAGTTCAACCTTCACAAGTCTGATCCCGCTCAGCACGTCTTTAATCAGCAGGTGGATCTGAAGGTGTGATTTGCACTGTGCTGTATAAACATGGTATTAAAAAGGAAACGTTACACAGCACAATGTGAACGTCATCTCCCCCTGTTATAGTGCCATCTGATTTATTTCTAATGGTGGCGTGGGGACGCCGCCGCGTCATCAGTCAAACTCTGATCTACTCCAAACTCCCCGTCTGTGAGAAATATTGTCACAAAGCACTTTGCAGAAACGATTGTACGATAAGAAGTTTCACTCCTGACTGTGATGATGCCAAATGAAAATAATCTTCATGTGTTCGCCGTTTGCTTATTTACTTAGTGCTTTTCTTTGAGCGTACCCCCCCCCCTCCCGTAATAAACGGTCAAATATAAGAAGAAGCTCCAGAGAAAGTCGAGAAGCCTTAGGTCGCTCTTTGATAATACCGCTTGTTGCGTTTGTTAATGATAATTAATCATGTTATTTATTGAAATATTTGTCTGTAAAGAGTCTAATATTTTACCATTTTGATGTGTTGAATAAAGGTTTCAAGAAACAAGCGAAAGGCGTGTTTGTTTTTCTTTGATAGCTTATTGTTGATGATTTCTGGGATGATCACAAAATGTTTGGAAAATGTTTTTCACTCAGACGTTTGGGCATGAAGCTCCTCTGATTTAACCCCCTGTAACCCTAAATCTGTCTGTGGAGGACAGGAGCAGGAGTGGAGTGTGTGTGTGTGTGGGGGGGTGATTATTTAAAGAAGTCGTTTCTATTTTCATGGCTGGGTTGTGTTCACCTCAGAACACAACCCAGCCGGCCTGTCCCATCTGATGGTTCATGACTCTGATGAACGTTTGAGTTACAAAACTTTACTGAACAACTGAAAGTCCCTCAGTCTGCATGGGGAGTGAAGCTCACAGCACACAGGAAACTGAAACACAAACCAAAGAGTAAGAAGTTGACTGATTTGCATTAACGTGCTGCCTTAAACTGTAGAAAAAGGTTTTATTAAAATCATCACACTGTAAAAAAAGGGAAGAATGGATAAAAACACATCTGATGATAAATATTAAAATTAGTGGGCCTTGAGAAATATTCCCAAGTGTGAAAGAAGAAGAAGGTGCTCATTTTTTATCAAGAAATATTCTTTTAAAGAAAGTGTGTTTGTGCCAGTTTGGTGTATAAAATATGCTTCACGGTGTGCTGCTGTTAAAACCCCCAAATCAGCCCACAGCTCTGCCACGGTCACTCATTCATGAGTTACATATGGGGGGAGGGTGTGTGTGTGTGTGTGTGTGGCTGGAGAACTGTTTGACAAAGTTTGTAAATTGGGTTCAAGGTCATTTCCCTTTTTCCCTTGAGCAAGGCATCGAACCCCCAACAGCCCCCATCTCCAGGTTATATCAGCCTCTGTGTGTGTGAGTGTGTGTGTGTGTGTGTGTGTGTGTTACATGGCATTTACTGAGATTTTCTTCATGCTGGAAGAGAAATGATTCTTATAATAACGTGTTTCATCAGTCAGTGGGGGGGGGTGCATTTTACAGAGAGAGAGAGAGAGAGAGAGAGAGAGAGAGAGAGAGAGAGAGAGAGAGAGAGAGAGAGTGAGAGAGAGACCGAGAGACCTGCGTCCATATTCTACAATCCTGTGATAAGGACGTCATCATGATACCCCCCCCCCCCCCCCCCCCCCCACACACACACACACACACACACACACACACACACTCATCCACAGGCTGTATCATCAGGCGCAGCAGTGGTTTCCGGGCTCCGCTGCTGGTTTCCAGTTTGGAGTCGCACCGTGAGCGCGTGAGCGCCGTTCAGCCTCGTGCGGCAGGAAAAGGAGAATCCCGCTCTTTCTGTCCGTCTGTCTGAGGCTACATGTGGACCAACAGCTGCAAGCTAACTGTAGCTGTGGCGGAGAGGACCCAGTGCACATACAGTGCAGTGCAGCGGAGCTAACCCCCTCACGGTAACGGAGCAGCAGCAGCTGAAGGCTAACTGTACCGGGACTCACCGTCCAGGAGGACATGAACGAGCTGGTGAGGAGTCTGCCCTCCCCGACCCTCCCGGGGATGCTGCTGCCCTGTGCGGATACCTACAAAGGCTGGCTCTTTAAATGGACCAACTACCTGAAAGGCTACCAGCGGCGGTGGTTCGTCCTCAGTAACGGCCTGCTGTCCTACTACAGGTACCGGTACCACAGGGTTACTGCGACCGTCGGTCCAGTCAGCAGTTCAGGGCGTCTTAAACCGCTGCAGAGCGCTGAATCAGGGTTTGTTAAGACTTTATGACGGTTCACTTTGAAGGCGTCAGAGGCTGGAGGCTCCATTTGATTTAGTTTATACCAGGAAAATGAACTTTTTAGGTTCAGGCATCAAACCATAACAGCTAAGCTTTAAAAAGCTCCTGAGTCATGGTCCTGAGATGACTTCAGACAATGAATAATTTAACCTTTATGGAGACACGGATCCCATTTCACACAATAATAAATAAATTAAAATTAGGAATTTGCCCAAATTGTTTTTAAAAATATTCTTAGAACCTGCTGCTGGCAAAAAAAAAAAGTTTTGATCCTTTATGTTTTTTTTTTAACCTGACCAAAAACACTTCCGTGTAATTATGACTCGGTATCTCAAAATTTCTCTGTAGTTTCTCATGACAGCTGCTGAGTAGCATGAGATGAGTTCTTCTTTTCTTTCTTGGCAGAACAAACTTCCGTCCATCAAACAGGCCATCAGTTCACTTCAGTTTGTCCTTCTTGATCTCTGAGGTTAAACTGAGAGATGCAGCAGGTTAACTAGTGAACTAGTTAGCTTGTTTAGGTTAGCGTGCTGAGTTAACATCAAACATCAGAAAGTGTACACATTCTTTATTGGAGTCAGGTTATATAATCAATAAATAAATCAATCAATCAATCAATAACTAACTGGCAGCTGGACTGCAGGAAAGGTAACATGTCCTACTTAGACGCTGAACATTGACTGATTTATAAAGACATAAACAGGTTAATACATATAAAGACACACAGATTAGACAGAAATCAGTACAGGTGTAAAATGCTCTCTGTTACATTTCAAACACTGATCAAGTGTATGAGCTCCTTGATGTCACACACTGATATGGTTCATGATTCTGTCGGACGTGTAGGGTTTCCAGTCCAGGATGATTCATCCCTGAAGCCTGGTTGTTTCAGCGTCATATCTGCTCTATTATTGAAGTTTACAGCAGCATCAGTGATGACAGCCTGGAGAGTTTTTTACTGACAGGTCTCATCCTTGATCCGTCCTCTTTTGGTCCCTCAGGACTCAGGCAGAGATGGCACACACCTGTCGGGGCACACTTCCTGTTGCAACAGCTCAGGTCGAGGTGGGTGACACGTGCCACTTTGTGTTAACAAGCGGAGGAAGGAACTATCACCTGAAGGCCACCTCGGAGGGAGAGTGTCAGCGATGGGTGTCAGCCCTGCAGCAAGCGAGAGCCAATGCCACTCTTCTGATGCACCACTCTGGTATTCTATTAAAACATGTTTGTAAATCAGCCCATAGTTATACTCGATTTATCGACTACTCTGAGGTGCTTCAGAGAAACGATGAGGTCCGGCTCTGAGAGTTTGACGCAGATGAACTAATTTTAGCTCTAACCTGAATGAAGCCTTGTGCAACCAAGACCCACTTAGAAAAAATCATGTTTTATTTATTCTCATGAAAACATGGAGCCACTAGAGGGCAGCATTGTCTAACACGCTAAAGAAAGAGTGATTTTTAAATGTTTAATAATGGGACAAACGTCTTCTTCTTTCAGCGATGGGTCACTGTAGACCTCAGGAACCTGTTTTAGTCAAATATCTAATAATTCAATGAGCCCTCAGTGCTGGTGTTAACAGACAGAAGCAAGCACGCAGCATTTTCCCTCTCTTTCTCTTCCCCTCTCTCTCCTCTGCACAAATCTGCAGGGACGATCATGCAGCTCCCACCTCCCTCCCACTCTGTCTCTCTCTCCCTCCCTGTCTCCTTCGGTATGACGACAGCGCCGAGCTGAATGAAATGACCTTCCTCTGGACTCCTCCTCCCGCTCCGGTGGCAGGAGGAGTAAGAGGCAGAAACGGGGTGTGAGGGTTTCTCATTGACAGTGTCTCTCAGCACACACTCTGTGGACAGTAGGGAGGCACGGGTGCAGCCTTTTCACTGAGTGTCACCTTGTAAGTAGTCTGTGAATTATCTAATTCAGGGTTAGGACTGAGATAGAAGTGCTGTGCTTTCATGACCGCCTGCATGCTAATGTGTTTTCCTCTGTGTGACGAGCTGCTCGTTCCTGTAGTTCAGAAAGTTTGATCAGCTGTGATCAGAACGTTTAGAATCAAACACTGATCGCATGAAAAACATTAATTAGCAGTTTTTTCTTCAAGTCACTGCAGAAGGACAGAACAGTGTTTAACCAGCAGCATCAGATGTGTGTGTGTGTGTGTGTGTGTGTGTGTGTGTACATCCCTTTGATTTCTGCTTGTATCGTCACCTCTAAGGTGTGACCCTTTGAGCAACCCTTTCTGCTGAGTAGAGGTTTTGCACCTGCACAGTGGAAATCAGCGTCACAGTTCGACAGGTCATGTACCCAGACAGGTGTGGCTCCATTTCTTACCTTCGACTGACCACCAGGTGGAAAAGAACTGGTCCACTTACAGGAAGAGTCGTGCTGTGAAGCAGGCGTCAGGTCAGGTTCACCTGTTTGGACAGATGAGTGTTTGCATGTGGCAGCTATGACAGGTGTGCTCACCTTGCTGTGGGTAGCAGCAACTCCAACAGGAAGCAGGCTTTGATGAGCGGAGCTTCTTCAGGAGGTTTGACACGGCCTCACCTGCCCTCTCAGGTGACTCAGGGCTCAGCTCTTAGAAACACACCATGACTGTCTGCAGGGATCTGCTCCACTGTTTGCTTCACATGGTTAGAAACACGTCTGTAGAGCCCAAACATGAGCTCTAACATGCTGTGATGAAGTGTGTGATGTGATTACAGATTATTAATCTGTCAGCCTCTTAGTTATGGGCTTAGCAGGGATATTAGAAGGCAGTGAAGTGGCTTGGAGTAGATTAGATCAGGAGTGATCATGTGACCGTTGCAGCAGTCGTCAGGTCTTTCTCCTCAGCGACATTTTAACGCACGTTCGTGGGTTTGTTGTGGAAAACGAGGTGCTGCTCTGATCCGTGTGAGTGCTGATGAGGAGGTGACGCTCGGGCTGTGCTTCAGAGAGCTTTGAGCACATCGAATGATTCTGCTGGTTTTTCACTCTGAGTCCCACTCTGTGTCCATGTTCGCTCTTCCTCCATCACCTGTGGGTGTGTTTTCATGATTCAACAGTGAGTCACCGGTTCCTCTCAGACTGAACAGAGTCCTGCATGAGAAGAAAAACCAGAACTCTTTAGTTCTCAGGCCAGCCAGCCTCTGTGCTGCATGCACGCTGTTGATGCATGGCTGTGTGTGTTTATATATGTCAAAGA
Source organism: Labroides dimidiatus (assembly GCA_030710495.1). Lineage (NCBI taxonomy): Eukaryota > Metazoa > Chordata > Actinopteri > Labriformes > Labridae > Labroides > Labroides dimidiatus. The sequence goes on along the minus strand of CM061157.1, from coordinate 29,773,771 downwards.
GCGCCACCATGAACACGGCTTTAACATGCACAGATGTCAGAACTTCTCCCTGGGCTGTAAATGGGTCAGGAAATGTTGTTTTGGCCCTGATCGTGTCCTCCTGGGACGTTTCTAATCCAGTCTGCTCAGATGCTTCTGATGTATGTCTCCGCTTTGCCATGCAGACTCTGGCCTAGATTCAACAAACATGCTCATGAGGTTCCAGATTACACACGCAAGTTTTTTCTCGTTGGGAGGGAAAAAATGTTTTGACCCAGATAATTTCTGTGAGATATGACGCAGGCAGACACGGCCTCTGTTAAAGCTGGATTATTAGTGTTGAGGTTGATAAGTGTGTTCAGTGAGACACCAGCTGTTATCTACATGTTTCCTTTTGTTTAGGACTGGAGGTATTTAGAGGCTTCAATGAGGAACAATCTGCCAGGACAGCATTCAGGAAACGAGCACTCAGATATCTTAAATCAAAACAGAACGTTGGTTTGGTGACGGATTCATCAGGTTCAGCTGCACAGACCATCAACAATAACACAAATAAATGTCATAAAACAAATTTTAACTTGAATTAATTTGAAGGTAGTCTGAATAATTACAGGTTAAAGTAATGTCATCATTTTCTGTCGTCAGTCCATTTCCATCTTCCTGAGACGGACGGCTCGGCTGCCAACAGCGGGTAGAGAGGGAAACAGAGAGGAGGGAAAGGCTAATGCGTCATCTTTTTTTCTCCTTTCTATAAATAGCCCGGCCTCCTGGTTGCACAGGCCTCCGTTTCCAGGGCAACGGTTTTCATTCACAGCTTTCCAATGGTGTAGAGGAAGGGGGTGTGGGGGATCATCATCACCCCCCCCCCCTCCTCTCCATCTTTAAACTTGTTAAAGTCTGCGTTAAGACTGTCAGGAAACGGTTAAATTCCAGAGTTGTGCTTCCACAGCAGATGATGAAACGAAGGTTTGATCACCTCTAATAACATCCACCATCTAATAACCTCTGTGCTGGTTTTTCTTGTCCTTCTACATGAAGATGACTCAGGGGATGAAGGTCCCGGACCTCAGGAAGATCGAGCCCTGACCCAAGGGGTGCTCAAGACTCTGGCCAGCAAGCTGGATGACCTGAGCACCTGTAATGAGCTGATCGGGAAGCACGGCGCCGCTCTCCAGCGCTCCCTTAGCGAACTGGAGGATCTGCGTGGATCTGCTGACAGCACGGACAGAGTTAAAGCCGTCAACGAGCGAGCAACCCTTTTCCGCATCACCTCCAATGCTATGATCAATGTGAGTCCACGCTGCGCAGGCAAGGATACCCTCAGCCCCCCCACCAAGAACCCAGGACAGTCTTCACCTCCTCATAGAAATAAATGTCTCATTGGACTCACACCCCCACGTCCCATGACGTTTCACAAACACCTTCAGAGTGTTGTTAAAGGAAAGGTGATGAACACAGAAACATGAGCCTGACCATCAAACTCAAAACGAGTGAAGATTTACACAAAAAACAAACTTTATCAGTTTGAAGAATAAATATCTTGTTTTTGTAAAGTATTCAGTTTTTATTTACGTTTAACACAACGTCCAAACTTCTCTGAGCTGAGGTTGAAATACGAGTCACAATCAGACAGGTTCAGAAACACGTCTCATTTCAGTGGATTCAAAGTGAACATGACGCCTGAGCTGCTTAGAAAGAATAAAAACATCCTCCAATGGGGTAAAAGACGTATTTGTTGAGTTTCCTGTCTGAGGTCACTGTTGTAAATCCGTCTCACCCCATTTGAAGGTTTTTTAGGTGCCTTTTTTAGTCTTTTAATGTCTTAAAATAAGATGTTTCTCTGGGCTTCTCGGGTGACTGTGGCTCATTTTAAGTTGAACTGAAATCTTTTAAATAAGTCACACTTGCCACTTGCTGAAATGACAGTTTTTGTGCTTCTCTCCTGGAGAAGTCAGTCTGCAGCTTCTTTAACGTGTGCCGTCTTCACACCTCAGGCTTGTCGTGACTTTCTGGACGTAGCAGAATCTCACAGCCGGAGGTGGCAGAGGGCCCTGCAGCATGAGAGAGAACAGCGCCACCACCTGGAGGAGACCATCGAACAGTTAGCCAAGCAGCACAACAGCTTAGAGAGAGCCTGGAGGGAGAATCCCACCTCATACACAGGTGAGAAACAACAGCTCACCTGTTCACCAGGTGCTGACTGATTTAATCACAACCAAACAGCCTGAAGGGCTCCACATTAAAACAGCACGTAGAGAGAGCGAGAGACAGAGAGACAGTTCATCTGAACAAGAGAGAGAGAGACGTGCCAGCTCCATGTCCTCACACGAAGGAAGTTCCCTCACTGGATTCAGAGACGCGTCAGGGTCCAGGACTCCTAAACACTCTTTAAAATAACTGTCTGCATGTGGCCCAGACCCCCCCCCCCACCCCCACCCCCAGTCTCCATGTGACCGATTAAACCTCTGAACATATCATTCACATGTACGTATGTATGATATCATATGTTCATATGTACATATGTATGATAACATATGTTCATATGTTCACATGTCTGTATGTATGATAACATATGTTCATATGTTCACATGTCTGTATGTATGATAACATATGTTCATATGTCCGTATGTATGATAACATATGTTCACATGTTGTATGATAAAATATGTTCATATGTCTGTTTGTATGATAACATATGTTCACATGTTGTATGATAACATATGTTCACATGTTGTATGATAACATATGTTCATATGTTGTATGATATCATATGTTCATATGTCTGTATGTATGATAACATATGTTCATATGTTGTATGATATCATATGTTCATATGTTGTATGATATCATATGTTCATATGTCCGTATGTATGATAACATATGTTCACATGTCCGTATGTATGACATCATATGTTCACATGTCCGTATGTATGATAACATATGTTCATATGTTCACATGTCCGTATGTATGATAACATATGTTCATATGTTCACATGTCCGTATGTATGATAACATATGTTCATATGTTCACATGTCCGTATGTATGATAACATATGTTCATATGTTCACATGTCCGTATGTATGATAACATATGTTCACATGTTCACATGTCCGTATGTATGATAACATATGTTCATATGTTCACATGTCCGTATGTATGATAACATATGTTCACATGTCATCGCTCACGTGTTTACAGCTGTTAACTCACCAGCTCTCAGTCTTTTCATTGTTTCTTGTTGTAAAGCGAGTTTCTGTCACCTCGTTGTCGTCTCACAGAATCAAAATGTCGCCCTCTTGTGGCGAGCAGAAGTGATGCCTGCATGTGACGGAGGACAATCAGAGCAGATTTGAGTCTGGTTTGTGTTAAAGGCTAACTGAGTGAAAGTCTGCAGGGTCTGAATCCATCTCCTCATTCAGTGTTTTAGTTTTGCAGCTTTTCTCTTTTTACCCTTTTTCTTCTTGTTTTCTGTGTTCCAGACGTGATTCTGTGATTCTGTGATTCTGTGATTCTGTGATTCTGTGATTCTGTGTTCCAGATGTGATTCTGTGATTCTGCAGCCTTTGCATGTTAAAAACATGATTTATGAAATGAACAAGGAAATAGTTCATTAAGTTACAACTGACACTTCCTGTTTTGAAAGCGACATTTTGTGAGCTGAGCTGCTGTTTCCTCACTTGTAATCAATAAATGAAACTTCTGCATCACATTCTGTCTCACTTATATCTGTAGATTAAAGACCCTGCTGCTGCTGCTGTTTGTCTGCTGTAGGTGTGGAGCGGTCTCAGGAGGGGGACGCGAGTGATGAGAATGACGAAGCCGAGTTCTTTGACGCCATGGAAGACTCCCCTGCGTTCATAACTGTTACGACGAGCGGTGACATACAGCGCAAGTGAGACGTGATGTCTGTGCAGAATGAGCTGGGAGCTGTTTCACATCAGACTGAGGCGTGATCTGATCTGTGCTGCTTTCCCTGCAGGCGCTCAGGGAGTAACCAGAGTATGATGAGTGGAGGAGTGTCCAATGACTGGACTCACAATGAGAATGTAAGTCCCTGCAGACGCATGTTATTAAACTCAAACTGATTTATTCACTACTTCTACTGTTTAAGGGCCTTTCCTCTGAATCTCTGCCGTCTGTTTGTTGTAACTCCATAATAATAAAGTTAGATTTCTGTATTTTTTCAGCTCTGAATCTGATCAGACTCGTTCTGATCTGCTCTGAATGTGTCCTGGTCCGTCTCAGGTCTCTTTGTTTCCTGTTTTAAAGCTTCCTGAGCTGAAGATGGTTTCATGTTCCTCAGTCCTGTTCTCTAAACTCCTGTGAGCTGTAAAAAGCCTGTTTAAAGTCTGTCAGCTGATTTCCTGCTGCTTCTCTGCAGCACTTTGTGGGAGCTTGGTTCACTGTAAGGATTATATTCACATCATCATCATCATCATCATCATCATCATCATCATCATCATCATCATCAAACTGATCTGAAATCTCAACAACTGAAGTCATTTAAACTCTAAAATGACCAAATGATCAAAATCAGCATGAGGTGAACTAATATTCAGACCAATAAATCAACTGACCAGAGGACTAGAGGACTCTACTGGCTCCTGGTCCTGGTCCTGGTCCTGGTCCTGGTCCTTTTTAGCAGAGAATTAGCAAACACATGTAATGTAGCCACATGGCGTTTGGTTCATCGTCTCTCCCTGAGTGTCCCAGTTTTGACTCATACTTTGCGTTTCGTCCTGTTTGGTCTCAGGACACCTCAGGTACAAACCACATGCAGCTACGACCAACGAGACGCAGTCGTATTCCGGACAAACCAAACTACTCCCTCAACCTGTGGAGCATCATGAAGAACTGCATCGGCAAAGACCTGTCCAGGATACCCATGCCTGTATTTTAAACACACACACACACACACACACACACACGCAGGTGTGCTATGCTCTTTGAGGAAATAGATTCCTTCATATTGACTCGTCTTCTCCTGTGTGTTTGTGACTGAAGGTAAACTTCAACGAGCCGCTGTCCATGCTGCAGCGTCTGACCGAGGATCTGGAGTACAGCGAGCTTCTGGACCGAGCGGCTCGCTGTGACTCCTCTCTGGAGCAGATGTGTCTGGTAGCTGCTTTTTCTGTCTCCTCCTACTCCACCACAGTCCATCGCACAGCCAAGCCCTTCAACCCACTGCTGGGGGAGACGTACGAGCTGGACCGACTGGAGGAGTATGGCTATCGCTCAATCTGTGAGCAGGTGAAGCAGACGTCCTCACATATGTCACACACACAGGAGCCTGTGCTGAAGAATCAACCTCTTCATTTAATTTGATCTGTGTGTGTGTGTGTGTGTGTGTGTGTGTGTGTGTTTCCTCTGCTGACGCCATCACCCTCAGGTCAGTCATCATCCACCAGCTGCCGCACACCACGTGACATCACAGCGAGGATGGACCCTGTGGCAGCACATCACTATCGACAGCAAGTTTCGTGGGAAGTATATTTCCGTCATGCCTTTTGGTAAGAAAAAATCAAACGTGATTAGAGGAGAGAGATGTTAGAGATAACTTTATATTTCTTTACAGCAAAGTGACGACATGTTGCCTCACATACGATGTTAACTGACCTCAGAACAGACGTAAACATCCTGGTTCATTTTATTCACCTTGAGTTGATGTTGTGTCTACAGCACAACTTGATCCAAAGAGGAAAGGGTTAAAAACACAGCCCGTCACCCAGCCTCTCAGGATACGTATACCTCTAATAAAACAAACAAGAACCGACCTTCTGCATCTCGCTGGACGTCTGAGTGCATGGGAACGGCTATACGCACTGTGACTGGCTAATCAGGTTTGAGGGCGGGGCTTAGCCAGAGGTCAGGTGTGTCTTCATCCCAGGTGATCAGTGGTCAGTTCTCTGCAGAGTTACATCAGCAAACTCTGCTTTAGACCAAGAACATGTTCTCCATTAGGGGGCGATACAAATATGTCAACAGGTTTTTATGGCAGGACCAGGATCTGGATTGATCAGGATCTGGATTTGAGCAGGATCTGGATTTGATCAGGATCTGGATTTAATCAGGATCTGGATTTAATCAGGATCTGAATACAGTCTATTTTGACCGGAAACAACAATTTTAGACCCAAATATTCCTGATTTCTTCTTTGTTATTCTCTTTTTTTTGTCTTTTCTGCTCAGTTTCCCAATTTTAATCTGGTCTGTTTCCTTATTTTAATCTGGTCTGTTTCCTTATTTTAATCTGGTCTGTTTCCTTATTTTATTCTGGTCTGTTTCCTTATTTTAATCTGGTCTGTTTCCTAACTTTAATCTGGTCAGTTTCCTTATTTTAATCTGGTCTGTTTCCTTATTTTAATCTGGTCTGTTTCCTTATTTTATTCTGGTCTGTTTCCTTATTTTATTCTGGTCTGTTTCCTAACTTTAATCTGGTCAGTTTCCTAACTTTAATCTGGTCTGTTTCCTTATTTTAATCTGGTCTGTTTCCTTATTTTAATCTGGTCTGTTTCCTAACTTTAATCTGGTCTGTTTCCTAACTTTAATCTGGTCTGTTTCCTTATTTTAATCTGGTCTGTTTCCTTATTTTAATCTGGTCTGTTTCCTAACTTTAATCTGGTCTGTTTCCTAACTTTAATCTGGTCTGTTTCCTTATTTTAATCTGGTCTGTTTCCTAACTTTAATCTGGTCTGTTTCCTAACTTTAATCTGGTCTGTTTCCTAACTTTAATCTGGTCTGTTCCCTAACTTTAATCTGGTTATTAATCTAATAATGTTCACATCACTGAGAACAGTTTGTTTTCAGTGTAGTAATTAATACGTTCTAAAATGAGGCCATGATTGGCCCCTGGACCGGACTCTGGACCGGACTCTGGACCAGCCTGTTCCATCATGAAGGACCCATACTGAAGTGTCCGTCCTAATCTCATGTGTGTCTTTTGCTCTCCATGACAGGAAACATTCACCTGCAGTTTCACTCCAATGGAAACCACTATGTGTGGAGCAAAGTGACGTCAACCGTGCACAACATCATCGTGGGCAAACTGTGGATTGACCAGGTGTGACCTACCTGTGCCTCAGGCAGCGTTTTCTAAACACCTTAGAGACATGATCAGTTCTAGAGCAACAGACAGACAGACAGACAGAGACAGACAGAGACAGACAGACTGACAGACAGAGACAGACAGAGACAGACAGAGACAGACAGACTGACAGACAGAAACAGACAGGCAGACAGAGACAAACAGACAGACAGACAGAAACAGACAGGCAGACAGAGACAAACAGACAGACAGAGACAAACAGACAGACAGACGGACAGACAGACAGACAGACGGACAGACAGACACACAGACACACAGACAAACAGACAGACAGAGACAAACAGACAGACAGACAGACAGACAGACAGACAGACAGACAGACGGACAGACAGACACACAGACACACAGACAAACAGACTGACAGACTGACAGACAGAGACACACAGACAGACAGACGGAGACGGACAGACAGACAGACAGAAAAACAGACAGACAGGTGGAGACAGACAGACAGGCAAACACACAGACAGACAGACGGAGACAGACAGACAGACACACACACAGACAGACAGACAGACATATCAGGCATTTCCTGAGTCATCATCTTTTCTAAATAATCTCTGTTTTCTGTTTTCAGTCTGGAGACATCGACATTGTAAACAACACTACAAAGGACACATGTCGTCTCAAATTCTCCCCGTACAGCTACTTCTCCAGAGACGTCCCTCGTAAAGTGAGTCTGGTCTACTGCTCCAGAGAACTCGTCCTACACTAATCCGATCTGCAGCGCAGATTAAGCTCAGTTTAAGATCAGTTTAAGCTCAGTTTAAGCTCAGTTTGAGCTCAGTTTGAGCTCAGTTTAAGCTCAGTTTGAGCTCAGTTTGAGCTCAGTTTAAGCTCAGTTTGAGCTCAGTTTAAACTCAGTTTGAGCTCAGTTTAAGCTCAGTTTTGGCTCAGTTTAAGCTCAGTTTAAGATCAGTTTAAGATCAGTTTAAGCTCAGTTTGAGCTCAGTTTGAGCTCAGTTTAAACTCAGTTTGAGCTCAGTTTAAGCTCAGTTTAAGATCAGTTTAAGATCAGTTTAAGATCAGTTTAAGCTCAGTTTAAACTCAGTTTAAACTCAGTTTGCAGAACTCTTGCCTGATATCTGTTCCTGGTCGTTTGACACATCCTGAATCCTCTTTGGTTTGTCTTGAAGCCTAAAAGAAGAAGTCTCCCTCCTGAGAAAGTGTGTGCCTGGACAGGATTCTGTAGAAGTGACTCAGCAGTCTTTGTGTTTGTGCCTTGCTGTCGGAGCACGTGATCTCTTCCTGTCATCTTCTCGGCTGTCTCCAGGTGACAGGAGTGGTGGAGGACAGAGAGGGCACAGCCCATTACATCCTGTCAGGGACCTGGGATGACAAAATGGAGAGTGCAAAAATCGTGGACAGCAGCCAGGGATGTGGAGGATCTGAAGGCAAACAGAAAACAGTTTATCAGACTCTCCAGCCCAAACTGTTGTGGAAGAAATACCCTCTACCGTACGTTTATGGTCTGACACATTTCCTCCTCTGCTGCAGGACAGCTGTCCTCCTCTAACTGCCATGTGTCCTCCACTCTCCAGAGACAACGCAGAGAACATGCACTACTTCTCCTCCTTGGCTCTGACTCTCAATGAGCCAGAGGAGGGCGTCGCTCCCACCGACAGCCGTCTGCGGCCAGACCAGCGTCTGATGGAGGCGGGTCTGTGGGATGAAGCCAACTCTGAGAAGCAACGGCTGGAGGATTGTCAGAGGCTGGAGAGGAAAAGAAGGGAGGCACAGGCGACCCAGGCGCTGGAAGAAGGTGAGTGGGTGGAACCCATCAGAGAGAGAGAGAGAGAGAGAGAGAGAGAGAGAGAGAGAATAAAGGCGCTCTCAGCTTTCACTCATTTTACTCACTGATGATTCATGTTGGAGCAGCTCTGTGCAGTCAGATGTACATGAACTGTGTCCCAGTCTTTTCTTTAGGGGTCCTGTTTCCCATACTCAGGCATACAGCGTTAATTTGATCTCAGGTGGGCTGGACCAGTAAAATTAAAGCAAAATATTAAAACTGGACTTTTATTTATTAATTTATTATTGTTTATTTCTTTGAGGGGAACATATGAAGTCAACCTGACAGAAAAACAAACTTGAAACAGTCTTTATGTGCTTTTTTCCACTGGAAGAATCCCTGTTTGGTGTTTGTTGTCTGGTTGTGTCATCAGGGCAGGACATCGAGGGTTACCAGCCGCTGTGGTTTGAGAAGAGGACAGACGATACGACGAGAGAGAGCACCTACTTATACCGAGGAGGTTATTGGGAGGCCAAAGACAGACAGGACTGGAGCCAATCTCCTGAAATCTTCTAGGACAGAATCCCCCTCACGTATGTGTTCAGACACACGGAAACATTCGTCCTCGAGCAGAGATACTCTGTGAGTTAAGGACTGGTGTGTGTGTGTGTGTGTGTGTGTGTGTGTGTGTGTGTGTGAAAGCAGCTGTTTGACGTAGCTCCTGGAATCTGAAGCACAAACCCAACTCCTGCTCCAACCTTCTAATCTCTCTTCAGCTGAGCTCCCCTTTGTGTTTGCTGACTGCACGGCCTCAGTTCATGTTGATGTGTGCTGTGGAAACGCTTCTTCAGCTCTGCACAGAATTTACATTTTAGAGCACATAAACTTCTCATGTGTGTTTATACTCTTCACACACTAAGTTCAGCTGGGGGGGGGGGGGGGGGGGTGTCTGTATTTTCTTTGGTACGAGTACTGAATGTCTTGTTCTCTTCAAAGCCAGAACAACTTGTTCCTCGTGCTGGTCTCTGAGGCAGACTGGTTTGTAAAGAACCACAGCTGGACAAATTCTTGTGTGCTTAAAGGTTTCTGACAGAGTCTCCGTCTCCTGATCCACCTGATGATCCACCTGATGATCCGGATTATCTGTAGGTCTGCTTCGTGGGATTAAATCAGTGTCTTTAGATATAAACCTTAATGTTCAGTTTTGATCTTATACAGATTCGTTACAGACAGCCTGAGTCACACACTGGGAGCATGGAGTTCTTTAGGCTTGCCAAGGTGGGCGGGTCGAACTGGAGTTGCATTGTGGGAAATGTAGGACCCAGTGTTCTTAGTGGTTGAGACATTTGGGAAAAACAACACAGTTATTTACTGCAGCAGTAAAAAGCTATAAAATGAATCCCTTCCTCAAGCCTGGAGTTCTGCAGCGTAACCTGTGAGTTTATTTTGGTGCTCAGTGCTCATTTTAGCCTTAATGATGTTATAAAGTCTCTTGTGAACAACATAAAGATGCAGTGCAGATAGACATGTTTTGATTCAGTGGTACTTGCATCAATACATTTTATTCGATCAGTTTAGGATTACACTGAAATCATCAAGTTAGACATTTTGGTAAGAAGCAACAAACTCGTCAGCTCTTCCTGAAACAGGACGAACGTCTGGTTCTGTGAGTGGAAACGAGTCCTTGTGTCAGCAGGAGCACAGCTGCACACTCACCTGAGAAGACAGGTAAGACAGGTGCAGGTCAGACAGTGTGCAGCAAAGAGCTTATTGCATTCACAACACTGAGTTAGATTAAGATTGTTATGTAATGAAACCTGATGCACACACATGGATCAGGAAACCACTTTCTGTGCCACCGAGCACCGTCGTAGGTAGATGAGTAGTGAATGTTTGTTCATATCTAACCAAGTGATCTGTAGATTTCAGCTTCCTGTGTTGTTACCTGCGTTGGATGCTTGATTTCTTTTGCCTGTATATCGCGAGAAATGAATAGAGATAGTATCACTGTTAATATTCGCTCTAATAAATTATTGTTTCACATGACTTGAACACTCACATGTAAGTCAGGACTTAAACTCTGTTTGTGTGTAGATCATTTTAAATGGAGTCAGGATTGTAAACCAGCCAGTGAGATGTTAGAGGGGAAGAGGGATGAAGTTCAGACTCAGTGTGTTTAATACTGATGATGCAAACAAGCACAATATGATGTTTTCTGCAGGTATTGAAGCATCCGTACATAGACTCCAGGTTTTCCATAGTATCACATAGCTATGCATGGTTTTAGAGTGCTGACGCACTTATGTAGTGAAAAGCCTCTTCACCTATAATCGTTTGTTGACTCTTACTGAAACATGATGTGAACTCACCTTTTGTGCCCTACGACCTCAGAAATTTGACATTTTTGAGCTCAATAAAAACATAAAGCTGTCTTTGTGATTTCTTTGGTGTCGGACTACGTGTTTTCACCCAGAATGGACGGATGAAACAGGAAACAAACATTACGTTTCTTTCCTCTGGTCTGAGACAGTCTACACTGGGAAAAAAAAATAAAATCTAAGCAAGAGTTTAGCCCTTATTTTTGTCTTATAACTTAAAATAATCCATTTTATAGACTGGTCTGGTGAATGTGGCTCATGTTAAGTCTAAACAGACATTTAAAATAAGACAAATCACTTTGATTTCAGTTTTTCTGCAGTGTAATGTCAGCTTTATATGCTAATGCTGTAAAATAACCAGCCACAGAAAAGAACCATATCGTCTGGCATGACATCAAAGGCATCCTTAGCTATAGGCTAAAACAGCTACAAAGTTGACATTCTCACTAACACGGTTCCTTTTTTTCTTTTGTGGTGAATTTCAGGTAACAGAAAATGTAATGCAGTCTCATTATGCTTGTGATAGTTTCCACTTTTCAGTCACCTCAGTAAATGAGGGTTGATACACTGGAACACACTCATTTATTCAAAGATTTTTGGCCTGAGTGATAAGTGGACAGCATTTATTTAATTAAGACACTATCATTAATCATTACTATGACTTACTCTTTGTATTGGCGGGAATGGGCTTCCATACCTGCTTAAATAAAGGGTAAATTAAAAAAAAAACCTGCTGTCTTTATTGCACCGTTTGCTTTAGACAGAGAACATAATGATATTTTTATGACTATATTTCCATCAGGCAAACCTAACCCAGAGCTCCTCATATGATGTCAGAAGTGTTTGTGTCATTCTCATTGGCTGGCTCGTGGATATGTGAGCACGTGAGGCTCCAACTCTTCAAAACACACACGGGAGGTTGCAGTCAGGTTGCGGTAGTGCGGCACACGGCATGTCGTCCATAAATGAGTGGCATTGCCCTTTAAATAATCCATCCAATTAGACTCCAGCGCGTGCGTCCTCCGTCTCGACCTGGCTGGCCGTTCAGTGAAGGAGGTTCGGGGATGCTGCCAGGACGGTAACGGCACACGTCAAAGATAAAGGTAAAAAATCACCTCCCGGACCGCGTTAGTGGAACTGACAGGGTTTAAGGTGCTCTGTTTGTTCACGCTCAGCGGAGGGTGACAGCGGCTGGGACCGGAAGTCACGTTGACGGTTGTTTTGCTGCTAGCATGCTAACTTTAGCATGACAGCATAAACAGCAGGAGAGAGGTGCTCATTTGCTGGTGTCAAGTGACAGGTCAGTCTGTATGAAGGAGGTCAGTGAGACTAACACACCTTCACCTCTGATCTTATTATAAACCAAAAATAAATCTCCTCCTGTGCTCTCACTTTAACGATTCCCGCGCTAACACAGCCTGGAATCACTCGTTAATTCGGACGGTATGAATGAATCTGTTACCCGGGTTTTCCTCTGCCCTCGGAACGGGAATCACAAGATCTCCCCGAGCATGAAGTAAGCTGCTATTTAAAGCGACGATGGAAAAAAACACACATAACTCCACGGAGCTGCTCCGCTTTATGACGGCCAAATGATTCAGTCACAGGCTCATCCAGTGCTAAAGTTACCCCATGGTGTTTACCACACTGCTGGGCTTTTTGGTGCATCGTCACCGTCAGGATAATGACCGATGCCTTCAGTCCCCGTGGAGGAGGAGGAGGAGGAGGAGGAGGAGGAGGAGGAGGGGAAGGCGCGGACTGTGTCTCAGCCCGCCCTGAACAGCCCTCCTGGTCCAGCATATGTCATTCTGCCTGCGCAGGGTGAGTTACACAACCGGTACGACATGCAAAATAGAAACACGTGTTTGTAGGAGGCGCTGTAACATTCAGGTTTTAGAGAAAAACAAAGCGCAGACTGACAGTAGAAGGAGGCGGACAGCTCGATGTGTCGCCGGCTGTTTGGTGATTTGAAGCTCAGCATTGCCGATTTTATAATGCTATGCGATCTGCGACGAGGCGATCTTGACTCAACATGTGTTTCCCTTTCAGAGAGGACAATGATAAGAACATGATCAACGCCGATGGCTTCTCTAAATGCGAGGCGACCCTGCAAGACACAGGCAGGAGGAGGAGGCCACCCGCAGAGATGCTCCATCTGCTGTCAGCTGTTATTGTCTGGCTGGTGACTGGAACAACCATCTCAAGCCTCAACAAATGGATATTTGCTGTTTACAACTTCAGGTACCCTCTGCTGCTGTCAGCGCTGCACATGCTGACAGCCATCGTGGTGGACTATGGGCTGATCAAGCTGAGGGTGATCCACCACAAAGGGGCTGGAGAGCAGGACCTGACCCCCAGCGCCAAATGTAAGGTTTTCTTGTTGAGTCTGACGTTTTGTGCCAGTATCGCCTTCGGAAACATGGGTCTGAACTATGTCCAGCTGTCTTTTGCACAAATGATCTACACCACCACTCCACTTTTCACCCTGGCTATCTCCACCCTGATCCTGGGCAAGCAGCACCACATCATCAAATACACAGCCATGATGCCCATCTGCCTGGGAGCCTCCTTCAGTATCATGGGAGAGGTCCAGTTTGATCAGACCGGCTGCTTCTTTGTGTTCGCAGCGACCATGTTGAGAGGCGTCAAGTCCATTCAGCAGAGTAAGTCCTTTAACTGTCACAAGAGGGTTTCCTGTCTCACGTCATAACCTCTCAATGATGTTATTTTGTTGAGTCGTACTAAAAGTAAAACTTTCTATTAAACATTGAGGCGACGTTTACACAACAACGTTTTTCAGCATTTCACTCAAAAACGCACGAAAACAGGAAAAAAAAAAAAATCTGTGTTTACACAGGAACACTGGGGGGCTGAAAACGGTGTAGTACGCATGCCAGGCCCGTAGGTGGCGATATAACTGTAGAGTCTTATGGTAGCCCTCTGCTGAAGAAGAGGTGAGCTGATCATCTGGTGTTTATCATGAACGAGTCTCATCTGGTCGTCCTCCATTGTTAATGTTGTTGTTGTCCGGTTCGCACATGGCGACTAAAAGTTCCCACAGTTAAAGCAGAGCGTGACGGCAGTGTTTCCACTGAAAACTCCAGCCTGCTGTTTACACGGTAACGGAGGCCGCAGCGCATCAGAAAAATTCCACTCTTCAAAAAGTTGGTTTTAGGTCGTCTGAAACGCTGTTTCCATGTAAGCAATACAACAAAACAATACTTTTGTGTTTCACCCTAAAAGCGTGGTCGTGTAAACGGGGCCTAAACTCTTCACTTCAGCACATCCTTCAGACATGAGGTGTTGTTTTACTGTCTTCCTGGGGCACCGCAGCAGTCTGCAGAGCTGGAACATCTTAGTGAGCCGCTGACACACCCACACATTCAGGCGGCACACTTTCCTGTTTCCTGGGGAACACTAAACAAACAAAAACATGTCTGAGAGTGACGGAGAGCGACGGAGAGCGACGGAGAGCGACGGAGAGCAGGCTTTCTTCACATCCTGCCACATGCTCATCTGTTGTGTTCGACTGTTTGTGTAAATTAAGCCTCAGCTCAGAAATCACTGAACAAATAAAGCGACAAGGACGTTCAAGTGAAGGACACTCATGATGTGTGTTTGACTTGAGTTAACTGAGTTTCCTGTCTGTGATAGAAGCTGTGAGCTTAAGGTGTCAGCTTCAGTACTGTTCCAGCTGACTCCTCTGTCTAATGCTCTGAGCTCTGAGCGGTGAAGCTGCTTGTTAGCTGGTTTCTGCGAGCAGTGGATTAGCCTCTGTAACGTCATTAGCCTCAGCAGCATAGTAGTTTTCAGAGAAGGGAAAAAGTAATGAGCTTCTAAAAATATAGAGAGAGAGGCCCTGTGAGTTACATAAGACTAAAGCAGATCTTCAGTTTTGCTTGGAAAAATGGAGCGCTGCATTCTTTGACCTGGAGAACAGAGACGTCACTCTCAGACCCGGTCCTGTGACTCCGGGCTCATCAGAGCCGCCACCTCTGCAGAGCTCTGCTCAGCCACTCGCAGCACATTACTGCACCTGTTGAAGTTTCCTCTGTGGACGACGTGTAGGTGATAACACATACAGAGGGCTAAATTCACGTCCTGCTTTTATTCTGAAGGGTTTGGTTGAAAGCAGATCTAAGCGTCTCCACTCTGATTTTATTTTTAATCTCATCTATAAACCTGAGGTCTACATCAGGCTGGCTGATGTCTCAAGTTTCAGACGGCTATTTTCGTCCCCTCTCTCTCTGTCTCGCTCTAAGTTTACTTTTCTCTGACACACTTTGTTGAGACGCCTGTTTTTCATGACCTTTCACAGGTTTGATGCTCCGTGTCCATAAAAACACTGAAGGCCAACACTGTTTGCTCTCTTTTACCCTTCAGCTTGCAGCTCATCTGTTTGGTGGAGCCACTGTAGACCAGTTCAGAGTCTGTGCTCAGTGCTGACATTTGTATGGGTGTGTGTGTGTGTGTGTGTGTGTGTGCATTTTGGCAACAGAAGTGCTGCAGAGTGCAGTGGCTGGTCAAGCAGCATGAGGGGGTTAACCATCACAAAAACCACCTGACACATTCAGCTGAGAGTCACCAGTTAGCACGGTCACTCTTTACTCCTAAACACCGGTTGCTCTGTGACGCTCTGAACTCCATGGAAGTTGACTCCATGGTGTAGCATCGTTTCATCTCATTAAAAATATGTTGAACAGAGTGAAAACTGATTGGGTCGTCCCTACAGCTTGAAATAATTCTTCACACACACACACACACACACACACACATATATATATATATACATATATAAACATATAGCACAGCTAGCTCGTCCATCTTATTGAAGAGAGATCTTACATTCTCCAAAACCACGGATGAGAGGACGGGTTGGTTTCGTCTCGTCTTAGCTCGCAGACAACTTTGGACCAGTTAGCTTTGACATGCTACGGGCTGCTAACAGCTGAGTCTCGTGTGTAAACACTGAAAACACAACCAGTTTGGTGTCACTGACCAACAAACGAGCCATAAAAAGTAATGACGGGCTCCAAATACGAAGAGAACTGAAAAGATAAGAAAAAAGGAACAATGAAGAGAGAGCTGCTGGAACAAGCTGCCATCGGAGAGGCGCTTATTCTCTACTCTAAAGGGTTAAAAATGAAGTAGGCTTCATAAACCCTGCAGTAAAAAAGTGAAAGTTAAAGGGTTGAAAGGAGATGAAGAGTTAAAGATTTCACATGTGCTTTCTTTATCATGTGTCCAAATATAAAACCACGTTACAGGAACATGTTCAGGTGGGAGCTTTGCGTACTGCACCTTTAAATTCTTGATAACAGGCTGTTGTTGTTTTGAGCAGATGTTCATCTTCTCCAAACAGCTGAGGTGCAAACGAAGCAGCTACAGGAAGCACTGAAGTAACTAAACCAGATGAGTAGATGTTTCAGGTCTTCAGACCATCAGCCACATGAGGAGGACCAAACCCAGTCTGAAAAACTGGTTTCATCTCGGTCACTGGTTTTCAGCCGTGCCCTGAGCTGGACCTGGTGGCAGTCATCTTTAGAGTTAGCGTAGCTGCATGCTGAGCTGCATGTGGAGATAAAATATGGGATCTGCTGACTGTTGCTCTGATTGGCTGTGGTGACGGCTGCTAACAAGCGTACGGTGTGACCACTCTGAGGTATGCAGCTGCTTTAATCTCTCCTTCCATCCGTCTCATGGATGAACTCACAGACGTTTTAGTAACAGAGTCAGAGAATCATACTGTTCTGACCCCCCAGGAGAGAAATCTGTTTACAGCGACTCCTTCAGACAAGCTGTTACACATACAGAACGTGTCACCTGAAAAACAGAAATATGATCTGTATATTTGAGTCTGTATCTGGTCTGCAGAGCAGCAGCCGCCTGTAGAACAATGAGGAACACGGAGCATCTTGTGAAGTTCTCCTTTAGTCCAGGTCTGAACTGGGCCCTGATCCTCCGTCGTAGTGTGGTCGCCTACGGTGCTCCGTGTTCCAGCTGCCTTCATCAGAAAGCTCCAGGTTCTCTAACAAACTGTTGGCAGAGATATTAAGAAGGCTGTTTGTCAAAGCTGGAACTCAACACGACTTCATCAAGAAGACGCTCTCAGTTCATCCTCTGAGCGGAGGAGGATGGACGCTCCTACAAAACAACCTTTCACAATAAAAGTTTATTAAACATCATTTAAATCAAACTCATGAATTTAATCTGGGAAGTTTACGGCTTTGTTGTTAATTTATGACGTTATTCTTGTGAGTTTCCTTTTTTTAAAGACTTGGCTGTACTGCTGCGTGGTAAAGCACCGAGGGAATCTCTCTTCATCTCTTTTCAGCCTCCAGTTTAGACGGATATGGTGAATGTTCAGCACCCGTCTCGTGTGTGACCTTCTGTTTTCTTTCTCTTCTGCTGACTCAGGTATCTTACTTCAGGAGGAGAAAATCAACTCTGTGTTCCTGCTCTACCTGATGTCCATTCCTAGCTTCTGCATCTTGGCCGTGGCGGCTCTGGCTTTAGAGAACTGGGCGATGTTGGAGTCGCCGTTGCACTATGACCGCCACCTGTGGGTCTTCATCCTGCTCAGCTGCCTGGGCTCGGTCATGTACAACCTGGCCAGCTGCTGCGTCATCACTCTCACCTCGGCCGTCACTCTGCATATCCTGGGCAACCTGAGCGTGGTGGGAAACCTGCTGTTGTCTCAGCTGCTGTTCGGCAGCGAGCTGTCCGCCCTCAGCTGCGCCGGCGCCGTGCTGACTCTGTCTGGAATGCTTATCTATCAGAACTCAGAGTTTATCGTGAGCTTTTTGGACGCACGCAGGGCCAAAGCTAAAGAGTCTGGACACGTGAGTTTCCACTCTGCAGGTGAGGGGGACTTGGACAAAGGTCGTACATCTGAAGCAGCGTTTCATCAGCAAAGAACGGACGGGAAGCAGGAAAACAAGACTGACTGAACTGAAAGGATGAAGAGGAGAGTAAAATGTTGAAGATCAAATGATAAAGTGTCTTTGAGCAGACGGAGTGTCACCATGGTGATGATCTAACTGACCTGTGTTTTTACCTCCTTACTGTGCCATTCTGTCCCCTGTGGTCACACAGAGGTGGAGGCGGCCTTTCTCTCCTGTGTGTACATCCTGTTACAGCATCGCCTACAGCATCATATGCATGAGTACACTGAACTGTCTGGTACCTGGTCAGGTGTTCACACTGACCCTCATACCACTCCACTGTGAAACTGGTCTCTGACACACAGCTCCAATCACTGTTCAGGGGCTGAAGGAGCCTCAGATCACAACGCACACACTGAGAATCTTAGTCCCAGGTACCAATAAGGTCTGAAGCTTTCTGCCACCTGGTACTAGTCTGGTACCAGTACCAGCTATCAGGTAACAGAACCAGGGATCAGTCCCAGGTACCTAGGATACTGTTACCTGGTTCTGTTACCTGGTTCTGTTACCTGGTACCGATCCCTGGTTCTGTTACCTGGTTCTGTTACCTGGTTCTGTGACCTGGTACCGATCCCTGGTTCTGTTACCTGGTTCAGTTACCTGGTTCAGTTACCTGGTTCTGTTACCTGGTTCAGTTACCTGGTTCTGTTACCTGGTTCAGTTACCTGGTTCAGTTACCTGGTTCTGTTACCTGGTACCGATCCCTGGTTCTGTTACCTGGTTCTGTGACCTGGTTCTGTTACCTGGTCCCATTACCTGGTACCGATCCCTGGTTCTGTTACCTGGTTCAGTTACCTGGTTCTGTTACCTGGTTCAGTTACCTGGTTCTGTTACCTGGTACCGATCCCTGGTTCTGTTACCTGGTTCAGTTACCTGGTTCTGTTACCTGGTACCGATCCCTGGTTCTGTTACCTGGTTCTGTGACCTGGTTCTGTTACCTGGTCCCATTACCTGGTACCGATCCCTGGTTCTGTTACCTGGTTCAGTTACCTGGTTCTGTTACCTGGTTCAGTTACCTGGTTCTGTTACCTGGTACCGATCCCTGGTTCTGTGACCTGGTTCTGTGACCTGGTACCGATCCCTGGTTCTGTTACCTGGTTCAGTTACCTGGTTCAGTTACCTGGTTCTGTTACCTGGTACTGATCCCTGGTTCTGTTAACTGGTTCTGTGACCTGGTTCTGTGACCTGGTCCCAGTCTTGCCGTGTGGCGGTTAGCCTGCAGGGTTTGTGGCAGCTTCTCTTTGCGGGATGCAGCAGCAGGTAGAATAATCGGAGTGCTGAAGACGTTTCTGTGTGATGAGACGCTGCTCTCTCTCTCTCTCTTTCTCTCTCTCTCTCTCTCTCTCTTTCTCTCTCTCTCTCTCTCTCTCTCTCTCTCTCTCTCTCTCTCTCTCTCTCTCTCTCTCTCTCTCTCTCACCTGAAGCACATTTTGACTCAGACCTGAGTTTTGTCCTTTCTGTGGAGCCTGGTGTGGTTTTCCATGTGAGGGCCTCGATCTGTCTTCTCACACAGCTTGAAAAGACGGTCTCTGTAGAGTTAGTCCAGTTATTTCCATCCTTCCTGACTGCGCGCTCGCTGCTGCGTTCCTTCATAATGAGGTTCACGAGTTCTCTAAGGAGGGACGCTCAGCTTTAGCCGTCTGTTCCCTGTGGGAGAGGACAGGGAGGAGAACCCAGCTGCCTTTGAAGGTTGCTTCTTAAATCCTGACTTTCTGTGACGCTTGATTTCTCTTTTTTTGTGGGTGATGTTTTAAAAAGTTGACTTTCTTGAGCAGCTTAATTCTGCTGGGCGGTGTTACGGGATGGTCCCTTCACAGTATTTTAAACCTTTTTTGATTTTATTTTGTGAAACATACATTTGACCCTCCTTTGTGGTATTTATGTGGAAGTTTATTTATTTTTGAGTGGCTGTAGCAGTCACTGGCTCTGTAACGCTGTCCTGCACATGCACACACTGGTTAAATGAACCTGACGCTGGTCTTTCCTGTGGTCTCTGAGAGGAGGGTCCGGTTCACTACAGAGGAAGAAAACCTGCTGAAGCATTTGAAATGAGCCTGGATGTCTGAGACTCTCCCTCCTTCTCTTATGGATTGCCAAATGTTTATTGTAAAGTTAGTGTGTTTCAGCTGATTGTTGCTGCGTTTGGCTCTGGTCAGGGCAGAGACGTCGTTTCCTGCGTCCACTTTTAGCTCTCACAGAACAGCAAACAGCAAACAGCAAAGCCATAAATCAGACGCCTGCCACGCCAAACACAGTTTGCCATGAAATGATTAAGACTTGACTGAAGTGTCTCTGATTTCATGTTTCTGGAGCGCCACTGCTGGTTTTTACGTCCCGTAGGATCATGTTGTTTGAACCTTCGATGCTCTCCATTGATCAGGGCTCAGTTATGATTGGTGCAGATTTAGAACAGGCTGATTGGAGGACTGGCTTTGTTGGTTTCATATCTAAGATATAACTAATGAGTTCTGGTCAGTTAAAGGCTGTAGGATCATGTGTCTTAATACCTCAGCTGTCAGTCAGGACTTGGTGTTCGTGGTTCCTTTCGGTCTTTCTAACATCCACGGAGCGCTGCAGCAGGTGGACGATGGACTTCATCCTGTTCAGACGAGAAGAATAATCCGAGCACTCGTGTTTAACCTTTTCTGAAACACCTGGTTTTAAAGTCTCAGTACGAACTCGTAGAAGCCGGCGGGTGAAGCGCTGTTTCACGGACGCGGTTCGAACACGCCGCCCTCCAGGCCTGTGGTTCATGTGTACATACTGGTTTTAATGGTTTGCAAAGCTGGTCAGGTGTAAATAGTTATTTTATGATATTTATGTATTTTATAGTCATACATGGTTTAAACTGTGCTGGTTTAAGAATGACATGTTTGCCTCATGCCTTATTTGGACACATGATAGACAGAAGAGATTCCATCAGGACGATTCGCTCCAATGTTTCTGTTTAACGTCAGCAGTCAGCGGCCACAGGTGCTTCAGCTAGAGGAGGAAGATAAACACACACACATGAACTGAACACACACGTGAACTGAACACACACGTGAACTGAACACACACGTGAACTGAACACACACATGAACTGAACACACACGTGAACTGAACACACACGTGAACTGAACACACACATGAACTGAACACACACGTGAACTGAACACACACGTGAACTGAACACACACGTGAACTGAACACACACGTGAACTGAACACACACGTGAACTGAACACACACGTGAACTGAACACACACGTGAACTGAACACACACGTGAACTGAACACACACATGAACTGAACACACACATGAACTGAAAACACACATGAACTGAAACTGCTTGAATAAAAAAAAACAGACTGATAAAATAAACGATAAGGAAAACAAACGGCTTTTATTGAGTCATTCTTTCATCGCTCTGTCAAAGTACCTCCAGGCTTCAATTTGATTTAATTTGACACAAACTTGATTTTGATTTCTGTAAAAAACGATCCTTTTTCTGAGTATTCTTTCCCCAACTTAACTTTCAACTCACAAGTCTTATTAAACATCTGATTCAGACACTAAAAGACAAGAATGAGGTCTGAACTGCTTGTAACAACTTCAAAAAATACCTGCCATTAAGATAAGAAAAAAAAATGCTTTTCAAGTTTCTTTAAGTATAATTTCTTAATACAAGAAACTTTTATTTTTTATTATTGTTTATCGTCTTAAAGAGGGGTTATCTTCAGTCTCTATTCTGTCCCTCTGGTCCCCCCGTTGATATGTTTTCTCTCTGGTGTTTGCTGCTGTCTCTTTAAGGCTCCTCTTGCACAAACCCCCTTCTGTCCGACTGGCCAACACTCAGGAGGCCTGTTGGGGCGGAGCTATGTGCAGGTGTTTTTTAAGCCCGCCTCTCCAATGTGTCATGAACCAGTCAGGTGACCCTAATGCGATGACATCATCGTTTCAGTCTCATGGAGATCTCCTGCTATTTTTGCCATTTTGATGAGTTTACAGACAGATTCAGTGATTTTCTACAACATATGAACTCGTAGATAATTTGCACATGTTTAGTATTAACATGCTGCATTGCAACTTTATATCCATGTTCACAACATGGAAAAGCAGCCCCCCCCCCCCCCCCCCCTTTAATAAAACAAAATAAAGAGTGAACACCTGATTTCTATTTAACTGAGAGGATTTTAAAAATGACCTCACAGTAAAGAGATAACAGGAGAAGCCTTTTTAAATCTTTTGAAGTCATCCAGCTGATGGCCTGAGTTTCTGGCCTCTCGTTTTGATGTTGCAGTTTCAACTCTTCACCACCAGGAGGAGCCAGGTGTCCGTCTGTAAGACTGGATCAGTGTAAACCTGCCTGAGCTCCTGAATGTTAAATATTCACAGTAGAATCTGAAGGTGTCATTGGATCTGTGTTGATTCCTGCCCTGGTGTGTGTGTGTAAAGGTGTGTGTAAAGGTGTGTGTAATGGTGTGTGTGAGCTCTGTCCTCTGTGTGTAAACACAGACTGCAGCTCTTTGCCTGAAAAGGCAGTGAGTCCTTGTTAACCCTTTGACTTCCTCACACCAGTTTTGTCTGCAGCTCTCTCCAAATGACGTGAACGTAACGTCTGGCTGAGGCAGCGCCACAAACCTTTCATATGACATCACCAGAGACGCAGTGGCAGGAGGAGGAGACACTCAGGCGGAGGGGGACACAGGCCTCTCCCTCCTCATCCTCTTTCCCATCTTGGGAGGTTCATGTAAGCAGCCTTCACTCGCTCCCTGAACATGCGCCCCTCTGGAGCGC
>CM061157.1:29585854-29748354 GCA_030710495.1 Labroides dimidiatus | reverse complement strand
ACTAAACTAAACTAAACTAAACTAAACTAAACTAGACTAAACTAAACTAACCTAACCTAAACTAAACTAACCTAAACTAAACTAAACTAAACTAAACTAAACCTAAACTAAACCAAACCTAAGGAGGAGATAAAGGTTGTTGTTTTTTCCCAACATGTTGTTTGAGTTGGTTTTCTGATTCTTTTAAAGTTCATCCAGTTTTCACAGATCTTCACTGTTTCCACATTTTGTTGTGATGCAGCCTCATGACAAAATGGAACAAAGTTTTTTATTTATTTATTTGTAATTTTTACAAAATCAGTTCATAATTATTATTTATTAGATTTATTAGGGACGACCCGTGGCCCCAGTCTGAGGTCTGAGGGCTCTGGAGCAGGTTTTCATCCAGGAGGTCTTCTTCATCTTCCCCTCAGTCCTGACTGGTCTCCCAGTTCCTGCTGCTGAAAAACATCCCCACAGCATGATGCTGCCACCACCATGCTTCACTGTAGGGATGGGATTGTCTATGTCACATGCTCTGTCACCTGTGGGACCTTTTATAGACAGGTGTGAGCCTCTCCAGATCAGGTCCAATCAGGTGGACTCACATGAAGCTGTAGGAACATCTGGAGGAGGATCAGAGGGACCAGGATGGACCTGAGCTTCATGGAACAGACTGAGACACTGAGGGACACGTGATGACTCAGTGAAGATCTTCTGGATGAAGTGTGTGTGTGTGTGTGTGTGTGTGTGTGTGTGTGTGTGTGTGTGTGTGTGTGTGTGTGTGTGTGTGTGTGTGTGTGTATGTGTGTGTGTGTGTGTGTGTGTGTGTGTGTGCAGACAGTTTATCTTATCAGTCCTTTTTCCCCTCAGAAACCAAGAAACTCCTGAATCATGGAGTCAAAACAAGATGGCGGCCCCAGCGTCACTAACCAGTGAAGAGCTGGGCAGCTATGAGGATGAAGAGGTTCTCAACAAGATGGTAAGAATCAGGGTCACACAGGCGCAGGGTTCAGTCATCGCACCTGCTGAAAAGACTCCACTGTTTCCTTCAGCTGGACGATGCTGCAGGTTTCCAGGAGAGGAGGCTGATCCGTGCTGCGCTGAGGGACCTGCTGAAGAGAAAGAGAGGTGAGCGCTCAAACTCTAAGACTGAAC
Source organism: Labroides dimidiatus (assembly GCA_030710495.1). Taxonomy (NCBI): domain Eukaryota; kingdom Metazoa; phylum Chordata; class Actinopteri; order Labriformes; family Labridae; genus Labroides; species Labroides dimidiatus. The sequence goes on along the minus strand of CM061157.1, from coordinate 29,747,217 downwards.
ATGTCTGAATAAAAACTGAACACGTCTGAATAAAAACTGAACACGTCTGAATAAAAACTGAACACATCTGAATAAAAACTGAACACGTCTGAATAAAAACTGAACATGTCTGAATGAAAAACCTCCACTGTTTCTCTGGCGCGTTTTTCTTTCCATCTCTCCGCAGATAAACGGGAGCAGGAGCGAGGGGTCCAGGCAGCAGGACCTGAAGCAGCAGGGCCTGAAGCAGCAGGACCTGAAGCAGCAGGACCTGAAGCAGCAGGACCTGAGTAAAGGGGGGCCAGCAGGAGGAGCTGTTGGTGTGGGCAGAGCATCGATGCTCCAGCAGCTGCCAGCAAACAGTAAGATTATGAAGAAATAAAGAAGGTGAACTCTTCTCTTCATCGTTGTTTAAACGTCTCTGCGTTCACAGAGATGCCGAGCCAGCCCTCTCCATCAGCCTCCACTCCTTCACACAGGACAGCAGGCGGGGTGAGTCAGCTGTTTGCTCATGTTGCAGCTCATTGTTAAACAGATATTCAAAGCAGTGAGAACAGCCTGAGCGCTGACGTAATCTCAGACGTGCTCGCACAGTTCTCTTCTTCCTCCAACAGGCACTCATGTGATTTCTGAGTGCATCACATTTGAGACCCGTTTCAGAGACCTCCCTGAGGCTCATCCTTCCACTACAGGCAGCTGAAGCTTTATTTTGGCCCTTTTCAAAATGGCTGCTCTCATGAACTCCCCCACAAACTTTTTTTTTTTTTTTTTTTTTTAGAAAAATTTGAGGAAAACTTTACTAAAAAAGTTGCGCAAACCTCCCGATTCATCAAATTAGATACAAAAGAAATCTATCACAGAGAAAATGATCTCAGGATATCTCTTTTGTGGATTTTGTTGAAAGGGTTAATGAAGATCTGGGTTCCAATTGGCCGATGGATTTTTTCACGGGTCAGGCTCTACAGGGTTAAAGATGCATGAAAAGAAACAGAAGAAGACCTTAAAAACCTCACCATACCTCCATTAAACCGCCATGTTTATAAAAACAACCCGTCTCAGTGAGTCAGTGAGTCAGTGAGTCGGTGAGTCAGTTAGTCAGTGAGTCTGTGAGTCAGTGAGTCTGTGAGTCAGTGAGTCGGTGAGTCGGTGAGTCAGTGAGTCTGTGAGTCAGTGAGTCTGTGAGTCGGTGAGTCAGTGAGTCAGTGAGTCAGTGAGTCTGTGAGTCAGTGAGTCTGTGAGTCAGTGAGTCGGTGAGTCAGTGAGTCGGTGAGTCAGTGAGTCAGTGAGTCAGTTAGTCAGTGAGTCGGTGAGTCAGTGAGTCTGTGAGTCTGTGAGTCAGTGAGTCGGTGAGTCGGTGAGTCAGTGAGTCGGTGAGTCTGTGAGTCAGTGAGTCAGTGAGTCGGTGAGTCAGTGAGTGGGTTTCTGTTGGCATGAGGAATGATTCATTTATTCATTTATTCATCTGTTCCTCAGTTTATTCAGTTTGTTCAGTTTGTTCAGTTTGTTCAGTTTGTTCCGTTTGTTCCGTTTGTTCAGTTCAGGGATAAAGTCCAGCTTCACTGGTGACTCTGAGGAGAGTAAACAGAAGTTAAACGTGCTGAATGAACCTGAACCTGTCAGCATCACTTTCTTCATAAACACTTAAGTCCGCCTGCTGTGAGGAAAAGTCATTTTTCCAACAGAAGAAATGAGCGTTGTGTTTGCTCCTGTTGTTTTTTCTTCATGTCTTTGTGTCGTCTCTTCTCCACAGTCAGTCCAGTCCCTCTGCTGCAGCGCCCCAACGCCAAGAATGTCAAACAGATGCTTCTTGACTGGTGCAGGGCCAAAACAGAGCCTTATGAGGTAAATGTGCCCTGACTCTGTTTGCCTGTGAGTTATTGCCCTGTGGTGCTGTACATAGCTCTGTCTCCTGACCAGCAGCCGTTTCTCTTAAAGTGACCCCCTCTCTCTGGAACAGGGGGTGGACATCCAGAACTTCTCCTCCAGTTGGAGAGACGGTATCGCCTTCTGTGCCCTGGTGCACCGCTTCTTTCCTGACGCGTTTGAGTACTCCATCCTCAACCCAAACCGGCCCAGGGAAAACTTCCTGCTGGCTTTCAGCACTGCAGAGTGAGCTCCCTCCTTCATATGAAGACCTCCATGTGACTCCACAGTCCTGTCTCATAGTTTCTCTCAGTGACGCTCGCTCTCTGTCTGCAGGAGGCTGGCCGGCTGCCCCCCTCTGCTGGACGCTGATGACTTGGTCCGGATGAAAGAGCCCGACTGGAAGTGCGTGTACACGTACATCCAGGAGTTCTACCGCTCCCTGGTGGAGAAAGGCCTGGTCAAAACCAAAAAGAGACCATGAGGCTCCAGAGGTCTGACGGTTTCTCTGGTGGCTTCAGTGTTTTATCGTTTCATTCACAGAAAGCTCGAGCTGAAGAAAAGCAGAACACGTTTCACCGTTTCCAAAGGCAGTTTGTGATGTGTGCGTCATGTGACTGTTAGTGCACAGCGCCTCAGGTCCAGTATCTGTGTTAGCAGGGACTCATGGGTGTCCATGTGCTCTCTGTGGACAGCTGGTGCTTAGGATCAGGACATTCCTCTGAGATTACACATCTGCAATAATCCCAGTCAGAGCCACAGAGAGCTGGAAGCACTTTTTATTAAAGACACAGTTAATAAACATCATTCCATCACACACGCTGTGTTTCTTTAACTGTGACAAACAGACAAACAGCTTCGTCCTGTGGAAACCAAAGAGTTCCTGCCGACTGATACCATAAAAGGGACTTCATTCAACAACAAAGACTTTTCATATCATTGGAACCAAATGCAAAGCTCCTGGTCCACCCTGGACTGGTCTCCAGCCAATCACAGGGCTGACACACAGAGACAGACAACCTTTCACACACACACTCACACACACACTCACACACACACTCACACACACACACTCTCACATCTACGAGTGATTTAGAATCAGCAGTTAACCTGATGAGCATGTTTCTGGAACGTGGGAGGAAGCTGGAGAGAACCCACACATGCACGGGGAGAACATGCTAACTACACACAGAAAGGCACACCGTGCCCGAACCAGGATTCGAACCAGGATTCGAGTCGGGAAAATCAAACACATTGTCGGGGTAAATGCTTTCAGTGTCCTCAGATCAAATAATGATAGGATGAGGCTGCAGCATGCAGTGAGACGTAAACTTTACAAAACGCTTTGAGTTGAATGTCAGGACGGCAGGAAGTGTCAACATCAGCATGTCTCTCTACCTGTCAGTGAATATTATAGGGGAGGGTGGGGTAAGTTGTCACACTGGTTTTATCTCCACCACCAGAAGGCGCTGTCTAAAGACATAAACGCTGAACGTGCAGCCTTAAGTTCTGAGGTCATTCTGAGGTCATTCTGAGGTCATTCTGAGGTCATTCTGAGGTCATTCTGCTACTTGCACACAGCACCAGTCACTGAAATAAGAGGTGAGAACAATTTTTACATTTTTCCAACAAAAAGTAAAAAAATCTTCATTTTATGTTTTATAAACATTTGTTTAGTTTGTTCACTTTTACAAGGGAACAGAGGAGAGATGTTTGTTTTGATACCTGAACCAAAGGCCTGTGCTAAAGTTAGCTTGTTGCATTGCTAGCAATACAAAACCGTACACATCCGTATATTACGACATTATCCAACAGCAGACCTGCAGATACCAACTTTTATATCTAAGTTCATTGTTGCCACGCAACATGTAAACAATGTGTGTGTTAATATGCTGCTTCAAAAAGTATTACTGGTAGTAATTCACTTGTTATGAATGATGTGACCACAAAATGTAAACACATTAATAACAGACCTTTAAGAAAATGTTTATTGGTGAAAATATTTTTTTGCGTATATGGAGGCAGAAGGAAGAACATAAAGAAGGATTACCAACGACTTCAACCACACACTGCTGTCAAAAGATGACGTCAGAAGAAGCTGAAGGTCAGGTGACCATGCAACATGGTGAGCTTCGGTCTGACACTAACGGAGCCCTGGTATCATGAGCAGTGAGAGCCTGAGGATAACATACGTGTGTGATAACTGAGAGACTGTGATACACTTAGACCAAGAAGCTTAGATCAAAGCCCAAAGTGTGACAGCAGGCCCCGCCCTCCCCTACGTCACTCAGGGTCGGGTCAGTCATTGCTTACAAATACTGACAGACTGTTCAGACAGCAGCTCTGTGCAGGAACTGACAGATAGTTACCGTCTGTTACATGTCTGTACATGTCGGAGGAGCCCAGAACATGACCTGTTAGAACACCTGCCCTGTGATCTTCACTCTGAGTTTCATTACGGGCGCGTGCGGCCGTGTGTGCAGTGAGCGTGATGATGATGATGATGATGATGATGAGGAAATTAATCTGAACAGTTTGGACTCAAATATTCAGGGAGACTCCAGATTCTGATGTGAAATCTAAACCGTTTCAAAGCTGATGGGGTTTCAGCCGGATGTTGTGTCCAGGTGTGAACAGCTGGAGCTGAGGCTCTGCTCTTTGATTGGCAGCAGGCTGATGAGTGTCCTCACCTTGACGCACCAATGTCAGGTTAATGCGTCACTGACAGGAAAGATACTCAATCATCTCAGCTCGAGCTTTGCTTCTGACTCTCCTTCTAAACCCGCCCCTCAGGTGACCATGTGCTTTACCCAGAGTGCACACAGAGAGAGAGAGAGAGAGAGAGAGAGAGAGAGAGAGAGAGAGAGAGAGAGAGAGAGAGAGAGAGAGAGAGAGAGGAGTGCGCGTGATGGGTGTGTGTACGGCCGGTGTGCAGGAGGTGCAGCCGGGCTGCTGACAGCAGAGCGACATACGTAAGAGGAGGGAAAATCAGCTGATGTGTTCAGATCAACATGCACGAGTCTGGACTCATCGCGCGTGACTGCCTCCTGTCCTGACAGTCCTGCAGACCGCGCGGTCTGCACCGAGTGGACGTCCGCTGTCCCCGGTACCGAACGGCTCCAGTCCGACCTGCACGCTGGCTGCTCCCGGGTCGCCCTGAACCTGGACCGATAAATCCGTCATCGATTACATGTGAGGAAGCAGCGTCGCCGATGGACGCGCGTTGATTGGCAGAAGGAGGCTGATGCTCGTCTGTTATTCCTCAGATCACCTTTACGGTTCACCTTGGAAATAAAAAACGCACCAAAGGTAAGAAACCCGCCTCCCAGAGGAGGAGAGGAGCGCTGCAGGAGCGTCTGTGTTTTGTGTGTTCTGGTCGTGGTTTCGCTCTCTGCTGTCATACAGGCAGCAGCTCAGGCTGGGGGGGGGGGGGGGGGGGGGGGGGGGGGGGGTCTGACCTGCAGGCTCACGGTGGTTAATAAACAGAGGGCCCACTTCCTGTCAGGTAGCTCTGAGCACCGCTGAGGTGAAGGTGGACACGTCACTCAGGAGCTCCTGCTGAGGCCACCTGAGAGGGAGAGAGAGAGGGAGAGAGAGAGAGGGAGAGAGAGAGAGAGAGAGAGAGAGAGAGAGAGAGAGAGAGATGAGGGAGAGAGAGAGAGAGAGAGAGAGAGAGGGAGCCTCACTCACACCTGACAACACCTGAATGATTTAATGAGGTGTATCAATTCTCAAAGGAGGGAGGGCCTGCTCCTCTCTGCTCCCCCCTGCTCCTCTGTCTTCCCCCTGCTCCTCTCTCTTCCCCCTGCTCTTCTCTGCTCCCCCCTGCTCCTCTCTCTTCCCCCTGCTCCTCTGTCTTCCCCCTGCTCCTCTCTGCTCCTCCTTGCTCCTCCCTGCTCCTCTCTCTGCTCCTCCCTGCTCCTGTCTGCTCCCCCCTGTGACCTCCAGTATCTGCTCCCTCATGTGGTCTCATGTGGTCTCATGTGGTCTCATGTGGTCTCATGTGGTCTCATGTGGTCTCATGTGGTCTCATGTGGTCTCATGTGTTTCCTGCGATGGTAAATCTGTCACCATCTGGTGAGCAGTGGAGAGCCTGACACTGTGACACCATCCCATAATGATCACCAGCCGTATTCTCTTTTGCTTTGTAAGAGGGTCAGAGGCTAATTAACGTTGCTAGGAAACAAGGCTGTGATCCAGGACGGGAGGTCCAAAGTTAGTTCCTGCTGAAAGAACCATCATCAGAGTCAAAGTTTGGATTTGAAGCACTCGGCCCTTAGCGTGGAGCCTCAGAGGCCGCCTCTCGTCAGGACGGCCTCACGTCGGGACGGCCTCACGTCGGGACGGCCTCTCGTCGGGACGGCCTCTCGTCGGGACGGCCTCACGTCGGGACGGCCTCTCGTCGGGACGGCCTCACGTCGGGACGGCCTCTCGTCGGGACGGCCTCACGTCGGGACGGCCTCACGTCGGGACGGCCTCTCGTCGGGACGGCCTCACGTCGGGACGGCCTCACGTCGGGACGGCCTCTCGTCGGGACGGCCTCACGTCAGAAGGCAGAAAATGATCTTTGAACCTGAAATATGACGTTTACAGCTCGAGTCTGACTGACTCTCAGCGGACGCTTACAGGCAGAGATGTTTGAGTTATTAAACTCACACTTCCTGTCTGAAGGTTTGACACTTCCTGTCTGAAGGTTTGACACTTCCTGTCTGAAGGTTTGACACTTCCTGTCTGAAGGTTTGACACTTCCTGTCTGAAGGTTTGACACTTCCTGTCTGAAGGTTTGACACTTCCTGTCTGAAGGTTTGGACTGACAGGGTTTGATCAGACCTGAAGCTGTCTGCAGAGAGCCTGAAGGACCCTCTCTGTTCCTCATCCTGCACAGACCACACACACACACACACACACACACACACACACACACACACACACACACACACACACACACACACACACACACACACATCATTAGCCTCATAGCATAATTGCAGAAGTCGTATATGACACAGATTTAAATTATTTTGTGAGCCTTGCAGCACAAATGTGGAAAATATGAACTTTATATTATAAAAATTAAAAAATAACGAGTATATGAAATGAAGACGAAGGCAAAGAAAGACAAATCCAGCTGCGTCACTTTCCTTCAGGCTGCTCCGCTGAGGAGAACCTGGTCTGTGTTGAGTCGCTCTGCTTCACTCTGCTTCACTCTGCTTCACTCTGCTTCATGCTGCTTCACTCTGCTTCATGCTGCTTCATGCTGCTTCACTCTGCTTCATGCTGCTTCATGCTGCTTCACTCTGCTTCATGCTGCTTCACTCTGCTTCATGCTGCTTCACTCTGCTTCACTCTGCTTCATGCTGCTTCACTCTGCTTCACTCTGCTTCACGCTGCTTCATGCTGCTTCACTCTGCTTCACGCTGCTTCACGCTGCTTCACTCTGCTTCACTCTGCTTCACGCTGCTTCACTCTGCTTCACTCTGCTTCACGCTGCTTCACTCTGCTTCACTCTGCTTCACGCTGCTTCACGCTGCTTCACTCTGCTTCACTCTGCTTCACGCTGCTTCACTCTGCTTCACTCTGCTTCACGCTGCTTCACTCTGCTTCACTCTGCTTCACGCTGCTTCACGCTGCTTCACTCTGCTTCACTCTGCTTCACTCTGCTTCATGCTGCTTCACTCTGCTTCATGCTGCTTCACGCTGCTTCACTCTGCTTCACTCTGCTTCACTCTGCTTCATGCTGCTTCACTCTGCTTCACTCTGCTTCTTGCTCCTGCAGGTTGATGGACAGCATGCAGCAGAGACCGATCAGCGCTGACCCCTCTGGGCCCAAACTGCAACCCGGCCCTTGTGTGCTGATGGGACCTGGTCCGGTTTTACCTCCACAGCTCACAATTGGCCCACCTGAGGTTTTCATGAAGCCGCCTGCATTGAGCCCGGTTCTACCTGTGAAGGTAACGGATCAAATGCAGTCAAAGTCCGGGTCCACACCAGCGCTGCTGACAAGCATCAGTCGACCCAGGCCAACCGCTCTTGGGACCAAACCAGCTCCAAAGATGCCCAGGATCACAGCAGACCCCTCCAAGGAGATCGATCTGATCCCAGTGTGTATCCCAGGACCTCAGAGCGCCAACACCCTGACGCCTTCCCCCACAGAGCCCACTTTACCTGTCCTCAGTCCTCAGAGTCCCCACAGCCCACAGTCTTACCTGAGCCCCAACTCGACGCTGATCCCCAAACCAGGCCCCCCCCCTCAGCCACAGAAGACCAGCTCACCTGGGAGCTCCACACAGAGCCAAGTGCAGTCTGAAAAGCAAGGAGGCGAGAACAGTGACTTCAGGTGAGCAGAGTTATCAATCAATCAATCAGTCAATCAATCAATCAATCAATCAGTCAATCAATCAATCAATCAATCAATCAATCAGTCAATCAATCAATCAATCAATCAATCAATCAATCAATCAATCAATCAATCAATCAATCAATCAATCCATCAATCAATCCATCAATCAGTCTTTATATATTTAGCGCCAATTCATAACAAACGTTATCTCAAGACGCTTTCCAAGTGTTAACAGGTCTGGACCTGTAAATGGTAATAAAATTTTTATTAACAGAAACCCAACATCAAGACAAGATAAGAAGTCTGATCTCATCTTAACCCACCATGAGGATAGACCTTTGAAATATTTAGCAAGTTACAATGGAGAGGAAACACTTCCCTTTAACGGGCAGAAACCTCGGACAGAACCAGACTCATGTTAGACAGACATCTGAGGAGACTGTGTTGGGATTAGAGAGAGAGAAGGGGGGAGGGGGGGTTATCACACCTTTACCTTATCACACCTTTACCTACCTTGTACCTAAACAATAATAGTGAATGAAGTGACGGTCATACTTCTGTAAATGGAATACAAATGTATAATAATCTGATGATATGTGGAAAAGAGGAGACTAAATATGGAGGAAATGGGGACGGGACTAGATAAACTCTGCTTCTCCCGTCTTCCCTTTCAGACATGTACAATCTGATCAACTATTGACAATGTGTGATGTTGTATAAGTGTGCTGACGTGACCGAAATTAAATAAATAAATAAATAAATCAATAAATCAATAAATAAATACCTGACACTGAATAGGACTGAGCCTGTCCCAGTCCTCTGCAGTGTGTCCACAGCGTCAGCTCTGGCTGTGGACGTCATGAACCTGATGGAGCCGCGTTTTTTCTGAGGAGGTTCCTCTTTAACCAGCTGCTGAAGCTCAGACAGATGTTCTTATAACATTCATTCAAAGAAGGTTGATGCTGAGTGAGCTGTAGGCAGCAGCCACTTCTCCCAGACACACTCAAAGATGACTTTCTGCTGCTGCAGCCTCACAGCTCTAACTGGTTGCTGTCACGAGGAGAAAATGAGAGAGAAAAAAACTGTTTTCCTTTTCTTTTTTGCCCCCAGCCTGTGTTAGAATTCCTCATTCAGACCCAATGACTTGTTTTTTTTTCCTGCTTTAGCCGACATTTCCAAAAGCCAGAAGAAATCACTCCAGACTGCCAGTGACCAGCCTGACTTTATCTGTTTGGTTATTTTTGATCTCCAAAACAAACAAACCAAACAGTACGGCAGGCTGGTTCTGGTTAAACAGCCAGCACAGGTATGTAGGCGTTGAGCTGCAGGAGGGAGGGTGATGCTGCTCTGAGTGGGAAAAGGTGCTCACTGCTTTTTTCTAAATCAAAGCGTTGATGGTCGTTTTCTCTTTTTCTGTTTTCATTGTTTTTTCTGGTCCCTGCTTATCGTCTGGTTTTCCCGCCAGACGGTGGTTTTGGACCCTCGTACAGCTCACCTCATCATAAAGATGAGCATGCTCTCTGGCAGTGGGCCCTGGAGTTTAGCTCTATCCATCAGAGGCGTTAGCTTCTATAAATGCTAAATTAAAGCTGTAAGCAGGATAAAAATGTCCGTTCTGTGGTTGGTTCTCAGGAACAATACTATACTTCTACAGAGTTCTGTCAGGATCACGACCATCACAGAGCAACCAGTGTTTTGGAGATAATAGTGACCATGCTAACTGGTGACCTTCAGCTGAATGTGTCTGAAGAGCCCCGCCCCTCACCCTAAGACTGCTGGGATAGGCTCCAGACACCCCCCACCCTGAACCGGATAAGAAGGATTGAAGATGAACGAATGATTGAATGAACTGCTGAAACTCTAGATCCAGTTTTTCCTGGTGTGGTTTGGACTGAGGTTAAGACCAATGTGAGACCAGGACTCACCATGGGGAGTCGATAATAAGGGGCCAGTTTAAATGATGATAAACAGACGCTTCATGCTCGCAGTCAGCGACGGTTTATTAGCACGTTATTAACTTTTAATTATCCTGATAATCCTGATATTTGGTGCTTTTAGTCCGTGTGAAGTCCTGATGTGATGACTCAGACTCAGCGGCCTCACCGCTGGTCTTTGGCTCGTGAGGGTCTCTGAATCATGTCTTCACAGTCTGTAAACGTCCACAGATAACTGGGTCCTGAGCATGGAGCGAGGTGTGTGTTTGAACCAGAGACTGTCTGACGTACTCGCTGCAGCTCCTTCTCTAAAACCCGCCCTCTGCTCATGACCGGTCCACCCGCTGGCGTCTTCCATCCACTCACTGATTTATCACGAAGCGGCGAGACGTTTACCGTCTGTCACAGTAAACAGGTTTAGAGGACGTGGACGGACGTGTGTGGACGACTCAAGCTTTGCTGCGTTTCGACAGTTTCTGGAGTGTTTTTGCATCTTTAGTCCGTCAGGAAGTTGCTCCGTGTGTGTTTCTCCATTTTATTAGGAAACATCAGATGAAATTAAACATATTTATAACTTTTGTAAGAATCTTTATTTTTAAAAAAGGGGATATTGTTGGAGCAGTTCTGATGAGATACTTTAACTCTGTTCAGTTTGTTCCACATTACTGACTGAATTTTAAGACTTCTGAAGACGTTAACTTAGATTTTGCAAAACTTTTTTTTTTTTTTTTACAATATTTTGACATTTAAGAGAAAGTTAAATTAATTATTTATTTTATATTAATATAGTTATTATTGATCCCATCACTGCCTGTTTTTAAAACTCGTCTTAAACCCTCTTTTATTCTCTGGCTTTAACCCGGCGTGAGACTCGGCTCCTGTTTCAGTCTTTGTTTGGGTTGTTTTGATTTACAGCACTTTGTTTCAGCTGTGGCTGTTTTTAAAGTGCTCTATAAATAAAGTTGAGTTGAGTTATTTACATTTGTTTATTTTTATTTGTTCATTTTTATAATTTATTTATTTTTTGATTTAATTATTATTGTTTATTTATTTATTTCGTTAATATCAGAGCGACCCATTGATTCAAAGCAGAAATCATAAAACTAAATGTTGTGGTCTCTTCTGTTGGTGTCATTAAGCTGTTATTATTTGCTTCTTTACACGGACACACGGACACACGGACACACGGACACATAGACACACCTTAGTCATCATGGAGGTACATGGAGGCGTTTAATTGTGCGTATCTTTTCTTCTCCATCCAGCGGCACAGATTACAGCGGTTCCCTTGAGGATTACAGCACAGATTACGCCCCCCCCCCCCCCCCCCATCCAGGCCTGTCTCTATATTTAGTCTTTACATCTAATGCAGCACTTCTGCTCTCTGTCCTCTCTAAGGGTGCACATCGTCACATGGAACGTGGGATCAGCCGTCCCACCAGATGACATCACGGCTCTGTTCGGACCAAATGTTTCAGATGGGAGCGTTGACGTGTTCATCATCGGGTAAGCAGCCATTTGTCTCGGGCCCGGCGGCGCCGTGTGCGCCCACTCAGTCATCTGTGATTGTTTGGATCCGTTGGGTATCAGTCACTGTCTGTTTTATCAGCGCCTCGCGCTCACTTGTTGATGACGTGTCTCTGTTCACACACAGACTGCAGGAAGTGAACTCCATGATAAACAAGCGTCTGAAGGACGTGCTGTTTTCAGACCAGTGGAGCGAGCTCTGCATGGACACGCTCAGCCCGTTTGGATACGTCCTGGTCAGTAGACCCCAGCGTGCTCCCAAACTTCTGCTCAGTTCACGTCTGCTTTGGGTTGATAATCAGCTCTTCACTCATCCGTCCAGGTGGCGTCGCAGCGCATGCAGGGCGTGCTGCTGCTGGTTTTCTCCAGATTCTGCCATCTTCCCTTCCTGCGAGGGGTGCAGACACAGAGCACGCGCACAGGACTCGGGGGTTACTGGGTACGTGCCATGCATGGAAAAACTCTGCTCAGAATTCAGCTCTGAGATTTATCACGTCACAGTGTTTGTGGTGGGTTTGTGTCGGACGTGTAGGGGAATGTGTGTGTGTGTGGGTGTGTGTGTGTGTGTGACCTTCCTGTGTGTGTTGATGTCAGCATCAACCCTGGCTGCTGCTGGTGCAGTCTCCTTCTCTCTGAGGTCAGTGCAGCAGCAGGCTGTCTGCTTCTGTGGCTCAGGGGCAAACACACACACACACACACACACACACACACACACACACACACAAACGAACACACACCACGCTGATAAATGATTCTGTTTTTATCTTTATTTTAACTGAAGTGTTTCTCTCTGCGTCCTCTGTGTTGTTCTCGTTCCAAGGGGAACAAAGGCGGCGTCAGCGCCAGGATGACCGTGTTCGGCCACCCGGTCTGCTTTCTCAACTGTCACCTGCCGGCTCACATGAGGAACCTGGAGCAGCGGATGGAGGACTTTGAAAGCATCCTGCAGCAGCAGCAGTTTGAAGGAGGGACAGCCACGGGGGTCCTGGACCATGAGTGGGTGTCATGGTGTAAACATGAGTGTTTGATTCCAGGGCTGAAGGTTTTTATCTCATTTAACCTTTATGAGACCAGGTCAAAGGTCACACAGTCTGTTTCACAAGAGGCAGCAGAAAGTGACACACGGCGCTGACGTCACGCAGCCAGAGAGGAAGAGGAGGGAGGGACGGTGATACCAGAGGATCTCAGACTGCGTGCAGGTTCATACGGGGTTAAAATCTCAGGGTGAGGGTTAGGACGGGTGGGAGTCTGAGTGTCAGAGTCAATCCTGAAAACAACAGACAGGCAGTGAGCATGTGCAGTGGATCACCACAGTCCAGCAGAGGAAGAAAGGCTGGTAACACCAGGTCTGGGTCCTGGGTCCTGGGCCCTGGGTCCTGGGTCCTGGGTCCTGGGTCCTGGGCCCTGGGTCCTGGGTCCTGGGCCCTGGGTCCTGGGTCCTGGGCCCTGGGTCCTGGGCCCTGGGTCCTGGGCCCTGGGTCCTGGGCCCTGGGCCCTGGGCCCTGGGTCCTGGGCCCTGGGTCCTGGGTCCTGGGTCCTGGGTCCTGGGAGGAGTGAATGAAATGACTGAAATGTTTCAGCATCAGTCGAGTCACAGCCCTACAAACAGAGTCATGACAAACCGCCGTCATGTTTCTGATCACATGACCTCGCCTGCTTTTGTCTGTCCTCAGTGTCGTGTTTTGGTTCGGCGATCTGAACTTCCGAATCGAAGACTACGATATTCACGTGGTGAAGTGCGCCATCGACAGCAACAAGCTGCCTCTTCTGTGGGAGCGAGATCAGGTGAGACACCTTCATTTGAGACTGAACTTTCTGGAAGGTTTTAGTCCAGCAGAGGGCGCTGTGACACAGCCTCACCTCCTGTCAGGGTGATGGAGACTCACCTAGACAGGCAGGGGTCACTGAGGTCACTTTTACATGAACAGGTTCTAAAGTCCTCAGCAGCTTAATGATGACATCACTACCTCCTGGTATCTGATTGGACGATTAACACCCTGAATGATTGGGATGATTTATGATACCTGCCATACAGGAGCTCTGCAACCCATATGTGTGTGTGTGTGTGTGTGTGTGTGTGTGTGTGTGTGTGTGTGTGTGTGTGTGTGTGTGTGTGTGTTTCTCTCCTTGGCCTCCTCTCTGCAGCTCAACATGGCTAAAAACACAGAGTCCATCCTGGAGGGCTTCATGGAGGGACCCCTCAAATTCCCGCCCACCTACAAGTTTGACGTGGGAACTCATACATACGACACGAGGTTGGTCCTCCGCTCTCAGTCCAAACCCCGTGTAGCTCTGGTCTTGTAGCTCTGGTCTTGTAGCTCTGGTCTTGTAGCTCTGGTCTTGTAGCTCTGGTCCTGTAGCTCTGGTCTTGTAGCTCTGGTCTTGTAGCTCCGGTCTTGTAGCTCTGGTCCTGTAGCTCTGGTCTTGTAGCTCTGGTCCTGTAGCTCTGGTCTTGTATCTCTGGTCTTGTAGCTCTGGTCCTGTAGCTCTGGTCTTGTAGCTCTGGTCCTGTAGCTCTGGTCTTGTAGCTCTGGTCCTGTAGCTCTGGTCCTGTAGCTCTGGTCCTGTAGCTCTGGTCTTGTATCTCTGGTCTTGTAGCTCTGGTCCTGTAGCTCTGGTCTTGTAGCTCTGGTCCTGTATCTCTGGTCTTGTAGCTCTGGTCCTGTAGCTCTGGTCTTGTAGCTCTGGTCCTGTAGCTCTGGTCTTGTAGCTCTGGTCCTGTAGCTCTGGTCTTGTAGCTCTGGTCCTGTAGCTCTGGTCTTGTAGCTCTGGTCTTGTAGCTCTGGTCCTGTAGCTCTGGTCCTGTAGCTCTGGTCTTGTAGCTCTGGTCTTGTAGCTCCGGTCTTGTAGCTCTGGTCCTGTAGCTCTGGTCTTGTAGCTCTGGTCCTGTAGCTCTGGTCTTGTATCTCTGGTCTTGTAGCTCTGGTCCTGTAGCTCTGGTCTTGTAGCTCTGGTCTTGTAGCTCTGGTCCTGTAGCTCTGGTCTTGTAGCTCTGGTCTTGTAGCTCTGGTCCTGTAGCTCTGGTCTTGTAGCTCTGGTCCTGTAGCTCTGGTCTTGTAGCTCTGGTCCTGTAGCTCTGGTCTTTTAGCTCTGGTCTTGTAGCTCTGGTCTTGTAGCTCTGGTCTTGTAGCTCTGGTCTTGTAGCTCTGGTCCTGTAGCTTTGGTCCTGTAGCTCTGGTCTTGTAGTTCTGGTCTTGTAGCTCTGGTCTTGTAGCTCTGGTCTTGTAGTTCTGGTCCTGTAGCTCTGGTCTTCTAGCTCTGGTCTTGTAGCTCTGGTCCTGTAGCTCTGGTCTTGTAGCTCTGGTCCTGTAGCTCTGGTCTTGTAGCTCTGGTCTTGTAGCTCTGGTCCTGTAGCTCTGGTCTTGTAGCTCTGGTCCTGTAGCTCTGGTCTTGTAGCTCTGGTCCTGTAGCTCTGGTCTTGTAGCTCTGGTCTTGTATCTCTGGTCTTGTAGCTCTGGTCCTGTAGCTCTGGTCTTGTAGCTCTGGTCCTGTAACTCTGGTCCTGTAGCTCTGGTCCTGTAGCTCTGGTCCTGTAGCTCTGGTCTTGTAGCTCTGGTCTTGTAGCTCTGGTCTTGTAGCTCTGGTCTTGTAGCTCTGGTCCTGTAGCTCTGGTCTTGTAGCTCTGGTCTTGTAGCTCTGGTCCTGTAGCTCTGGTCTTGTAGCTCTGGTCTTGTAGCTCTGGTCTTGTAGCTCTGGTCTTGTAGTTCTGGTCCTGTAGCTCTGGTCTTCTAGCTCTGGTCTTGTAGCTCTGGTCCTGTAGCTCTGGTCTTGTAGCTCTGGTCCTGTAGCTCTGGTCTTGTAGCTCTGGTCTTGTAGCTCTGGTCCTGTAGCTCTGGTCTTGTAGCTCTGGTCCTGTAGCTCTGGTCTTGTAGCTCTGGTCCTGTAGCTCTGGTCTTGTAGCTCTGGTCTTGTATCTCTGGTCTTGTAGCTCTGGTCCTGTAGCTCTGGTCTTGTAGCTCTGGTCCTGTAACTCTGGTCCTGTAGCTCTGGTCCTGTAGCTCTGGTCCTGTAGCTCTGGTCTTGTAGCTCTGGTCTTGTAGCTCTGGTCTTGTAGCTCTGGTCCTGTAGCTCTGGTCTTGTAGCTCTGGTCTTGTAGCTCTGGTCCTGTAGCTCTGGTCTTGTAGCTCTGGTCTTGTAGCTCTGGTCTTGTAGCTCTGTTCCTGTAGCTTTGGTCCTGTAGCTCTGGTCTTGTAGTTCTGGTCTTGTAGCTCTGTTCCTGTAGCTTTGGTCCTGTAGCTCTGGTCTTGTAGTTCTGGTCTTGTAGCTCTGGTCTTGTAGCTCTGTTCCTGTAGCTCTGGTCCTGTAGCTCTGGTCTTGTAGCTCTGGTCTTGTAGCTCTGGTCTTGTAGTTCTGGTCTTGTAGCTCTGGTCCTGTAGCTCTGGTCTTGTAGCTCTGGTCCTGTAGCTCTGGTCCTGTAGCTCTGGTCCTGTAGCTCTGGTCTTGTAGCTCTGTTCCTGTAGCTTTGGTCCTGTAGCTCTGGTCTTGTAGTTCTGGTCTTGTAGCTCTGGTCCTGTAGCTCTGGTCCTGTAGCTCTGGTCTTGTAGCTCTGGTCCTGTAGCTCTGGTCCTGTAGCTCTGGTCTTGTAGCTCTGGTCCTGTAGCTCTGGTCCTGTAGCTCTGGTCTTGTAGTTCTGGTCTTGTAGCTCTGGTCTTGTAGCTCTGGTCCTGTAGCTTTGGTCCTGTAGCTCTGGTCTTGTAGTTCTGGTCCTGTAGCTCTGGTCCTGTAGCTCTGGTCCTGTAGCTCTGGTCCTGTAGCTCTGGTCCTGTAGCTCTGGTCTTTTAGCTCTGGTCTTGTAGCTCTGGTCTTGTAGCTCTGGTCTTGTAGCTCTGGCCCTGTAGCTTTGGTCCTGTAGCTCTGGTCTTGTAGTTCTGGTCTTGTAGCTCTGGTCTTGTAGCTCTGGTCCTGTAGCTCTGGTCCTGTAGCTCTGGTCTTGTAGTTCTGGTCCTGTAGCTCTGGTCTTGTATCTCTGGTCTTGTATCTCTGGTCCTGTAGCTCTGGTCTTGTAGCTCTGGTCCTGTAGCTCTGGTCTTGTAGCTCTGGTCTTGTAGCTCTGGTCCTGTAGCTCTGGTCTTGTAGCTCTGGTCCTGTAGCTCTGGTCTTGTAGCTCTGGTCCTGTAGCTCTGGTCTTGTAGCTCTGGTCTTGTAGCTCTGGTCTTGTAGTTCTGGTCTTGTAGCTCTGGTCTTGTAGCTCTGGTCTTGTAGCTCTGGTCTCACGTCTTTGTCCTTTTTTTCTCTCAGTGCTAAAAAGAGGAAACCAGCCTGGACTGATCGCATCCTCTGGCGCCTTCGCCGTACCGGTTCCCCAGTCCCTACCCACAATGCAGCCCTGCAGCGGGGTTTGACCTCATGGCTTGGAGGGGCGACCAAAGTGACGCAGCATGCGTACAGGAGTCACATGGGCTTCACCATCAGTGACCACAAGCCTGTTTCTGCTGTGTTTTCACTGCACGTGAGATAAACACACTCCAACACGTCTGTGCCGCTCGCTGCGCTGCAGCTGGTCTCATCTGGTCTCATCTGGTCTCATCTCTCCATCTGCTCTCTGTGCTCAGTTCCCCTTCAGGGTGGAGGTGCCGCTGGTGGAGCTGCAGGTTAGCAAGGAATGGAGTAAAGTTTCAGACGCTACCGTCAGATTCACCGTCGCAGCAACGTATCAGCGCAGCTCATGGGACTGGGTGGCCATTTATAAGGTAATACAACAGAGTTAGGATTAGGATTAGAGTTAGGATTAGAGTTAGGGTTAGGGTTAGGATTAGAGTTAGAGTTAGGATTAGGATTAGGATTAGAGTTAGAGTTAGAGTTAGGGTTAGAGTTAGGATTAGAGTTAGAGTTAGGATTAGGATTAGGATTAGAGTTAGAGTTAGAGTTAGGGTTAGAGTTAGGATTAGGGTTAGGGTTAGGGTTAGGATTAGAGTTAGAGTTAGAGTTAGGGTTAGAGTTAGGATTAGGGTTAGGGTTAGGGTTAGGATTAGAGTTAGAGTTAGGATTAGGATTAGAGTTAGGGTTAGGGTAAATAAAACTTGTCGTGTTTTGATGTGCAGGAAACACCTTCAGTGAGTTGACATTAGTGTCTGTTGACCTGAGGTCACAGAGGGACAGCTGGGTAAAGAGTCTCTATTAGCAGCCTTAGCTTAGCTGCACAGACTGTTAGTATGAACGAGTGAAAGACGAGGTCAGCTGGTCAAACTGATGAATGTCGGCTGGTGTGACCAACGGTTCTCATAAAAAATCCTCTGAGTCTGATTTAATGAGTCTTAAACCAGTTAATCAGGTTTAGAAAGGAAATAATTTAAACATACGTGAGATGATGTTTCATAACATGTAACGTGTTCAGTCAGTTCACTGTCATAACTTCTAGGAAGGTGAATCATTTCATTATGTTGAAATGTTGAACAAAAGCATTTCAACAGAAGAAATCCAACTGAATCATCAAACTTCTTCTTATGCTTCTGCACCTTTTTTTGGCCCTTTCCACAGACTTCAAATTTTCACTGATTTTCACCGTTCATGTGTGTAAATGTTCAGCATGTTCAGGAGTATTATCTGTGTGTGTTCCATGTTTCTAACTCTTGTACTTTTTGAAATATTCTGCATTTTCCAATTTTTTTGGTCCATTAAAATGAATAGAAACGATCCGTCACCATGGAAACCACACGGCTAATGATGTCATCAGTTTGGGTTAGGGCTCAGGAAATAAAATGATAGTACATGAAAAGATACCATATGATCTGATTATAACAAGATATGAAACTATGAGGTATAAAAAGACGCTCAATGTCCCCAGAGGAAAATCCTTCTTGGATAACAGCGCTTCATTAGGAATAAATCAGGAATAAATCAGTCAATAATCACTCATACATCAGGAATAAATCAGTCAATAATCACTAATAAATCAGGAATAAATCAGGAATAAACATGGAAACAGAGAATTTCAGACCATCTTGAAACAGAAACAGTGTTTCAGATCAGCTGTGCTATGACTGATGGGAAATCGAAGGTTTGATGGTTCGTCTCGGTGTTCGTTCCTCTCCTCAGGTGGGATTCAGGCATCACAAAGATTACCAGGTGTATATATGGGCCAAAGGAGAGCACACAACACAGGTGTGTCTGAAGCATCAATACACCTGTTTATAGACTAAGACGTCTGGAGGTCACTGACTGATGCTCCTGTCTTCATCAGGTGACGTTTTCAGAGGAGGATTTACCGCGAGGTGATGGTGAATACATGCTGGGTTACTACAGTCACAGCATGAACAGTATCGTCGGCTTATCTTCACCAATCCAGGTGAGAACAGAGTCTGCATGCCTCTGAATATTTACTCATGACTGCACGTGAGCAGAAACATGGTGACACTCAAACATCAGAGCAACATGTGGCTCTTGTATTGAAAGAAACTGTTTTTTTCTGTTCTGTTTTGTTTTGTTTTGTTTTGTTTTGTTTTGTTTTGTTTTGTTTTGTTCCGTTTCGTTTCTGTTTTGTTTTGTTTTGTTTGTTTTGTTTTCGTTTCGTTTCTTTTCTTTTCTTTTCTTTTCATTTCGTTTAGTTTTGTTTCGTTTGTTTTCGTTTCGTTTGTTTTCGTTTCGTTTCGTTTCGTTTCGTTTCGTTTCGTTTCTGTTCTGTTCTGTTCTGTTCCGTTCCGTTCCGTTCCGTTCCGTTCCGTTCCGTTCCGTTCCGTTCCGTTTTGTTTTGTTTTGTTTTGTTTTGTTTTGTTTTGTTGGTTTTTTGTATGCAGAGGTGAACCCTCATACCTTTGGTCTAAAGTTTCTCCTGAGCGTGCTCACTCGCTCTCCTCTGTTGAACCCTTCCTCCTGCAGATCAGGGTTCCAGTCCACAGCCCCACAGCTCGCCGCTCTGACAGCTCGGACGTCAGCTCAGAGGACGACAGCACCCTCGTCCTGCTGGCTCCGAGCTCCCGCAGCCCGAGCCCCAAAACCGGCAAACACCACCACCGCCACCGCCGCAGCCGCAGCCCTGCTGTTCCCGCTCTGTCCTCCAACCCCCTCCCCTCCCTGCAGGGCCTCAGCCTCCACCCTCGCTCTAAAGAAGGCCAGACTCGCAGTCGCTCTCCCTGCTCTGCGGCTAAGAAGGAGCGGCTGGTCTCCCCGGACACCGTGTCCTCTCCCGCCATCAGCCCGCTCAGCCCCCGCAGCCCCCGCAGCCCGGTGTCTCCAGGCGGCGGAGTGACTGCACCTGAGGCCCTCATAGCAGCCATCATAGGTGAACACAGACCGGCTCAGGTGAGCCCCACTGGGCTCAAACAGACAGGGAGAGCAGGGGACACAGATACTGCGTAGAAGCTAAAGGAGCAGTTCCACTATTTTAAAGCTGAGGCCCTTTTCCCACAGATTTTAGGTCTGAATGACAAACAGGTGATAAAAAGCTTCAGCTGACGACCATCAGCTCCGGCTCTGCATGGGGCCCGTCCCGTTTGTATCACTGCAGTCTGAGTTTTCCTGCTCTTTAAACATGATCTTCATTTCTAACAGAACGTCTCAGTGACGGAGGAAAAGTTTCTGTTGATTCTGGCGGCCCCCTGTGGACGGAGACGTCTCTGTTTGACATGCTCCGTACACGTGTTTGTCATGTGTTTTAATACTTTACAGTGAGGGCCGAACCGCTGGCTGTCAGGAGCCTCCATCACATGTGGCCTCTACACCCCCCCCCCCCCCCCCATTATTATATACCAGCCTACCTGCCCACCATTAGTGACAATAATAATGATAATAATAATATTAATGATAATAATAATAATAATAATAATAATAATAATAATAATAATAATAATAATCGTTAACATTTAGTCTGAAATCTTGTTACCCCAGCTGAGCAGGAAGACCTCAAACAGTGGGTTACAACAGAGCACAGGAACAACCTTTGTTTATGTTTTCAGCTGACAGTCCGTGACGGAGGATGAGGGCCGTGCTTTAAGAGAAAAAACTACATTTATGAGAATAAAATCATGCGTGTTCCAGCTGCCTTCATCAGAAAGCTCCAGGTTCTCTAACAAACTGTTGGCAGAGATATTAAGAAGGCTGTTTGTCAAAGCTGGAACTCAACACGACTTCATCAAGAAGACGCTCTCAGTTCATCCTCTGAGAGGAGGAGGATGGACGCTCCTAGAAAACAACCTTTCAAAATAAAAGTTTATTAAACATCATTTAAATCAAACTCATGAAGTTAATCTCTGAAGTTTATGAGTTTACTTGTTAATTTATCAATTTTTCTTATAAATTTCTGACTTTATTCTTGTAAATTTATGTTGTTTTTTTGAGAAGAGAACCTGGTAGTTTTTTGTCGTTTTAGTTTAGTGTAGTTTAGTTTTTCTGGACTTTCCAGGTTTCCATGTTGCTCATCCTGAGTGTGATGTGACGAGTTTTTGCAGTGTCTGATACATCCGACTGCAGCTGCACTGTCTGCAGGATGAATATTAGAAAACACTTTTTGCAAACGGTGGCTGGATTAGCAGAGAGGGGGGTGTTGGCTCGGTCATGGGGGGTTCCAGAATTAACACAGAACAAAAGTTCCTCCTCTTATAACCCTGGCAGATTTATATTCAAGCATCGTTTTCTGTTTGTTTGTATTTATTCTGTTGATTTCAGTTTTTAGAGTGTAAGAACAGCTGAACTCTGTAACGGGGCGAGAAAGTCTTGACCTGAACTTGGTGAAGCTTCACAGACACACTGAGTCCTTCAGCCTTTTTTCTTGCTGCTCGCTGGAAGCTTTAGAAGATTTTTTACACACTTGTCATTAAGACATTAAAAAAAGGGTCCAGGTTAAAAATAGTGAAATCAGCCTTTAAAGAGGAGGCGCAGCAGCAATACCCACGCGTGAGAGTGTGATCTAACCCCGCAGAGTCCCGGTGCTGGACCAGCACACTTTAAGACTCCTTACGTAGTTTGCAAACATTCCTGGTTGTAGCCCAGCAGCTCCCTGATCCTGAACCCCCCCCCCCCATCCCAAACACTGTGTGTATCAGGGAGTCCACGAGGAGTCCAGACCCCCAGTGACAAGTGCTTTAAGGACTCATGACCTGAACCAGAGCAGAGGAACAAACTGAATGTGGAACCAAAGGCAGAGTGGACCTGAGGTGGACCTGAGGTGGATCTGAGATGGACCTGAGGTGGACCTGAGGTGGACCTGAGGTGGACCTGAGGTGGACCTGAGATGGACCTGAGGTGGACCTGAGGTGGACCTGAGGTGGACCTGAGGTGGACCTGAGATGGACCTGAGGTGGACCTGAGGTGGACCTGAGGTGGACCTGAGATGGACCTGAGGTGGACCTGAGGTGGACCTGAGATGGACCTGAGGTGGACCTGAGGTGGACCTGAGACCAGTTTCAGTGTCAGCAATAAGGTTCCACCTGAACAGACTCCCATCGCAGTCAAGACCCTGGACCACAAGTACTGCTGGTTTCAAGGTTCACACCAGTGTGTGTGTGTGTGTGTGTGTGTGTGCATGCGTCTGTGTGTGGTATATGTGTGAGTGTGTGTGTAGGTGTGTGTGTCTGTTGTCTGTGTGTGTGTGTGTGTGTGTGTGTGTGTGTTTCTGGTATCTGTGTATGTGTGTGTGTGTGTGTGTGTGGTATGGTGTGTGTGTGTCAGTTGTCTGTGTGTGTGTGTTTGTCTGTCTGTGTGTGTGTGTGTGTTTGTCTGTTGTCTGTGTGTGTGTGTGTGTGGTATGGTGTGTGTGTTGTGTGTGTGTGTGTGTCTGGTATTTGTGTATGTCTGTGTCTGTGTGTGTGTGTGTGTGTGTGTGTGTGTGTGTGTGTGTGTGTGTGTGTGTGTGTGTGTGTGTGTGTGTGTGTGTGTGTTGGACCTGTTGATGGTCTGAGACTCTCCCTCTATAGCTCTTGGTCTGTATTCATATGAAGGATCTCAACCTCTGAGACTGGAGATGGAGCGTTCATCATGCCGGCCAATCAGAAGCGTACATGTGATCATGTGACGTGAATATTAGGTTTTAATCTGTATCTGTATCAGCTGTGTGGATACAGTCCCCGTCCTATAGAGCTCCATGAATGGATGTTTAGGCTAATGTGGTAACTTTGCTTCAAGGAAACAGTGTCGTGTAAACGTGTGTGTGTTCAAATAAAACAAGAACAAACTGACATCCTGCTGTTTACTGGACAAACACTGTTCAAACCGTCAGAAGAGTGTATATTTGTGTCCAGGTGTGTGTGTGCACAGACATGTGCTCAGGTTACATAATGATGTAATGAGTCTTACAGGTGAGATGGGACAGACCTGGACGTGGGGAAGTCGTCAATTATGAAATCAAGAGCAAGAAGAAGTAATTAATCAGGTTTAAATGATGTTAACGTTACGATTTCTGACACAGAGCAAAAGCAAACGACACAAAGACCCTCCTGACTGTTCACAGTCTGCCTGTTTAAAGCTACAGCTCAGAACATCCAGCAGAAACTCAACAACTGACAGCTGAAAACTTCAGATTAACAGATTAATCAGGATGAGTTCAAAACACTCATCAGAGGACACAAAACCAGATCAAAGTTAGGGAACAGACCAGATTAAAGTTAGGGAACAGACCAGATTAAAGTTAGGAAACAGACCAGATTAAAGTTAGGGAACCCACCAGATTAAAGTTAGGGAACAGACCAGATTAAAGTTAGGGAACAGACCAGATTAAAGTTAGGGAACAGACCAGATTAAAGTTAGGGAACCCACCAGATTAAAGTTAGGGAACAGACCAGATTAAAGTTAGGGAACCCACCAGATTAAAGTAAGGGAACAGACCAGATTAAAGTTAGGAAACAGACCAGATTAAAGTTAGGGAACAGACCAGATTAAAGTTAGGGAACAGACCAGATTAAAGTTAGGGAACAGACCAGATTAAAGTTAGGAAACAGACCAGATTAAAGTTAGGGAACCCACCAGATTAAAGTTAGGGAACAGACCAGATTAAAGTTAGGGAACCCACCAGATTAAAGTTAGGGAACAGACCAGATTAAAGTTAGGGAACAGACCAGATTAAAGTTAGGAAACAGACCAGATTAAAGTTAGGACACAAACCAGATTAAAGTTAGGGAACCCACCAGATTAAAGTTAGGGAACAGACCAGATTAAAGTTAGGACACACACCAGATTAAAGTTAGGAAACAGACCAGATTAAAGTTAGGAAACAGACCAGATTTAAATTAGGACACAGCCCAGATTAAAGTTAGGAAACAGCCCAGATTAAAGTTAGGACACACACCAGATTAAAGTTAGGGAACAGACCAGATTAAAGTTAGGAAACAGACCAGATTTAAATTAGGACACAGCCCAGATTAAAGTTAGGAAACAGCCCAGATTAAAGTTAGGACACACACCAGATTAAAGTTAGGGAACAGACCAGATTAAAGTTAGGAAACAGACCAGATTAAAGTTAGGAAACAGACCAGATTTAAATTAGGACACAGCCCAGATTAAAGTTAGGAAACAGCCCAGATTAAAGTTAGGACACACACCAGATTAAAGTTAGGGAACAGACCAGATTAAAGTTAGGAAACAGCCCAGATTAAAGTTAGGGAACAGCCCAGATTTAAATTAGGACACAGCCCAGATTAAAGTTAGGAAACAGCCCAGATTAAAGTTAGGACACACACCAGATTAAAGTTAGGGAACAGACCAGATTAAAGTTAGGAAACAGACCAGATTAAAGTTAGGAAACAGACCAGATTTAAATTAGGACACAGCCCAGATTAAAGTTAGGAAACAGCCCAGATTAAAGTTAGGACACACACCAGATTAAAGTTAGGGAACAGACCAGATTAAAGTTAGGAAACAGACCAGATTTAAATTAGGACACAGCCCAGATTAAAGTTAGGAAACAGCCCAGATTAAAGTTAGGACACACACCAGATTAAAGTTAGGGAACAGCCCAGATTAAAGTTAGGAAACAGACCAGATTAAAGTTAGGGAACAGCCCAGATTAAAGTTAGGGCATCAGTTTATTTATTTTTGTTTTTTGATTTTATTCTAAATTGATCCAACAGTCTACTTTAAGATGATGTAAAGAGACCTGCTCCCTCAGAGGTTTTTCAGGACTTGTTCAGTGAATCTGGCTCATATTACGTCTCATCAGACAATTTTTTATACTTTTTTATTGTTTTTTTTTTTCAATTTTATAAACACAAACATAAGAACACAACAATCCAAACAATGAACAACAACTTACTGGACAACAGAAGAGTCCCACCCCATGTTAACAGAGAGCTGCGCTGTAGAGAATTCACTGTTAGATATCAGCCATGGTGACACAACTTCAACAGACCACCTGCAGAACTTCACCTGAAAGGTTTACTGTCTTTAGGATGAGCTGACAGAAAACAGGTGATTCATTCAGAGCAGAGGCAGAGAGTCTGGAGAGCACTGATAGATTTACAGAGCAGTCAGCGAAGTAAAATATTTGTTTTTCAAATTAAGTGGAGTAAAGGTCAGAAGTTTACCAAACGAATGAAACTCACTCACTTTGTCCACCAATGAGCTAAAATCTATTCTGTGATCATAAAACTTTTACTGTTTATACAACTGCAGTTCCAAATTATCTCCAAAGAGGGAAACTGGTGAACCTGTTGCTTCAGGTCTTCAGAAAAACTGAATCTACAAATCATTTCCTGTTCCATCCGTCCAGGTTCAGCCGCCAAAATCAAGTCAAAGGTTTGATGTCTTACAGTTTCAAGCTTCAATAAGACCAACAAACTCTGTTATTGATGAATAAATGAATGGATGAATAAATGAATGGATGAATAAATGAATGGATGAAACAGGAGGTAGTGTTCCTGTCTCTGTTGGTATCAAACCTCTTCGTTCTGTCTCTGTTTGGCATATTTAAATGATATGAGAATGCTTTTCTTTGCTTATGTAAAGCCTTTTGGGTGTTTGAAATTAGCTTGATAAATAAAACGTCCCAGCATCCCCTGCAGGCTCAGGGCCTCAGGGCCTCAGGGCCTCAGGGCCTCAAACAGCCTGAGTGAAGTAAATTTGCCTTTGAAAGCCTGTGCAAATCTGCTTTCTGTCATACAGGAAAAACTTCTGGATATTTCCAGTGCACACATTCCTGAAATAAATGACATCAACATGTTCAGACATTTTCAACTTTCCATCAGATCCTCCTCTGCTTCAGCAACCTGACCTCCTCTCTCCTCATGGTAAATGGTAAATGGTAAATGGACCAGTACTTATATAGCGCTTTTCTAGTCATACCGACTACTCAAAGCGCTTTACACTGCTAGTCTCATTCACCCAATCACACCACATTCACACACTGATGGCCGGTTAGAGCTAATCAAACCATCAGCTATATCTAATACATTCACACCACATTCATGCACCACTGAACAACAGTGGGAGCAACTTGGGGTTCAGTGTCTTGCTCAAGGACACTTCTGCATGTGACTGCAGGAGCTGGAATCAAACCCACAACCTTCTGATTGTGGGGCGACAACTCTACCACTGATCTACAGCCGCCTCCTTGTGTCTCCTCTTGTCTCCTCCTGTCTCCTCTTGTCTCCTCAAGTCTCCTCTTGTCTCCTCCTGTCTCCTCTTGTCTCCTCAAGTCTCCTCTTGTCTCCTCAAGTCTCCTCTTGTCTCCTCCTGTCTCCTCTTGTCTCCTCCTGTCTCCTCTTGTCTCCTCCTGTCTCCTGTTAATGTTTCTTCAGCTCAGATATCAGCAGCATTTGAACACCAAATCAAATCAAATCAAATTTTATTTATAAAGCACTTTTCATACATTAAAAATACAGCACAAAGTGCTATACATGTTAAAAACAGCCCCCACCCCGTCACCGGGCCTCCAGGTCCTGACCCAGACCAGCAGCAGCAGGTTTCAGCAGTTACGACTTTTAAAAAAACGTGTGGATCACATAACAGGAAGTCATCAGTCGAAGCATCTGCAAGCTAATGCATCTTCCTCCAGCGCCTTCCGTCTGCTCTGAAAAACATTGAAATGATCAGGGAACTTTATCCATCATAATTTCATTTCAAGACAACAAGATAAATGAGTCCAGAGCTCATCATTGTGGGAAACAGAGGAAATTAAATGTACAGATGCATGTTTGACTTGAGTTTCGTAGCCCGTGGCAACTCTTACAAATCCTGTAAATAATCAAATAAAGGCTGCCCCCCCCCCCCCAGGCCTCTGACCATCCTTCTAACTGCTGCATCTGTTATACTCCCATTGACTGTAAGAATTACAGTGGTGGCCAAAGTAATTAAAATACCCATAAAACCAATTAAATATCTACAAAGTGCTCATGAAATGAAGCCATCATAAGCAGACTGAGGTATAAAAAGCAACATTGAAACTGATGGATTGGCCCCCTCATGTCTGGACCTCGACCCCATCCAGAAAATTTGTGGTGAGATGGAAAATGATGGGGACAGATCTGTTGAACACTCATGGGAAAACTTCAGTGTTGCAGCTTTCAGGAAATATATCAACATGATGCCAGAGACATGCAGCTGCAACTGCTGCAGAGGGACTCACTTCATCATTTGTCATGCTCAGAACAACCATCTGCATGTGTCATGATCATGTTTTGAAGGCAAAAAAAAGAGTCAGTGTTTTCAGATGTGTCAGGTGTTCCAAATAGTTTTGTTCCCATTGTTTCACTGACTGAGGTTCATTGGTTTTGGCTGAGGTGACTTTACATCAAAGAAATGTTTGTAGAGAGAGATAACAGGTGTAACAGCTGAGCAGTAAAAGTAAACATTGCTTCACTCTAAGAGTTCATTCACCCCCAGGAACTTTTAGACTAATTCAAACCACGCCCACTGGCACCACATGGTCTGTGCTCAACATCAACATTGGCTGCAGGGAAACAACTTAAAAAGGTCTGAAGAAGTTGCACAGCCAGGTGTCTCCAGCTGTCTGAGCTGCTCTGCGGGTCAAAGACCAGACGCACTGTGGTGACTGTGACTGTGTGAGCAGGAGACCAGGTGAAGACGACAGAAGCCAGGTGTTCCCCAGGTGTCTGAATCTGAGCGGCTAGCTTGTTGGCTAACAGTGAGTGTAGAGGGAAAATGAACGGTCAGCTGAACGGTTTCCACAACAGCTCACTTTATGATGAAGACTGCTTCCTCTTCACGTCTGAATCAGTGGGCGAAGGACACCCAGGTGAGTGCTAAATGCGCATATCCATGTCTGCAATGTACACAGCAGTAATTAGCCTGGTAGCAACGTGTTAGCCTCTAAAACAAGGTCATCATCAGCGGCGTGTTGGTGTTAGCTCCGCTTGTTGTTCCGTGTCAGCTGGTTATCCCATTCATACACGTTGGACTGCTGTCAGCACAGTCTAAAGGCCTGGACATGAGGTGCAGCAGTGCTCTTATTAAGCGTTTGTAAACTTTGACCCTGGAAGAATAAAGAACTCTTTTCATTAGCCGGGTTCGCCCAGGGTTTTGGAGTAACTTACGGCAGCACTGCGGCTAATTCTGCGAGCTAACACCACGTTAGCTTCGTGCCTGTCAATCACTCTGAGCTCCACATGGCGTCCAGTCGGGAATATCATAAACATGTTACACCTTTGCCTCACATAATCTAACAGCCCAGGTTATAAAATGACAGTTTTATGTATATTTTCATCACTTGTGTAGCTACCATGCGGCATAGCATCATTACAGTAACCATAACTGTACATGCTAACTGTACGTGACATGTGCTCAGCAGGTTAGCATGTGGAGTGTTGTTTGTTTGGGGAAAGAGGACTAAAGTTGCTTTTCGGAAATGAATCAACAAATTGTTTTTACAGTATACGAACAAACACACCCTGCTTTCATTTAGCTCAGTGTCGTGTTTCAGCTGAAGCTTGTTTGCTGTCAAAGAGGAAAGTAATGAAGTAATGGATCTGTTGGAGGCGGGATAGCTCTCAGCTGAAGAGTCCTTAAACGCATCTTAATACACTGCTTGATCAGTAACAGTTGATGGGGTTAATTCATACAGAGCTGTTGTGTCAGACTGCTTTAGTTTTATCTGTTGGGCCTAAATCCGTTATGTTCAGCTGTGTATATGCAGCTTGTCACACAATGCTCCACAGTTTGAAGTCTTTCATCGGGGTAGTTGGTGCCAATCCATTGCTACAGATAATAGGCTTAGCAGCAGTCCTATATTTAGGTACTGCAGGGGCCGCAGCTGGGCTGTGGGTGTAATGTACCCACATCGACACACTTTACAGTTGCAGCGCACTGAGATACATTGAGCACACAATCAGCAAAGATCTAAGTTTCTCTTTACACGTCTACAGAGAGCAAAGCCTGAGTGTGAAAAGCTTCAGACCTCCTGAGTACGCTGTCAAACCTGTTTTATTCACATGTGAGGGGAACGACTGCTTCAACAGCTCTCAGGGTGTGAGAGAGTGAACCTGACAGATAAACGATCTCCAATACTAAGCCAGGTTTATTCATTTATATCCATCTTTGAAGTTAGCTTCTGAACTTATTTCATGTTTCCTCCGCTGTGCAGGTTCATCTGTGAGCAAACTTTGTCTCTTTTATGACGTGTTTTTGTTTCCCTGAGAAAGTGTTTGTGTTTTCCTCCTCAGATAAGATCTGTGACCAGATCAGCGACGCTGTACTGGATGCTCATCTCAAACAAGACCCAGATGCCAAAGTAGCCTGCGGTAAGTCTTTAATAATAACCGATTGGTAGGACTTGTGTCGTGGTTTTGTGACACACTGTGTAAGACCAGTGCAGCTGTAGAGCGTGTTTACAGGTGATGATCACCTGTTGGAACATGCAGGTTATAAAACCTGTTGTAAAACAGTGTTTAGGCCCACCGAGGTATGTAAGTTGGGATGTGGACCTCATGAACGTGTTGGTTCCTCAAGTCAGACATGGGAGGTAGAGCCGACCGAGTTCTGCAGGGAACTTCAGGAGCACCAAAGATTCTCTCAGGTCTAACCCAGCAGCTGAAGATTCCTCCTGAATATTTCAACAGTTTTTTTCTGGTTTGGGGACTTTTTTCTTTTTTTTTTCTCTTTTTTTTTTCCAGTAAATTTTGTGTTGCAGATTTGAATTGACTCAGTGATGAGAGCTGGAAAGTCTTCAGATTTCTTTAACCGTGAACCACCAGTCCTTCAGAAGTCTGTTCATTAACACTCAATCTTCTGGCCATCCCCGTGACAGTCCTCGTTTGTCTGGATTAGTTTTTGCTCCAACAGATGAAGATGAGGTTATAAAAGTTTCCTCTTTGCCATGAAAACTGGTTTCTCCAGTAAAACATGGTGGTAGGCCACGCATGACGAGGAAATCCAGAGGTTTGAAAGTCTTGTAAAGAGAAAGCTGAAGAATTAGTAACGTTTCTGAAGTTTTGTGGTTGAAAAAGTAAATGATGTCATCTGTAAAGATAAAAAAAGGATGAAGAACAAACAAACTTTTCAGATTACAGGTTAATGATTTAAGCTGATTTTAAAATCACAAGCATCCAAAGGTTTTACAAACGTATTAAACTTCAGATTCAGGCGGTGGTCACAGCTTTAAAGCATTCAGCTCGTAGGACATCCAGACTGACGTTTTCTCTGCTCACATCATGAACACACAGAGTACAGAGGAAACTCTTCCCTTCAATCAAGGTTGAAAATGTTTCTTTGTTGCGTCACTTCCTGTTTTTAAATCTGCTTATACATACAAACCAGCGTCTCCTCCTTCTCCCTCATCCTTTACACTGAACGTTCCTGTGTCCTCAGAGACTGTCGCTAAGACCGGGATGATCCTGCTGGCGGGGGAGGTCACCTCCAGGGCCAACGTGGACTACCAGAAGGTTGTCAGGGACACGATCAGACACATCGGCTATGACGACTCCTCCAAAGGTGAGAAGCTGGGAAAAGCTGAGGGAAGCTGAGAGAAGCTGAGAGAAGCTGGGAGAAGCTGAGGGAAGCTGAGAGAAGCTGAGAGAAGCTGAGAGAAGCTGAGAGAAGCTGAGGGAAGCTGGGAGAAGCTGAGAGAAGCTGAGAGAAGCTGAGAGAAGCTGAGGGAAGCTGAGAGAAGCTGGGAGAAGCTGAGAGAAGCTGAGAGAAGCTGAGGGAAGCTGAGGGAAGCTGAGAGAAGCTGAGAGAAGCTGAGGGAAGCTGAGAGAAGCTGAGGGAAGCTGGGAGAAGCTGAGGGAAGCTGAGAGAAGCTGAGGGAAGCTGAGGGAAGCTGAGAGAAGCTGAGAGAAGCTGAGAGAAGCTGAGGGAAGCTGAGGGAAGCTGAGAGAAGCTGAGGGAAGCTGAGGGAAGCTGAGAGAAGCTGAGAGAAGCTGGGAGAAGCTGAGGGAAGCTGAGAGAAAAGCTGGGAGAAGCTGAGAGAAGCTGAGAGAGAAGCTGAGAGAAGCTGAGAGAAGCTGAGAGAAGCTGAGAGAAGCTGAGAGAAGCTGAGAGAAGCTGAGGGAAGCTGAGGGAAGCTGAGGGAAGCTGAGGGAAGCTGAGGGAAGCTGAGGGAAGCTGAGGGAAGCTGGGAGAAGCTGAGAGAAGCTGGGAGAAGCTGAGGGAAGCTGAGGGAAGCTGGGAGAAGCTGAGAGAAGCTGGGAGAAGCTGAGAGAAGCTGAGAGAAGCTGAGAGAAGCTGAGGGAAGCTGAGAGAAGCTGAGGGAAGCTCCTCAGTTTGTGCTTGGAGACGATGTTTGTCTAAACTGTGCAGAGTTTGTTCAGATGTTCAGAACATAAAACATGTATTCAGGAATAACTGTGAATAATGCTTCATTATATGATGTTTCATATGTAAAGTGATGCATCTGATGGCCTTTAACGGTGGACCACAGACACGATGCACTCAGAACACTACTTGTGAGAGGATGGGGGAACAGAGGGGGGTGATGCTCTGTGCACCAGCAGCTGGGTGTGATGTGACCACGGCGTGTTGGTTATCCTCCAGCTCGTGGCAGGGTGTCGTCTTTTTGCGCTGCAGAAACAGAAATCCAAACCAGTGGTGATGTTTTATATTAGGTCCAAAAATCTCTTCTTCGACTTAAAGCTGCAGAAACGTCCTCTGGATTACTCTTTAAGAGTTCAGAGAAATCCACCAGTGATGCAAGAGAAACTAATCAAACTCTGTAAGACGTTGTTCTTGTGCCACGTTTCTTCTTTTCAAACCTTGAAAAAGGAGATTTTCCTGGACGAAGACGTAAACGCTTGTTTAGATTTTTGCAGTGTGTGCGTGGTTTTTTCATTTTTCACTGAAGGACTGTAACGTTTAGTAGACTCGATGATTTATGGTGAAGATGTTTTTGTACAGCAGCAGAAACAGAAAGAGGAAAAAAAAAAAAAACTTCACATTTACTTGAATCATCACCTGCATTTACCGTAACACCTGGAATAGAAGCCCAGGACCTGTTTTCTCAGTTTCACACTGAGCAGTCTGTACATGTTCAGCCCCTGCTGCTCCGCTGTGCTGCTTATCAGGAAAGTGTTCCACCTGCAGTCATGTGACCTCATTCTGTGACCTGGAGAGAGTTTGAGGTCTGATGTCTTTGTCTCCAGGCTTCGACTACAAGACCTGCAACGTGCTGGTGGCTCTGGAGCAGCAGTCCCCCGACATCGCACAGGGTGTTCACCTGGATCGTAAAGAAGAGGATGTAGGAGCTGGTGACCAGGTCGGAGGGTTCTCACCTTCATGACTTTGACCCGCAGCTGGGAGCCAGAAATGTGCTGGTAACAAGGTGACGATGCTGCGCTCACCCTCCTCTCACACCGTGCTCTGTGACTCTTTCAGGGGCTGATGTTTGGATACGCCACTGATGAGACCGAGGAGTGTATGCCCCTCACGGTCGTCCTGGCACACAAGCTCAATGCCAAGATGGCCGAACTGCGCCGTGATGGAACTCTGCCGTGGCTCCGACCTGACTCCAAAACTCAGGTGAGCTGGTCAGAGAGGACGTTCAGAGAGGAAGACTTCAAACCCTTAGAATGAAACTAATGAAGAAGAAATTTAATCCTGAATTCTTTCAACCAAAACAAGCCGTGAAGTGATGCTCTCACCTCAGCTTTAAGGTTTGAGGTCATTTTAAAACTAAACGCCGTGAACGGTGACATCACTTCATCATGACGTCACTTCAGGCAGTAAAAGCTGCTCTGCTCATGTTTCTGTCAGCGTCCGTCTCCTGAAGGTGAAGCAAACCTAAAGAGGGACAGGAAGTCGTCTCTGAGCCCGCTTCGTTCTCCCCTCAGGTGACTGTGCAGTACAGGCAGGATCGAGGCGCCATGGTGCCGCTGCGCGTGCACACGGTGGTGGTGTCCGTGCAGCACGACGAGGACGTGAGTCTGGATGAGATGCGCTGCTGTCTGAGGGAGCAGGTGGTGAAGGCCGTGATTCCCAGTGGATACCTGGATGATGAAACCGTTTACCACCTGCAGCCCAGTGGACGCTTCGTCATCGGAGGACCACAGGTGAGACCAGGTTTTGCTCTCACACACAGCGATGAGGGATTATTACAGATCTGATCTGAGCTTTCAGGTCTCAAGGAGGATTCTCAATAAATTCTTACCCAAGCAAAGCGTTTCCATGCAGTCTGAAATGATTTATCAGGAATGAATCCAACACGCTGATGTCCTTCCCTCAGGGGGATGCAGGTCTGACTGGGAGAAAGATCATCGTGGACACCTATGGAGGCTGGGGAGCTCACGGAGGCGGAGCGTTTTCTGGAAAGGACTACACAAAGGTGGATCGCTCTGCTGCCTACGCTGCACGCTGGGTGGCCAAATCTCTGGTGACGGCCGGGCTCTGCAAGCGAGTGCTGGTCCAGGTGAGTTTAGGACATCTCGGCGTTGAAAGAGGGGAGCCTGGGTACCGGATCAGGTCTCTAAATCTGATGAGGAACGGTTTTAAAACACATGAAATGATCCGTCCATGCAGCATTCTAAAATTTGAATGGTGAAAGTTTGTTGAAGGAGAAGTGAGCGAAAAAACACGCGTGAGAATAAATTCAGCTCTAATAATAAAGTGAGATTTCAATGTGTTGAATGCTGTGCTCAGCTTTTTAACACATTAAAGGCAAAAACCCTCCAAAAACTGTTTAAAAGTAAAGAAACTTTTTTGCGATGTATTGAAGTAAAGGAACATTTTTCCAGTCCTAGTTTGATTTAGCAGTGAAAACAGGAAAACGTACTCTGAGCTCTTCAGTCTCTGTAGGTCTCTGCTGCCCCGCTGGTTTTTTAATCGGTTATTTTAAACTGTCTCAGGTATCTTACGCCATCGGAGTTGCACATCCTCTCTCCGTCTCCATCTTCACCTACGGGACGTCACAGAAGAGCGAGAAGGAGCTGCTGGACATCGTGAGGAGGAACTTTGACCTCCGTCCAGGCGTGATCGTCAGGTATGATCCAGTTTTTCCTCCAGACACTCGGGTTAGCTCCTAAAGTCTCGTACTGTTTCTTTAAAATGGTTGGTTTGTCTCTCAGGGATCTGGACCTGAAGAAACCCATCTACCAGAGGACGGCGGCTTACGGCCACTTCGGTCGGGACCTTTTCTCGTGGGAGGTGCCCAAAGTGCTGAAATACTGAAGCCCTTCTCCAGAGTCTTAGCAGGTGTACTACAGAGAAACCTGCGTCCTCCTCCTCCTCCTCCTCCTCCTCCTCCTCCTCCTCCTCCTCCTCCTCCTCCTCACACACAGCCACATCCCCACGCCCCCCCACACTACGAGCTGACCTCCCTCACCTGTTAGCATCGTACACGTTACAGACGGATGAGTCCTGTGTCAGATGCCAAGATGTTAAATTATGTATCTATAGAATATTTATAGCAGCTTTCTGAAGGACCATGTGAGTGTTTTCACCCACTGCTGGTGTTTTTAAGAAGATCTCGTGTCGCGCAGCTTTTCAAACGGAGAACACCGTCGCTGTTCAGGCGACACCTGGTTTTTGGTTTCTCCTCATGTGGTTCGGTTGATGGCAGGTAGCAGAGCTCTTGTCAGGTGTGAACCAGGTGTGCAGTTTTCCTCCTGCGTGCGGTCCCTTCAGGCCACTTTTGTTCTGACGTTTTACAGAGAAGTCAGAAGCTGCTAATGACCTGGTGGTTTGTTGGGCCGCACGGTGAAGTCACTCCGTTTTATAACTTATTTCTGTCGGTTTAAACGTCACCGGAATGTTCCAGATGAGAAAATGTGTCAACGCTCTACTTACCAAAACAAAGACGAGGTACACCCCCCCTCCCTCCCCCTTCCAGAGCGCGGCGCCGGGCGTAGCTACAGAGAAACCCGGGTCTGCCTCTGAGCAGGGAGTGCCTTTGGATCCACTCTTTACTTGAAATAATTGAGTCAATGGAGCTGAGCTGCTGTGGGACGACGGGGTCAGTCAGGGAGGAGTGTGTGTCTTCATGTCTTCATGTCTTCATGTCTTCATGTCTTCATGTCGTAACACCACTCTGTCACACAGCTTCACGGTTCTCATCACACGGGCACAGAGACAGAGAGCACAGGTGAGCAGGACGCAGAGACGAGTGTCGGACACGATGCTGCAGCTGCTGTCTGAGCGTTGTCATGGATACGGGTCGAGTGTTTTAAACGTTGCTGAACTCGTTGGTTGTTAATTTAAAACTTGAGTTTGCAGCTGAAGCTTCTTTTCATTTATTCACAAAACGCCGGCACGAGTCAGAATCCTGATGAGTAAATTAGAGAAGAAAGCGTGTTTGTTAAGATTTCCCTCCTCTCGCAGCCTCGGCTCGCGTGCACTGAAACATTCTGAAGATCAGTGTCAGGAAACCTCTCCAGGTGTGAGCCAGGTTCAGACCTGTGAGGCGTCCCCACATGTATCCTGACGATCCTCTGCGGCCGGTGACTCTGGTTCCTGCTCTAAGCCGTTTATACAAAGTGTGTCTTTCTGTGTCTCCATCACGCTGCTAGGTGGCGCTGTTTCTCCACCAATGAAATCAACATAAGATTTCATTTTTCACTCCGGCACCATCTTGTCTGGAGCCCGTCTGCTCTGGCTCCCTCCTGTGGCTCCTTGACCGTACTGCAGGCAGTGAGCGTGCAGGGTTAACCTGCCATCGTTCGATGACCGGTTCTCCTAAAGGTGTTTTTGTAAGCTGTGTTTGTGTCCTCGTTCTGGTGCACAGATGAGACCACTGATTGGTTGGTGTTGTACAGAGAAACCAGCCTGTTTACAGGTCTCCTGTCAGAGTTCTGAGGAGCCTTTTTTTCTGCTTATTGTTTGTTTTTGTTTTAGTTTTTAATCATGGCTACTCGCTCTGTCAGAGTTGTTGCTGAATGTGTAAAAGTGGCTTTTCTAATAACCCGCCCCCTGGATGTCTCGCTCCTCCTCCGTCGACCTTCCCTCCTCCACCCTCTGTCCTGCTGGCTGACTCTCCATCTTCAACCGTTCAACCAGAGGAGTTTGATTTGTTGAGCGTCTCTTTCAAACCCTTCAAATAAAGTGCACTCTCCTCTGTGCTAATGATCTGTTTGAGCTTTTGATTTCTGACAGCCCTCATCACAAACACACTGCATCAGATCTGAACAGGAACCAAGCTGCCATCACTTCCCTGGTTGAATAAAGACGTAGTCACATGATGACATGCTGTTAAAGGGAAGCACACCAGGTTTAACTTAAAGCCACAAAGCCGGAGTGCAGGTGGTCTGGAGCTTCAGGTCGCGCTCCGTATGGGCAAACAGCCCTGAAGGAGCAGCCTGGGTTCAAGTCCGGCCTGTGGAGACTTTCCCCCACGTCACCCCCCCCCCCCGCTCTCACCCGGTTTCCTGCTCTGTCCTCTGTCCTCCATCCTGTCTGATCAAAGGCTCAAAAAATAACTGAATTAAAAAAAGAAAGAAAGCTAAGAAGCCTTTATCACTAAAGTCAGGCTAAAGATGTTTTCATTTAGCCCCAAGCTTTGATTTGTCAGAGAGTGAATGCTGTCCCATCATCTCGTCTCACTGAATCACTGAACTCCATCTGGACTGTTCATCGGCTGCTCGTGTTAACGGCACGCAAACTTCTCCCCTTTCTGCCAAATTCACCGTTTCAGATCCAAGACGGGTCATTTCTGATTCATGTAAACCTGAGAAAAAAAAATCTGGTTTTACTAAAAGGTGGGGGTGACATGTTTGTTTTCTCACGCTGCGTGCTCCTCTGTTGGTTAAATGGCGCCGAGCATGGCGTGCTCGCTCTCCTGGGTTCACAGCCTCAAGCACTACAGTGTGCTGTTTAATGACTTCCTGTGTTGAGTTTATATTGGGTTGGTAATCATGTGCAGCTTTGTCTTTAAGCTCATCTGAAAGATGAAGTAAGAAACAGCAGACGGAGAGAAAGGGTTAAACCTGTGGGGTAGAGCTGCTGCTCTTTGCTCATTGGACCAGAGGTCTTTAAAGGTGGTTTGGACTCCTCTGGGTCTGACTGAGCAGCTCTGACAGTAACTCATTTATTAATATATCATCTTTAAAAAAACTAGTGATGTTTGACAGACTGACAGAAACACGTCTTTGAATCATTTTAATCTGATGATCCTCCTCAGACTCATTAAAGCAGGTGAAGCACAGCAGCTCAAACTGTTTGTGCTAAAAAAGAAAAATCTGATCACATCTCTGAAACATTTCCATCCGTTCATCACAAACACTGAAGTTTCTGTTTCCTTCCACATCTCAGAGAATCGCTCAGCATGAGCTCACATCTCCTTCCCTCAGAGCAGGCAGCACGTACGAGATGGACTCAGGTTAAAACAATCAGCTTCAGAGTGAAACATCAGGCAGAAAACAGCAGACGAGAAACACAAAGTCCTCAAAGATTTGCAGTTTGGGGAGGATTTGTGTGTTTGTCCCGTGCTTCGACTCCACCCTGAGGAGAGAAGATAAGATGTTCCTTTAAATGATGTTCAGCATAAAACTCTGGTTCTAAACGGCTCAAGAAGGAAGAATCAAACTTCAACCTTTAAAACTTCTTCGAGTCCAAAAGCTTCCAGGCAAATTTCTGGCAGTAAAACACCGTCTGAAACGAGAGACACGCAGCGAGAAGGTTTTACTACCAGAGTTTCAGAATGAGTGGAATATTTATTTACTGCATTAATCTGGTTATATATATAAATAAATACTCAACACAGTGTTTCGTTATAAACCCACATGCATGCAAACAAACCTAATGCAATATTTTTAAACCAAGTTAATAACAAAAAAATAATAATTCAGAGTAAATTTCCTCTGGAACATTTTAGAAGAATTCATTGAAAAAGCAACACAACCCTGAAATTTTCCAACATCCCTGAGCTCAAATTGACAACAGAGGATTAGGGCCATGTTAAAAAAAAGTAAATTAATGAGAATAAAGTCATAAATTTATGACTTTGTTTTTCTTTTTTTATTGGCCCTAATCCTCCATCCTACAAATTTCAGTGGGAATTTTCAGGAAAGTTTCCTGAAATTTACCAGAAATGTTCCACCTCTGTGCAGCTCCAGTTTTAACAGATCTTTTTTTGATCTTTTTAAGAAGATTAAAGTTTGTTTTCTTACTCCACACTGGAGGGCAGTCTGGAAGTCTTTGCACCGGTGCTCTGCCAAAGTGCACGGCTCTGAGAGGGAATGATGAGTTAATGAACAGATGACACAGAGTAAACTCTTCTCCCATGATGGAAAAAAGTCTGTAATTTATCAGGTCAAGATCAAGAGTGTTGATCATGTCTGGTCATCTGAACACTGACCCTCAGGGGGGGCCTCCTGCCCGTCACACAGGTGGATGAGAGCACAGATGGCCTGAGGGGTGGCGTAGCTCATGATGGCCTCCAGCACCGTCTTGGTGAACTTGCTGACGACTGTCTCGCACTGATCGCGGTAGATGCTGGGTAACAGGTGACAGATCTCCTCGAACAGTTTGATCACAGCTTCCTGCAGAGGAACAGGTGCGTTTCAAGGTGCGTCTAAAGGTGCGTTTAAAGGTGTGTTTCAAGGTGCGTTTAAAGGTGTGTCTAAAGGTGCGTCTAAAGGTGCGTTTAAAGGTGTGTTTCAAGGTACATTTAAAGGTGTGTTTCAAGGTGCGTTTAAAGGTGCGTCTAAAGGTGCGTTTAAAGGTGCATTTAAAGGTGTGTTTCAAGGTGCGTTTAAAGGAGCGTTTAAAGGTGCGTCTAAAGGTGCGTTTAAAGGTGCGTCTAAAGGTGTGTTTAAAGGTGCGTCTTAAGGTGTGTCTAAAGGTGTGTTTA
Organism: Labroides dimidiatus; assembly: GCA_030710495.1. Classification (NCBI taxonomy): domain Eukaryota; kingdom Metazoa; phylum Chordata; class Actinopteri; order Labriformes; family Labridae; genus Labroides; species Labroides dimidiatus. Next base: position 29,708,486 of record CM061157.1, on the reverse strand, counting down.
AAGGTGCATCTCAAGGTGCATTTAAAGGTGCGTCTAAAGGTGCGTCTTGTTTAAAGGTGCCTTTAAAGGTGCGTCTAAAGGTGTGTTTAAAGGTGCTTTTAAAGGGGCGTCTTAAGGTGTGTTTAAAGGTGCTTTTAAAGGTGCTTTTAAAGGTGCGTTTAAAGGTGCGTCTAAAGGTGTGTTTAAAGGTGCTTTTAAAGGTATGTTTAAAGGTGCGTCTAAAGGTGTGTCTAAAGGTGTGTTTAAAGGTGCGTCTCAAGGTGCATTTAAAGGTGCGTCTAAAGGTGCGTTTAAAGGTGCGTCTAAAGGTGCGTTTAAAGGTGCGTCTAAAGGTGCGTTTAAAGGTGCGTCTTAAGGTGTGTTTAAAGGTGCTTTTAAAGGTGCGTTTAAAGGTGCTTTTAAAGGTGCGTCTAAAGGTGCATTTAAAGGTGCTTTTAAAGGTGCGTTTAAAGGTGCGTTTAAAGGTGCGTCTAAAGGTGTGTTTAAAGGTGCGTTTAAAGGTGCGTCTAAAGGTGCGTTTAAAGGTGCGTCTAAAGGTGCGTTTAAAGGTGCGTTTAAAGGTGTTAACCACAGACTCTTCCTGGATCTGCATTGGTCTAACTGGTGGAGTGAGGACAGGACCTGTTGGCCTCTTGGCCTCTTGGTGGGGGGCTTACCTCAGTCCTCTGTTTGGGCAGAAGGCTCTCCAGCTGCTTGATCAGAAAGATGCAGAAGGTGCATTCTTTGGACTGTTCCACCTGAGAGCAAAGAGAGTTCACCACAGAGAGATCAAAGTCAGACCTTATTCTTCACTCTTCCTTTTGAAAAAGCTTCTTGAGGCTGACCTTTACATCATCTCCAGCTGCAGCAGCCTGAAGAGCCTCCGTGAGGATATCGTGAACTATCTGCTGCACGTCGCTGGAGCCACAGAGCCCGATGCTTTTACAGAGCTCTGCTGGTTTCTGCACAGAGAGGAAATCCACTTCACTTCAGTTCATTCAAGAGAGCCTCTTCAGATGTTTTTGATGGGGGTCCCAACATGGGGGGGGGGGGGGGGTAAACTCTAGAGATGCTTACCAGTCTAATAACAAACATAACAAAAACAGAATCCAATAATCTGTGAATCCTGTTTAACCTTGAACTGAACGCTCTACAAAGACGAGATGTTTATTCTTCAAACTCATAAACTTTATTAAAAATATTCACTCATTTTGAATTTACTCATATAGAGCGTGACCTAAACCACTGGACCATCTGTGCTCCATGGTGATGGATCATTTCCATTCATTTTAATGAGCCAAAAAAATAATTGAAAATGCTCAAAATTTTTAAAAGCACAAGGATTATAAATTTGAATAATACACGAACAGTTCTCTAAAATATGCTAAACAAGTTCCAGTTTGAACGGTGAAAACTGGTGAAAAACTGTTGGAGAAGTCGTGAGCCAAAAAAATCAATAAAGTTAAAAAGCTGTTTGCTCTGCATTAATAATTTATATAACATAACACCAAAGATACACAACAGTAATACACAACAACACAAAAGACCCTGACCACACACCACATCCACCCCATCACCAGCTCACACACACACACACACACACACACACACACACACATAAACACACACATGCACATACACAAAACCACATACACACACACAACCACACACACAGACACAACCACACACACATAAAACCACACACACACACACACACACACACACAACCATAAAAACACACACACACACATAAAATCACACACACACACACACATAAAACCACACACACACACACACACACACACACACACACACACACACACACACATAAAACCACACACACACACGAAAAACCACACACACATATACACACAGACACAACCACACACACATACACACACACACACACACATAAAACCACACACACACACAGACACAACCACACACAAATACACACACCCACACACACACACACACACATAAAACCACACACACACACACACACACATAAAACCACACACAGCCACAATGCAACACAACATCAGGAGCAACAGAGAACCACAGCAACGTTGATTTAAGTAAGAAAGAAAAAAAAAAAAAAACATTTGTGGGAAAATAAATTCGACCTAAAGATCAAAAAATGACTCACAACAACAGAGGTGATGAAGGTGATGGCCACAGGGAGGAACTTCTGCACCTCCTCTTTGCAGAGTTTGGCAGTACCAGGTGGACCGGGCAGGTGATCACACATGTTGTCGATGGCATCAATGATCTTCTTCTGGAACACAGAGCTGGACCATTAGCTGGCAGACCTCCATCTCATGATCAATGAGCATGATCAATAAAAACCATTAAAAACCATTAAAAGCCATTAAAACCATTGAAAACTTAAAAACCTGTTAAAACCATTAAAACCATTAAAACCATTAAAAACCATTAAAAACCATTTAAAACCATTAAAAACCATTAAAAACCATTTAAAACCATTAAAAACCATTTAAAACCTGTTAAAACCATTAAAACCATTAAAAACCATTTAAAACCATTAAAAACCATTTAAAACCATTAAAACCATTAAAAACCATTGAAAACTTAAAAACCTGTTAAAACCATTAAAAACTTAAAAACCTGTTAAAACCATTAAAAACTATTAAAAACTATTAAAACCATTAAAAACCATTAAAAACTTAAAAAGCTGTTAAAACCATTAAAAACCATTAAAAACCATTAAAACCTGATAAAACCTGTTTAAACCATTAAAAACCATTAAAAACTTAAAAACCATTAAAAACCATTAAAAACCTGTTAAAACCATTAAAACCTGTTAAAACCATTAAAAACCATTAAAAACCATTAGAACCTGATAAAACCTGTTAAAACCATTAAAAACCATTAAAAATCGTTAAGAACCATTAAAACCATTAGAAACCTGTTGGAGTTTTCTGTCCCCTTCAGGATTATCCACAGACTATAATTAGTGGACGTGGTCTCTGTGACATCACCCGTCTGTTTCTGAAACACACTTTGAAGCAAAATGGCCAATGCAGCCATATTGGAAATGAGGCGGGCTTTGAGTCTCCACGGTAACAGCCATAGGTTGCCCGGCAGTCATGTGAGCTAAGCTGTGCCTCTGATTGGACGAACTGGCGATCTTAATCTTGTCTAAACTGCTGAGTTAGAAGAGAATTCACCCCGTACAGTTCCTGCTGTTGGTGAAATGATCGATTCAGACAGGAGATGTTTTTAGTTCCAGGCTGTAAACGTGTTTGTTTCTGCAGTGAAGACGTCTTTGTTTGGCTCGGTGTGTTTGTGACTTCCTGTACTTCTGGAGCCTCGAGCAGACACTCGAGGAACAGCAGACTTTAGCACTTCAGCATCGTCTCATATTTTCAGCACGTTGCTGCTTTGGGATTATTCTACCTCCACACTCAACAAAGAAACATTGACTTTAATTAGATGGATGATGGGAACCGGTTCCATGTACATGTATTAGGTTAGTTGAAAACCATAATTTCAAGTTCAGAATTTTTGCTTTTAAATAACCCAAAACATTTGAACGGGTTGACATCGTTTATTTAATTAAAGTTAACGTTTCATTTTTTTGAGTGTAAAGGCAGCTGAATCAGTGATTAAGGAAAATCACTGATCATTTTCAAGAATTTGTAGAAAGACTAACATCTAAATTTTTACTTATTTTTTGAAATAAGTATTTTCTGCATTTAAAAAAAAATGCACATTTTGCCAAAACTGAACATTTTATGAAATGTGATGCAAAAAAATAAGTCATAAACAAACTGCCAAAGCAATATATTTTTTGTGGATTTTGTTGAAAGGGTTAATAAAAATCTCAGGTTCAAAAAGTGTGAATTTTCTGTTTTGAGGGGTCAGGCTTTAAAGGGTTAAACCTGGTCCTGAGGATGATGGGTACTTTGAAGACTTTGAAAGCTCCAAACGTCTCAAAAAAAGACAGTTTCTGTATTTTGTCAGTGGATGAAACTCAATAAGTGGAATAAGAGTTTTTTTATCCCAGAAATCAAAGAATTGATCAAATGTCAGTTTTTGCAGTGCAGACTTAAAGCCGTGGATGGTTTCCTCCTAAATGAACACTGAGGTGAGTTGTCTCAAAATGTTTTCAGTAATCAGCCAGTTTGAGTTTCCTGTCCTCTTCCACCTGAGCCGGGACACGCAGCGGGTCAGAGCAGGTGAAGCTCTGAGGAAAGAGGATCTCTGAGGTCGGCCTGAAAAATCTTATTTCACCTTTTGTTAGACACGCAAAAGAGGAAGTAGCACAAACCAAGAGGAACACTTCCTCTATGTGTGTGTGTGTGTGTGTGTGTGTGTGTGTGTGTGAGTGAGTTTTCACAGAACTATTTGCATCTCTGAATGTGAAGAATGTGCTTTAACTGATAAGAGTGCAGGTGCAGCAGTCCAGGAACATAAAGGTGTTGATTCTTTATTTGAGTGGAAACTATCCAACCACAGGTTGAATCCCTTCACACAGCACAGCTGGTTCTTTAATCTGGACTTTAGATACGCTCATCCACAGAATCAACTCAACAATCTGTGAGCAAACACACACCTTGAGGAGTGTGTTTGCTGCTTGTGTGACTCACCTGGAGGTCTGGATTGGAGAAGAGGTCAACCAGGAGCTCAGTTATCAGGGTGCAGTCCTTGCAGACGTCCCCCTTCTGTAAAAACACATCATGGACATTGATTACTTCAACAGGTGACTGAATGCTGCTCCGTCTCTGCTCTGCATGCAGAAATCTGTCACTTCTGCAAGTTCCAAAACAAAACGGTCGAAGAGCACGAAGAGGTTTACTTTTTACACTTTTTACACGTTTTACACTTTTTACACTTTTTACACTTTTTACTCTGGAACAAGTGAAATCCAAACATGTACTAATACATCCTTAATATGAGCCACATTCAGCTGACGAGTCCAGAAACATGTTTTATTTAAAGACAACGAAAGACAAAAATCAGCTCTGAGTTGTTTTAACAAGTAAAACTCAATCTGCCACTGAGGGGAGGAAAAATCATCAACATGTCTTCATACAAGAAACTTTTCTCTTTACTCACTGAAGGATGTTTGACCTGCTACAAGCGACTCAGATCTGATTTGTGTCTTTAAATAACCAAAGAGACGTTTTCTACCAGAGTTCATTTTTTTGCAGTGTAGATTTGAAAACGTGAAGCTGAAGTATGAAAGTTAAGGAGACGTTGATGGTTCATCTGAGTATCAGTGTTCCCTTTACTGTCACCGTGCTCTCTGTAACACAGCAGCTACAGTCACTACATTAACTCTCATAAATGTTTACACACTTTATAAGAAGCATCTTTTTTTACTCCACGACTTTCTTCACATCTGAAGATTTTACAAAGAATCAGGATGAAGTGATTTTGGTGAATCCTTGTTTTCCAGCTCAGATGTTTTCTGAGGTCTTAATAAAATGATTTGTAACTGAAAGCTTTGAAATAGTTTGATCCTAACAGTCACCACCTGCTGAACCTCCGTCTGCTTCAGCAGTCAAACAGAAATCCCCAAACAGAGCAGACTCACTCATGTCTGATGAATCATGGGTACCGTGTGGATTTAAATCAGTCCACAGGTTGTTGTTTTTTCTTGATCTAATATTTGAGGTTTTTAAAGTTGTTTGCTCCTCATGATCAAAATGTCTGAGGCTCCATGTTTGTGTTTTAATTTTAAATAAATGTAAATATGTTTCTATATTCTCTGATAAAATAATCTTTACTTACTGCTGTCAGAGCATCCGGAGCCTCCTGTGAACCACCAGCAGCACTGAAAGCTGAGGTCAGAGCTGAGAGGGAAATATTCAGCGTTAATAAATCTGCAGTTTAAATAAATGTAAATATGTCTGATCTTTCTTTATCATTTCTTTTGTTATCGTTGACCTTCCTTCAGTAAAACTTCTTCTCACCACAGAGCTGAAGACAAATGAAGAGGAGCAGAGAGCTCCTGAGCGAGGCCATCCTGTGATTTTCACTCTCAGCTGAACGTCTCCCCTCCTGAAGCTGTGCATCAGTCTCTGAACGCAGCTTATATCCGTCAGAGCCCCCCCCCTGCCCCCGTGGCCCCCGTGGCCCCCACCAACCAGACTTTGAGGGGAAAAAAGGAACTTGTCTTTGTTTGATAAGAATTTTTTTTTTCCAGCACAGCGGAACAGTTTTTCTTTTTTTATCTGTACAGTAAGTAAACATGGTTTGATTTCATATCCTCAAACTGAGGAGCAAAAACCTCAGAGCTGAACTCAGAGCTGACAGGTGTCACAGTCTGAGCCTTCAGTCTGAGCCTTCAGTCTGAGCCTTCAGTCTGAGCCTCCAGTCTGAGCCTTCAGTCCGAGCCTTCAGTCTGAGCCTTCAGTCTGAGCCTTCAGTCTGAGCCTTCTGTCTGAGCCTTCAGTCTGTGCCTTCAGTCTGAGCCTTCAGTCTGAGCCTTCAGTCTGAGCCTCCAGTCTGAGCCTTCAGTCTGAGCCTTCAGTCTGTGCCTTCAGTCTGAGCCTTCAGTCTGAGCCTTCAGTCTGAGCCTTCAGTCCGAGCCTTCAGTCTGTGCCTTCAGTCTGAGCCTCCAGTCTGAGCCTTCAGTCCGAGCCTTCAGTCTGTGCCTTCAGTCCGAGCCTTCAGTCTGAGCCTTCAGTCTGAGCCTTCAGTCTGAGCCTTCAGTCTGTGCCTTCAGTCTGAGCCTTCAGTCTGAGCCTTCAGTCTGAGCCTTCAGTCTGAGCCTTCAGTCTGTGCCTTCAGTCCGAGCCTTCAGTCTGAGCCTTCGGTCTGAGCCTTCAGTCTGAGCCTTCAGTCTGAGCCTTCAGTCTGAGCCTTCGGTCTGAGCCTTCAGTCTGTGCCTTCAGTCTGAGCCTTCAGTCTGTACCTTCAGTCTGAGCCTTCAGTCTGAGCCTTCAGTCTGAGCCTTCAGTCTGTGCCTTCAGTCTGAGCCTTCAGTCTGTGCCTTCAGTCTGAGCCTTCAGTCTGAGCCTTCAGTCTGAGCCTTCAGTCTGAGCCTTCAGTCTGAGCCTTCAGTCTGAGCCTTCAGTCTGTGCCTTCAGTCCGAGCCTTCAGTCTGTGCCTTCAGTCTGAGCCTTCAGTCTGAGCCTTCAGTCCGAGCCTTCTGTCTGAGCCTTCTGTCTGTACCTTCAGTCTGAGCCTTCAGTCTGAGCCTTCAGTCCGAGCCTTCAGTCCGAGCCTTCTGTCTGAGCCTTCTGTCTGTACCTTCGGTCTGTGCCTTCAGTCTGTGCCTTCGGTCAGTGCCTTCGGTCTGAGCCTTCTGTCTGTACCTTCGGTCTGTGCCTTCAGTCCGAGCCTTCTGTCTGAGCCTTCTGTCTGTACCTTCGGTCTGTGCCTTCAGTCTGTGCCTTCGGTCAGTGCCTTCGGTCTGAGCCTTCTGTCTGTACCTTCGGTCTGTGCCTTCAGTCTGAGCCTTCAGTCTGTACCTTCAGTCTGTACCTTCAGTCTGAGCCTTCAGTCTGTACCTTCAGTCTGTGCCTTCAGTCTGAGCCTTCAGAATATTCTCATCGTTTTACATGACAAAAAACTTTGATTCATAGAATAATTCTCTGTCATTCTCTTGTTAATCATTTTATTTTAAGTTTAGGACACGATGCAGCAAGTATTCACTTAAACTCTAGAACTTTAACTAACATGCTAACTGCACGCTAACTCTACGCTAACTGCATGCTAACTGCCTGCTAACTGCCTGCTAACTGCCTGCTAACTGCATGTTTAGCTATGAGTCAGTGAAGTGAGTGTTTACAGGGCGGCTGATGTTTCTGTGAAAGTCAAACTTGAGGATAATTTTCAGTTTAGCAGCTTTTAAAACTGAAAGCAGAGAATGTGATGAACTGCAGCCACAGATCTGACCTGCTCAGAGTCTACAGGTGAGGAGTCGTTCAGGTGAGAGGATGGCCTCGCTCAGCATCCCTCCTCTGCATTTGTCTTCAGGCTGTGGTAAAAAGACCAGGCCTCTTTCTGAATGTTAAACTGCAGCTTTATTCATGCAGAATGTTTGAGTCTGCAGCTCCAGATGCTCTGACAGCAGTTTCACCAAAAGGCAGCAAACATCATGAGGAGGTCCAGAAGCATGGACTCAGAGTAAACCTCTACAGAAGGGGGACGTCTGCAAGGACTGCACCCTGATAACTGAGCTCCTGGTTGACCTCTTCTCCAATCCAGACCTCCAGGTGAGTCACACAAGCAGCAAACACACTCCTCAAGGTGTGTGTTTGCTCACAGATTGTTGAGTTGATTCTGTGGATGAGCGTATCTAAAGTCAAGATTAAAGAACCAGCTGTGCTGTGTGAAGGGATTCAACCTGTGGTTGGATAGTTTCCACTCAAATAAAGAATCAACACCTTTATGTTCCTGGACTGCTGCACCTGCACTCTTATCAGTTAAAGCAGCTAGCATAGCTTCACAAGATGCTATAAAACCCCTGAATGAAGCTCGTCCACCTGCTGAAACATTTACCACTGTGTAACTGACGGAGTTTGAAATCATCGACTTGTGGCTTTCACTTGAAAATTGTTCCTTAAAGATCGTTTAATAAAATGTACCTTTGTCCAAACTAAGGAGCGTAGCTCCGTCAGTGGTCCGTGGTTGGCTAGGAGATGAGGGGCGGAGCTTCTGTCAATGAGCACACGTCAGCTCTGACCTCTGAGCGAGCCTGAGGCATGAAGCTCAAACACATGTTAGAGGGGTGGGCCTCAAACACCAAGGTCTGCCCATAGCTCCACCCAAGACAAGCCTCCAGAAGGCTGGCCAATCACAGAGAAGGGGGTTTGCTGGAGCCTTAAAGAGACAGCAGCTAAAACAAAGTGTTTCAGACAGAGGGTGAGATACGAGTTTTCTAAAACACCAGAGAGAAAAAAATAATAAAGTTATTTTCATTTTGAGCTGTAAATCATGTAAATATCCTACGGGGGCACCAGAGGGACAGAATAAAGACTCAAAAAAGGAAAACAGCCCCTCTTTAACCCTTTTCACATTCAGAGTCTAAAACTGTTCTGCTCTCTGCTGTGGAGTAGAGAGAGAGCCAAGTTACACAAATCAACCTGTAAAAGATAAACAAATAAAAGTGGAAAAATAGAGAGGAGCACATGAAATACTAACAGAAATAATGTCACCTTATGGAGCTATTTTAATTTTAAAAAATGAACCCATGAAACAAAGAGCTGATAAAAGCAGAAACATAAAGATGAAGAGGTGAATTCAGAATCACCCCATGATGCTGATCAGTCAAATCCACCTTAATATGTGCTTATTCTGCCCCGGCGACAGTCCCTGATTGGCTGACGCTTGTTTCCCACACTTCCAATGAACATTAATTAATGAATATATACATTCATACTTCTATTGAAATATTTTAATCAGTAAATTTGTAAACATTTGTTTTTAAAATAAGATCAAAATAAAAGCATGCTCTCCACCAGGAAGGAAGAGCCTAGCGCCCTCTAGTGGCCAGCCACCACTGAGGGCGTTATTAACATCAGAATCAAACCATAATGTGGATCATTGATGGAAGACTTCCCCTTTAACAGTATCTGATATATTTTCTCTGTTTGTTTCACTTGTTTAAATTATTTGTTTACAGTTTCTGTGCTGAAAACATCAACAGGTGTTGATGACCTAAATCCATTTGTTGTTCCTTCCAGCAGAGTAATCACAGCTGATCTTGATCTGAAACGGTTCTGTGACGCCTCTTCAAGTCTTATCTTTATGCTCGGTACTTTATGGGAGCAGAGGAGTGTCGTTCCCAGCAGGGCTCTGCAGTCCCAGAATCCTCTGCATGTGATGATATAACCTGAGGCCGGTCTTCCCTCTACCTCTTTGATGATCTTTCACAACATGCTCTCGTACTTCCTGTTCAGCGTGTGAGGCTGGCGGCCTCTCTAAGAGGAAGTTAAAACAAACTGGAGGTGCTGACAAGAACAACAATACAAAGTTCTGGCGCTGTGACTTCTTGTTGTTGAGTCGTCAGGTAGCTGGCGTCACCATGGTTGTCTACAGATGGTCGTAGGCGGGAGTCCATGACGGCGTGCTCTGGTTTCTTCCTGGTCGTTCATTCTTGATCTTGTGTAATCACTTTGGCATCCAGCTCGTCTCTGCTTCCTCCTGGAATCTGTGACAGAATCTCAAACTTTGCTTGAACTGAATGTAAACAGTAAAAAAATCTGCAGTGGGATAAAAATAATTCACTAATTAAGTTTCTTGAGTGGTGGGATTATTCTTATTTCATTTTTTAAACCCAGTTAATGTCGTTTTACAAACACTGAAGACGCCGTTTCAGTCTTTTCAAATATCTGAAATGAGACGTTTTTCTGAAACTTGTCCGGTGAATGTGGCTCATTTTAAGGTTTATAGAATAGTTTTATTTCACCCTTTATTGCAGACCTGATCATATTTAGATTCAATGACCTCTGTCTCATCAACATGATAAATGATTTCATTAAAAACCTGTTCAATAATTAAAACATACCCCCCCCCACACACACACACACACACAGGCAGCTGAGGTTGTGTTTTGACCCTTCCATTCATTTTAAAATGAGTATTTTCTTCATTGAATTAATTCAATTTACTAAAAACTTTACTGAAAAATATCCAAAACCGCAGAATTGATCAAATATGACCCAAAATATATCAAACAAAATGATGCAGCAACCTGTTTTTGATGAGTCAGGCTGTAAAGGGTTAAAATTAGTCATAAACATGTTTAAGTTTTAGTTTTTGCAGCTTGAGGCTTCCTTACAAAAACTTACTCACCTTTAAAAACAGGTTTTGATTTATGTCGACATCAACTAGAAACTGAACTAAATCCAAAAACAAGTTACAAAGAAACCGACTCAGTCTTTGATTTATGCTGCACAGATTACATAATAATCTGACTCAGTCTTTGATTTATGCTGCACAGATTACATAATAATCTGACTCAGTCTTTGATTTATGCTGCACAGATTACATAATAATCTGACTCAGTCTTTGATTTATGCACAGATTACATAATAATCTGACTCAGTCTTTGATTTATGCTGCACTGATTACATAATAATCTGACTCAGTTTTTGATTTATGCTGCACAGATTACATAATAATCTGACTCAGTCTTTGATTTATGCTGCACAGATTACATAATAATCTGACTCAGTTTTTGATTTATGATGCACAGATTACATAATAATCTGACTCAGTCTTTGATTTATGCTGCACAGATTACATAATAATCTGACTCAGTCTTTGATTTATGCTGCACAGATTACATAATAATCTGACTCAGTCTTTGATTTATGCTGCACAGATTACATAATAATCTGCATGTACTGTTTACACTGAGCAAACCTTTGTACCACATTAAAAAACTGAAATCTAATCAAAGTTTCTTTTTGTTGTTTTTTGTTTTGTTTTTAGTAAAAAGTCTGTTTTTGGACCCGTCCAGAAACACGTCGTATTTCAGGTTATTTAAAGACAAAATCAGGTCTGAATTGTTTGTAATGAGTATAAAATAATCTGCTGATGGGTCTGAGAAAAGTTTCTTGTGTTCAGATTTTATTCTAATTTGAAGAGACTTGATGAGTAATTTTTTTTACCCCATTGGGGCAGATTTTGGTTTTGCTTGTTACGAGGATCAGACCTGATTTTGTCTTTGAATATGTTAAATAAGACGTGTTTCTGGACTTGTCAGCTGAGTGTGGATCATGTTGAGTCTAATGAGACAGTTTTTACTAAAAATAAGATTAAAATACTTCCTCAGATTTCATTTTTTCTCCAGTCCATCAAAGCTTGGGTTGTTCAAACTGAAATCTGTCGTGAGCTGGTTACACACGGATCAGGGCGCTGGCTGCAGGGAGTGGAGGATGTGGAGGATGTGTTGTAGATGTTTTTCTGGGACGATGGGACTTTGCTCTGTTTGCATCATGTCAGTGACTGGAAGACGACGTGGGGGGAGGGGGGGTGTCTTCTGGGATCAGGGAGGCTTTCCTGGTCACCAAACAGTTTCCCAGCTCAGGGATGAACTGATTATTTTGATAACCTGATCAGTCAAGCAGGAGATTCTTCTCTGGTGGAGAAAGTTTCACCAGGAGAAAACAACCAGAGTCAGATCCTCCGGGCTCAGGAAGACCAGCAGTGACAGAAACGATCTCTGAAACCAAAACCACCCAACGACCATGAGTTCAATCAGGCCATGCAGCTGCCGTCAGGCTGAGAGGAGGCAAAGAGCCACTTGATCCGTCCCAGATACTTATGGAGGTGTTAGTAAGAGATTAACCAACATATCAGACGAGTATCAAACGCTTCCTGTTGACAGGTAACACCAGGTGCTCTCAGACAGAGACTGAGCCTGTTTCTCAGCGTCTGTACGGTTTGAATCAGACACTCCCAGAACTTTATGAGTCAGATAATCTCACTGTTATATGTTTTTCTGTTCATAAGTGAGACATCAGCTACAGTATCAGTTACTTCACAGGATCCAGGGACAGATCAGATTTTAGCAGGGAGGACGTCAATCCATGGACAGTACGTAGACCAGATGCGTCTCTGGTCCGGCTCCACTCCATTGTGTGTCGACTGCGTACGTCAACTCACACCGGCTGCGTGTTCAGACCGGCAACGACAGTCCCAGACCGAGGAGGTCCCTGGATCTTCACCTCTTAGATGATCCATGTTGGGCTGTAAAACCTCAGACCTGTGGACTCCAGGTCTGGCTCCACTCATTACATCTGTTTGTTGTTGTAGTCAGTGCCAGAAGTGGACCAAAAAGGTGCAGGAACCCTTACAGCCTGCAGGAACCCTCACAGCGTGCAGGAACCCTTAGAGCGTGCAGGAACTCTTACAGCGTGCAGGAACCCTTACAGCTAGTAGGAACCCTTACAGCGTGCAGGAACCTTTACAGCGTGCAGGAACCCTTACAGTGTGCAGGAACCCTTACAGTGTGCAGGAACCTTTACAGCGTGCAGGAACCCTTACAGCGTGCAGGAACCCTTACAGCGTGCAGGAACCCATACAGCCAGTAGGAACCCTTACAGCGTGCAGTAACCCTTACAGCGTGCAGGAACCCTTACAGCTGGTAGGAACCCTTAGAGCGTGCAGGAACCCTTACACTGTGCAGGAACCCTTACAGTGTGCAGGAACCCTTACAGCTAGTAGGAACCCTTACAGCGTGCAGGAACCCTTACAGCTGGTAGGAACCCTTAGAGCGTGCAGGAACCCTTACACTGTGCAGGAACCTTTACAGCGTGCAGGAACCCTTACAGCCTGCAGGAACCCTCACAGCGTGCAGGAACCCTCACAGAGTGCAGGAACCCTTAGAGCGTGCAGGAACCCTCACAGCGTGCAGGAACCCTCACAGCGTGCAGGAACCTTTACAGCGTGCAGGAACCCTTACAGCGTGCAGGAACCCTTACAGCGTGCAGGAACCCATACAGCCAGTAGGAACCCTTACAGCGTGCAGTAACCCTTACAGCGTGCAGGAACCCTTACAGCTGGTAGGAACCCTTAGAGCGTGCAGGAACCCTTACACTGTGCAGGAACCCTTACAGTGTGCAGGAACCCTTACAGCTAGTAGGAACCCTTACAGCGTGCAGGAACCCTTACAGCTGGTAGGAACCCTTAGAGCGTGCAGGAACCCTTACACTGTGCAGGAACCTTTACAGCGTGCAGGAACCCTTACAGCCTGCAGGAACCCTCACAGCGTGCAGGAACCCTCACAGAGTGCAGGAACCCTTAGAGCGTGCAGGAACCCTCACAGCGTGCAGGAACCCTCACAGAGTGCAGGAACCCTTAGAGCGTGCAGGAACCCTCACAGCGTGCAGGAACCCTCACAGAGTGCAGGAACCCTTACAGCGTGCAGGAACCCTCACAGAGTGCAGGAACCCTTAGAGCGTGCAGGAACCCTTACAGCGTGCAGGAACCTTAACAGCGTGCAGGAACCTTTACAGCTAGTAGGAACCCTTACAGCTAGTAGGAACCCTCACAGCTAGTAGGAACCCTTACAGCTATCAGGAACCCTTAGAGCGTACAGGAACCCTTACAGCATGCAGGAACCCTTACAGCGTGAAGGAACCCTTACAGCTAGTAGGAACCCTTACAGCTAGCAGGAACCCTTAGAGCGTACAGGAACCCTTACAGCATGCAGGAACCCTCACAGCGTGCAGGAACCCTTACAGCTAGCAGGAACCCTCACAGCGTGCAGGAACCCTTAGAGCGTGCAGGAACCCTCACAGCGTGCAGGAACCTTTACAGCGTGCGTCACTGTCATATAAGACACCTGTATGTAGTTAATGACACAAATCAAATTCTCAGATACGGTAAAATCTGCTTTCATTTAGCTCAACTGACACAGTCTATAAAGAGATTAGCCTGAATCTGATCATCACAGTTATTCCCTGAAATAAACCCTGTGATGATGAGACATCAGTCCTGTATGAGCTCATAACATGAATCTAAAAATACAATAAAAACTCAAGGAGGAAATCCTTCAACTGAAACTCCCCTCAAAGCTTTAACAGCTCGGTCATTAAACTGTGATAAATAACAAGTTTTTATATTTCAGGTGTGAACCAGCAGACCTCAGGACCAGCAGTCAGGTGCACTGAGCATGTGCAGCAAAGCTTTACTCTCACTAAACCTGAACTCTGCCACCGCGTCACTTTGCATCCTGGGAAAAAATTGTCTTGATCAAAAAAAAACAGTGCACACACACACACACACACACACACACATTTCAGAGTCTAAAGGTAGACTCACGGGGGAAGTGAAGGGGTTAATGAGTTCTTCTTTTTGAGTGGATTTTTCTTCGGCCTGGTTGTTGATCGTACTCAGTCTCTCTGTGTTCCTCTCTGAGCTGAATTTGGTTTTGTCTGAAATAAGGAAACAGACATGAATTAAAAAAAACAAACCTGAGCTCTTGTTCCTCTAACCTACCGTTAGCGTAGCAGCTCTTCATAAAGTGAGAACCTCTACAGGTCCGACCCGCTCTGAGGTCGTGTGGATACGCTGACGGTTGTTTTCAGCCTGTTAATTGGATCGTTTCTTTTTGTTTGGGCCGTTAAACCACTTAAACAGTTTCCCACTCAGGCCAGGTCAGTGTATTCTCACAGCGAAGCCGCTCGTGGGCTTCTGTCTTTTCATGTTGTCAGAAAATGTGACTTCCTGCTACCTTCAGTGTAATCAATCCCACAGAGACACCTGAACTTTACTGCCTCCAGCTCTGAGTCTGAAGCTTCCTTATGTTCAGAGTTAAAGCTCTTTGTTGTATATCTGTGTACGCTGATTTGTTGTGAATGACTCATGGTGTTAAAGACGACTCTGCTTCCTGGTCTGTGAGGGGATTTCACTCACAGAGACTCGTCTCTGAGGCAGTGTTGCGTCAAACCAACCTGACATTTGTTTCTATTAAAACATGAGAAACTTGTTTAACGTGACAGCAGCTGCTGCTGAAGTTTCCTGAGCGCGCGCTCTGTCGTATACCTTTTTAAGTAAAGAGCCGCTGTCCGACCAACAGGCTGGAGAAACATGAGGTCTTGCTAAACTCTGAAGTTGGCTCACAGTGTTTCAGCCATTGCAGCTGATTTCTGCTTTTTAAACTTCCTTCACAGAGAGCTGAGCAGAGTTACAGCAACTTCCCAGAGACTGTGGCAAGCGGAAGGTTTGCTGACAGAATCGTGACCCTGCACTTTCTGTACCAAAAAAACAACAAACTCATTGTTGAGTCATGGTAGCATCTGAACGTACGTAGATGAAGAACCATCCATCCGTTTATTCATCCATCCATCATCGTCTGCTTATCCAGGGTCGGGGGTCGCAGTCAGACTGAATGGTCCCAGTCATCCCGAGGCGTTCCCAGACCAGTTTGGATATCCTCCCAGTTAAATAGGCCCAGAACACCTCATGGAGGCGTCTTTACCGAATGCTTAAACCGACTCAGCGAAGGGGGAAAGCTCAGCCCTGAGCTCACCTGGAGGTCCAGCTCTGAAACCCCCTCTGCACCGCTGAGACCAAGAAACTCATTTCAGCAGCTCGTCAGAGTCCTGGACGTGTCCATGACGTCACCAATCCATTTCCGCTGAGTTTTCAGCTCTCTCTTCATCCATCTTTTATCTTCTTTCCACTTTTTGAGCTTTTTTTTAACTTTTTATTTTTTGTTTATGGCTCGTTTGTTTTTCCAAACCGGTTACGTCCACAGTGACGTTTTCACTGCGTTTGTCTGGAGATCCTACGTGTAACCATGCTCGCATTGTTTACACACAAGTTTTCAGTTGTTAGCAGCCTGTAGCTTGTTGATGCTAACCCGTGCTAGGTCCAATGTTCCCTGCAGGCGAGGACAACATGCTGGTACTGTGGTGTGTGCTAAGAAGAGATGACATCAACCTGTCCTTCCATCACTCATTATGGGGAATGTAAGATCTATCTACAGTAAAATGGACGAGCTAGCTGTGCTAACGCAGCAGCAGAGGGAAAATGAGCAGAGTAGCATCATGCTATTCACAGAGACATGGCTAACAGAGCTAACACTGGACACAAACACAACACTGAAGGATTTTATCTGCTGTGAGCAAACAGGGTACAGGAGAGAGAGACTGAACAGACTGGGGAGGAAGACCAGCTCAGTCCTGGACCCTGTGGACCCTGTGGACCCTGTGGACCCCTTTGACCCTGTGGACTCTCTGGACCCTGTAGGCCCTGTGGACTCTCTAGACCCTGTAGGCCCTGTAGACCCTGTGGACTCTCTAGACCCTGTAGGCCCTGTGGACTCTCTAGACCCTGTAGACCCTGTGGACTCTCTAGACCCTGTAGGCCCTGTGGACTCTCTGGACTCTCTGGACTCTCTGGACCCTGTGGACACTGTGGACCCTGTGGACCCTGTGGACACTGAGGACTCTCTGGACCCTGTGGACTCTCTGGACCCTGTAGACCCTGTAGGCCCTGTGGACTCTCTGGACCCTGTGGACCCCGAGGACTCTCTAGACCCTGTGGACCCCGAGGACTCTCTAGACCCTGTGGACCCTGTGGACCCTGTGGACCCTGTGGACCCTGTGGACACTGAGGACTCTCTGGACCCTGTGGACTCTCTGGACCCTGTAGACCCTGTGGACCCTGCGGACTCTCTGGACCCTGTAGACCCTGTGGACCCTGCGGACTCTCTGGACCCTGTGGACCCCGAGGACTCTCTAGACCCTTTGGACCCTGTGGACCCTGTGGACCCTGTGGACCCTGTGGAGGTGTAGGCTGACATGAGAATCATGGCCAAGCTGACGTCTCTGATGGACATTTTTTTTAACTTTAGTTGACTCTTATCGTTTTGTTCTTTTTGTTTATTCTTGATTTTTTGACCTGTAAACTTTATTTTGTTGCTGCTGTGTTTCTCTTTGGGGATGAACTCTGGTGATGTGTTTTAAAGCTGCGTCGTTACTGTTAGTGGGTCAAATCTGACCCACGATTAAACTCAGTCACAAAATATTTAAGGAACAATATTTTTCATCCAGTACTTCTTTTTACCTTAGAGCTGATTTATTTCATTCCAAAAAACTAAACAAATATATTTGATGAGCCCACTGACAGATTTTTTGAACCTTTGCAAACATTTCAGGAGTCGTTTCCTGCAGCTGAACGTGGCTCATGTTGACAGTTTTGATACAACAGACGAACACTCGCTCAGATTTCAGTTTTTGCACTTTTTACAAGTTAAAAAAAAAACTTGTTTCAGATTTCTAGAGTTCCTCTGGAAGGTCTTTTTTTAAATGATGTTTTTGAATGAATAAGTGAAGACCACCGTGAGCAGATCTCGGTCTTCATACTGACTGTTGGGCTCTGGGTCAGGCCTCAGACACGAGGATTTACTGCTAACGTTTGGTTCTTTTCCACAGAAAAGCCTCTCGCTGAGCGGTGTGTCCACTCTGTGTGAGGTGTGTCTTTAAAATACTGTGAAACCAGGACCCAACCGCGTGTCCATGTCCTCCTCTTTCCTCCTCTGTCCTCTTGTGTCCTCTTGTGTCCTCTTCTGTCCTCTTGTGTCCTCTTGTGTCCTCTTCTGTCCTCTTGTGTCCTCCTCTGTCCTCCTCTGTCCTCCTCTGTCCTCTTCTGTCCTCCTCTGTCCTCTTCTGTCCTCTTCTGTCCTCCTCTGTCCTCCTCTGTCCTCCTCTGTCCTCCTCTGTCCTCTTCTGTCCTCCTCTGTCCTCTTCTGTCCTCTTCTGTCCTCTTGTGTCCTCCTCTGTCCTCCTCTGTCCTCCTCTGTCCTCTTCTGTCCTCCTCTGTCCTCTTCTGTCCTCTTGTGTCCTCTTGTGTCCTCTTGTGACTTCCTCTGTCCTCCTCTGTCCTCTTCTGTCCTCCTCTGTCCTCTTCTGTCCTCCTCTGTCCTCTTCTGTCCTCTTGTGTCCTCTTGTGACTTCCTCTGTCCTCTTCTGTCCTCCTCTGTCCTCCTCTGTCCTCCTCTGTCCTCCTCTGTCCTCCTCTGTCCTCTTCTGTCCTCTTGTGTCCTCTTGTGTCCTCCTCTGTCCTCTTCTGTCCTCCTCTGTCCTCTTCTGTCCTCCTCTATCCTCCTCTGTCCTTTGTGTCCTCTTGTGACTTCCTCTGTCCTCCTCTGTCCTCCTCTGTCCTCTTCTGTCCTCTTGTGTCCTCTTGTGTCCTCTTGTGTCCTCTTGTGTCCTCCTCTGTCCTCTTCTGTCCTCTTGTGTCCTCTTCTGTCCTCCTCTGTCCTCTTCTGTCCTCTTGTGTCCTCTTGTGTCCTCTTGTGTCCTCTTGTGTCCTCCTCTGTCCTCTTCTGTCCTCTTGTGTCCTCTTGTGTCCTCCTCTGTCCTCCTCTGTCCTCCTCTGTCCTTTGTGTCCTCTTCTGTCCTCCTGTGATGGAGGACGGAGCCAGCAGCTGGTGTTGACCCACGCGTGGATCAGCGTGATGGTTTTCGTCCTCCACCTGGTGAAACTGGAAGCTCTGAGATGTTTCTAAGCTGGTCCATTGTCTTGTCCCGTTGGACATTTCAAAGCTGTCTTCCTCCTTCAGTTATCGGGGACCATTGTTGCGTGTCAGCGATGAAGAAAGCCATTGTGTGAGTACAGCAGTCATGGAGCTCCCTGCCCACAAACAAACAAAGAGCTTGAGGGAAAACTTTGACCTTCAGCCGTCTGATTTTTCCTTGTTGCACAAGCGTTTGTTCGCTGTGAGTTACTGACCTGTAATAAAATCAACAAGTCACCAGCTGGACGGGAAAGGAAACATTAATCTGGGTCATTCTGGTTAAATTCAGATGAAGGTTTTATTCCTGTTCAGTAATTATTGTAAGGAGGAAGACTGAAGGTCTTTCTTCCTCTTTTTCAAACACTTTCTCAAGTCCATCAGTTTCTGTGTGGTTGAGCCACAGCATGTCATCATCGGCAAACAAACGGCACAAGTTTGGTCCGATCTTTGGAGCCTCAGCTCGGAGTCAAAGCCTGAGCGAGCTGCAGCTTTTCTGAAGCGTCCCTAAAAACTTTAAAATGAACCATGATTTTTCTTAATGACAGTAAAATATTGATTCTGTGGAAACGTTTATCTGTCAGTTACCAGCTCCTGATGAGCACCCTGCGTGCCACTCAGTCAGCCAATCACTGAGCAGAGATAAAAACTGATAATGAAGAATTTCCTTCAGCACAGAGACCAGGAAGAAGGAACTTAAACTCTTTACTGACAGTAGCTTCACCTGCACGGCCTGGGGGCGGAGCCTCATGGCTTCACACTGCATATAAAGAAGGTGATGCTGTGAGATGCAACATCTCAGACTCCAGGTCTCCACGAGCATCTGAAACCTTCACAGCGAACTCTGCACACAGGTAAAGATTCTTTCTTTGTCTTATTTTCTAAATAAAAGAAAACAAGCGTTTCCTTTTTGAGACTTGGTTCATTGTTTTGATTCTTTCCTCTCGGATTGTTCCAGAGATGCTCCTCTCTGTCCTTCTGGTACTGGGCGTCTGCCTGGTGCCCGCTCACTCCAAACCAGCAGGTGCAGCTTCAGCTCCCCTCTGAATGTGTTAAAATGAATGAAGCCCTCGTGCTGCTTCTCAGTCTGACGTGAAGCGTCTGCTTTTCTTCACAGGGCAGCAGTTCAGCAGCTCCCTCCTTCAGGAGTGTTTCCAGGATGCAAAGAAGCTGGTGGATAACGCCTACAAGTACTCCAGAGAAGAGTGAGTTCATCTTTCCCCTACACTGCAAAAAATGAATAATTAAAAAAAAAAAATCTTATTTTCTTAAGAAAAGAAAAGTTAAATAATTGTCCTTAATGAATCTTCCCAAGTGTTTAAAGGAGAATGAAAAGCTCTTTTTAATGAAAACAAACTTCCTGAAGCACAATAATCAATAAATTATACTGAATATAAGCAGAAATTTAAAAAAATCTAATTTCCTTCTTTTTGTATTCTTAATTTTTTAATTTTGGGAAGTAAATGTGTAGGGACAGAAAAATATGATTTATTTCAGCATAAAAAATGTTTCAGTGTTTTTAAGATGTTTTTTTCTGCTTCGAGGAAAGAGAGTCTAAAGCAGAATAAATGTAGTTTAGTGATGTTGTTGCTCATTCAGATGTGCTGTGAGGTCTGTCACTTTGTCTCGTCTCTGAGACGCTCAGTCAGTTTTTAACTGGAGGTTAATGTGTTTGACACAAATCAAGGAAACAAGTTTTATTTTATGGGACTTTTGGTGAAGGAGACACTTTATCTCATTTCAGCAGTTTTTGACTTTATTTTAATAACTGAGTAAAATTATACAGAGATCAGACTTGAAACTGAAAGATTAAAAACAAACACCTTTAAAAAGAGGTCATTAATCTAACCTGAGTTTATTAATCTAACGTGAGTTTATTAATCTAACCTGAGTTTATTTATCTGACCTGAGTTTATTAATCTAACCTGAGTTTATTAATCTAACCTGAGTTTATTAATCTAACCTAAGTTTATTTATCTGACCTGAGTTTATTTATCTAACCTGAGTTTATTAATCTAACCTGAGTTTATTAATCTAACCTGAGTTTATTAATCTAACCTGAGTTTATTAATCTAACGTGAGTTCATTAATCTAACCTGAGTTTATTAATCTAACGTGAGTTTATTAATCTGACCTGAGTTTATTAATCTAACGTGAGTTTATTAATCTAACATGAGTTTATTAATCTAACCTGAGTTTATTTATCTGACCTGAGTTTATTAATCTAACCTGAGTTTATTAATCTAACCTGAGTTTATTAATCTAACCTAAGTTTATTTATCTGACCTGAGTTTATTTATCTAACCTGAGTTTATTAATCTAACATGAGTTTATTAATCTAACCTGAGTTTATTTATCTGACCTGAGTTTATTAATCTAACGTGAGTTTATTAATCTAACGTTAGTTTATTTATCTAACGTGAGTTTATTAATCTAACCTGAGTTTATTAATCTAACCTGAGTTTATTAATCTAACCTGAGTTTATTAATCTAACGTGAGTTTATTAATCTAACCTGAGTTTATTTATCTGACCTGAGTTTATTAATCTAACCTGAGTTTATTAATCTAACCTGAGTTTATTAATCTAACCTAAGTTTATTTATCTGACCTGAGTTTATTTATCTAACCTGAGTTTATTAATCTAACATGAGTTTATTAATCTAACCTGAGTTTATTTATCTGACCTGAGTTTATTAATCTAACGTGAGTTTATTAATCTAACGTTAGTTTATTTATCTAACGTGAGTTTATTAATCTACCTGAGTTTATTAATCTAACCTGAGTTTATTAATCTAACGTGAGTTTATTTATCTAACCTGAGTTTATTAATCTAACCTGAGTTTATTAATCTAACCTGAGTTTATTAATCTAACCTGAGTTTATTTATCTAACGTGAGTTTATTTATCTAACCTGAGTTTATTTATCTAACCTGAGTTTATTTATCTAACCTGAGTTTATTAATCTAACCTGAGTTTATTAATCTAACGTGAGTTTATTAATCTAACCTGAGTTTATTAATCTAACCTGAGTTTATTAATCTAACATGAGTTTATTAATCTAACCTGAGTTTATTAATCTAACCTGAGTTTATTAATCTAACCTGAGTTTATTAATCTAACCTGAGTTTATTAATCTAACCTGAGTTTATTAATCTAACGTGAGTTTATTTATCTAACCTGAGTTTATTAATCTAACCTGAGTTTATTAATCTAACCTGAGTTTATTTATCTAACCTGAGTTTATTAATCTAACCTGAGTTTATTAATCTAACCTGAGTTTATTTATCTAACCTGAGTTTATTTATCTAACCTGAGTTTATTAATCTAACGTGAGTTTATTAATCTAACCTGAGTTTATTAATCTAACGTGAGTTTATTAATCTAACGTGAGTTTATTTATCTAACCTGAGTTTATTAATCTAACCTGAGTTTATTAATCTAACCTGAGTTTATTAATCTAACGTGAGTTTATTAATCTAACCTGAGTTTATTAATCTAACGTGAGTTTATTAATCTAACCTGAGTTTATTAATCTAACCTGAGTTTATTAATCTAACCTGAGTTTATTAATCTAACCTGAGTTTATTAATCCAACCTGAGTTTATTAATCTAACCTGAGTTTATTAATCTAACCTGAGTTTATTAATCTAACATGAGTTTATTTATCTAACATGAGTTTATTTATCTATTATTTGTCTAAATTAAAGATCATAACCTTGGGAAGTGTGGAACAGTTTGCAGTGTGTGACCAACCTGAGTGTGTTTTTAATTTTGTGTAAACTCCAAATTAGAGTCGCAGTCAAAGTTTAAATATTTGAAGTAAATTCAGAGGAATCAGGATGAACACATCAGAAAACTGAGACTGAAGAACGTTTAGAGGAAACCAGAGAATATCAGATGTGATTTGATGTCTGTTTGATGAACTCATGCTGCTCTCTGGCTCACTTTGGACCTTCCTTCCCTCAGGAGTCTGAGGAGAGTCCGTAAAGAGGTGGTGCGTCCTCACGACGCCCTCCGTCTGCTGAAGCAGCCGCGGGCCCTCACCAGGGAGGCTGTGAGATCTGCAGACTACATGACACAGACCCTCCGTCTGCTGCACGAGAGGACGCCTCACGTTCACAGGCGCTCTCTGAACGCCACAGGTCAGACCCGCAGCAGAACAAAGACGGCTCATACAGACAGACAGACAGACAGACAGACGGCTCATACAGACAGACAGACAGACGGCTCATACAGACAGACAGACAGACGGCTCATACAGACAGACAGACAGACAGACAGACAGACTGCTCATACAGACAGACAGACAGACAGACAGACTGCTCATACAGACAGACAGACAGACAGACAGACGGCTCATACAGACAGACAGACAGACAGACAGACAGACAGACAGACAGACAGACAGACAGACAGACAGACAGACAGACGCAGACAAACCGGCGTCGCCTCGTCGTCGTCCTGACTTTTCCGTGTTCTTGGTTTCAGTATCCAGTTACAGATCGTGGTTGAGGAGAACGCTTCAGAGTCATCTTGTACATTTTTTCTGTCCAGATTTGCTCTCAGCAGACGACCTGAGGAGACTTTCTGAGATCACCGGATGTGCCGCTAGAGTCGCTATCCCAGAATGCCGCACCACGCCGAACCTCAACGTGTACCGCACGTACTCCAGTGTCTGCAACAACCTGTAAGAAGGAGCGCTGAGTGTAAAGAGATGATAGCAGTGTTTCATGAGGCTCATTCACACACATCACACCCCGACCCTCCCGACCGCTGACTCACTGAGGCACATTCACGCCGTCTGTGTCACATGACTTTCTCTCCGCTTCCTGAGGTTTGATTTACAGAAGCAGAAAGTTTAGATGTTACGTAGAGACAGAGGACGTGTGGCCTCTTTGATCTAGCCCTCATGAGGAGGAAATGCTTGTGAAACATGTTAGGCCACACGCCACATGAGATGAGAACACATTCCTGAGATACTCAAACAGCAACTCGACTGACTCGTTCCTGCTTTCAGAAAAAACCCTCGCCAGGGAGCCTCCAACACGCCCTTCGTTCGCTGGTTACCCGCTGAATACGACGACGGCATCTCTGAGCCAAAGGGCTGGAACGTAAACCGGACGTTCAACAACTTCATGCTGCCGCTGGTACGACCTCAGAGCGCCACGCTGTCACCTGCTTCCACCTGTTTCCACCTGCTTCCAAATGATGGTCGAACAGTGAAAACATGTTCGTCTCTTCTTCTCCTCCTCAGGTGAGACAGGTGTCCAACAACATCCTCAGCACCAGAGACGACGGCGTTGTCAACGACACAGAATTCACCTTCCTGGTGACTTTGTTCGGACAGTGGAACGACCACGACATCACATTCACGCCGTTCTCCCCGAGCATCGTCTCCTTCAGTAATGGCGTCGACTGTGATGAAAGCTGCGAGCGAACTGAGCCGTGCGTCCCCATCCCGGTTAGTGTGACGACTCCCATCCAATCAAACATCACCTGGTTTCCATTAAAGATGCTGTGGCTGACCTTTGACCTGTGCCCACCTTACAGATTCCTCCCAATGACCCCCGCATTCCTCAGGGTCCAGACAGCTGCATCCCGTCCTTCAGGTCCGCCCCGGTCTGTGGGACTGGATTCTCAGCCTATAACTTTGGTGGTGAACCCGTGAAGAGGGAGCAGATCAACGCTCTGACCTCCTTCATGGATCTGAGTCAGGTGTACGGCTCGGAGGACAACGTGGCCTTGGCGCTCCGTAACCTGAGCACCAACGATGGGCTGCTGCGTGCCAACACAGAGTTTAAAGACAACGGCATCGATCTGCTGCCGTTCACCTCCATGGATGTGAACATGTGCGCCACGCGCCGAAGGACAACCAACGACAGCAACGCCAGAGAAGTGCCCTGTTTCTTTGCAGGTAGGTCACAGGTGTGCAGCTCAGCTCTGTTGAAGAAGGGCAGGATCCTTCATTTCCTTCAGCTGTACAGCAGGGGCGTGTCTAGATTATCGTTTTCTTTTGGGGGGGGGGGGGGGGTTAGAGGGGGGTAGAGCATAATAAAAACTGGGAGCTGAGGTCTGATCAGTTTATCGTCTCCTGACCGTCCACGAGGTTCAGGTTTTCAAACTCCAGGTGGACAAACTGATGAGCAGCTCTGATGGGCGGGGCCAGTCAGAGTCCCGCCCCTGTTCTGCAGGTTTAGCCTTTCAGATCCATACGCAAGAACTACTTTTATCAGCGTCAGTTTTGGTTGTCATGGCAGCACCCTGACCTCCTCTGAAGGGTTAATAATGACCCCGCTGAGTGGAGCAGGAACTCTTGAAGAGCTCAAACCTTCTACTCTTTTTTCTTCTTGAAACTTTTGGTTCTTATTTTGTTTAATAAGGAAATAAAACTCTGAGAACGTGAGGAGCAGGACACGACTTCACCACAGGTGAGAAGATAAAACCAGACTGAACTCTTAAAGACAGACACGGTGACAGAGGACCAGAAAAACACTGATCTCTCTGTTTTATGACCTGGGATCTCGTGATGATCACTTATTATCTTGTTATCTCGACATAACAAAGATCATTTTCTCATGATAATGAATTTAAAATGTTTGTCTTCATTTCAACCTACAACAGCTGCCATGAACGGCTCCAAATCAGCCTGAAATCAAGACAAACAGGTAATTAATTAATTCGTTATCAAGAGAAAACGATCTTTGTTACGTCAAGATAACGAGCTACTGAGTCATTATCACGAGATAACTGCAGAAAGAAAGAAAAAGATGGCCGCTCTGGTCTCCCAACAGCTCTGTCTCATTTCAGTGGACTCTGTCGGTCATAATCAAACATCCTTCGCTCAGTTCATCAGTTGTTCCTTTGACATTTGAGTTACAGTTACAATGACTGTATTACATATTCAGAGCTTCTCAGCTCTTCATGGAAAAAGTGGATCTTCCTTCCTCAGCTTGTTCGTCTGAAACTCTTTGACCTTCTTTTTAAGAGATCAACAGAAAGCAGTGGTTCATTGTTTGGTCTGTTTTTAACCCCGTGTGTCCGTCACTGATGGAGGAAGTGTGGATGAAACACAGACTAACTCAGAACTTCAGTCTCTCCACGGAGCTCAAATCTCTTTCCCGCTCAAACGTTCTGATCTGATCAAATGTTTCTCATTACTGGTTTATACAAACATGGATTAACGATTGATCTGATCAGCTCTTTAAACCTGAACCTTTCTGTCCGTCAGGTGACGTCCGTGTGGACGAGAACATCGCTCTGACCTCTCTTCACACGCTCTTCTTCCGTGAGCACAACCGCCTGGCCCGTCAGCTGAAGAGGATAAACCCGCACTGGGACAGCGAGACTCTTTACCAGGAGGCCCGTAAGATCAACGGGGCCTACACACAGGTAGGTGAACCTGAGGGCTCAGTCACAGCACCGCCGTTCGCTCCACGCCGTACGCTCCACGCCGTACGCTCCACGCCGTTCGCTCCACGCCGTTCGCTCCACGCCTTTCGCTCCACGCCGTTCGCTCCACGCCGTTCGCTCCACGCCGTTCGCTCCACGCCGTACGCTCCACAGTCTGTGTCTGGAAGTAACCCCTCTGTTTCTCCTCCTCAGGTCTTTGTCTTCAGGGACTATCTGAGACACATTCTGGGACAGGATGCCGTCAACAGACTGCTGGGGCGTTACCCCGGCTACAATCCCAACGTTAACCCCAGCATGGCCAACGTCTTCTCAACAGCAGCTTACCGCTTCGCCCACTTGGCCGTCCAGCCGTTGCTGTTTCGTCTGGATTCAAACTACAGGGAGCACCCTCTGTTTCCCAGCGTGCCCCTGTACGAGGCCTTCTTCACTCCCTGGAGGGTCGTCTTTGAGGGTGAGATACTCGGAGAGAACGCTGAAACAGTCCGCCATGGATCAGTACCGTTTGGTACAGGTCTGATCCTGATCCAGATCCAGATCCAGCCTGGTAGATGGCGTGTAGGCCAGATGCTGATAGCCATGTGTTGTACCTAAAAGCAGTGCGACACAGTGCACCCCAAACAAACAGGAAGTTCTCTTCAGGAAGTGGACTGGGGATTCAAACATGGCGGGGTTTTGTGTTGTTTTTTGTTACCGCTGTCAGACAGGAAGTGATGATTCTTTGGGGGTGGTAGTTTGGGGACCTGTCCTGGTTTTAGTCAAAGTGCGAGCCGTACTGGGACGAATCAAAGTGAACAGCTGGGTGGAAACGGGGCTAACGTCTCCTCCATCTTTGACTCTTATCCTCTCTCTACAGGCGGCATCGATCCTCTGCTCCGGGGTTTGGTTGGACGTCCCGCTAAGCTGAATACTCAGGATCACATGATGGTGGACGCTCTGAGGGAGAGGTTGTTCCAGTTTGTGGAGCACATGGCTCTGGACCTGGGCTCTCTCAACATGGCTAGAGGACGTGATCACGGCTTGCCTGGTACACGCCCCCTCAGGTTTCACCCTTTGATGTCTTATACTCCTCGTTCGTCATCCTCACTCATCGTCCTGCTTTTGTGTGTATTACTCCTTTAGGCTACAACGCCTGGCGGAAGTTCTGTGGACTGTCCACACCCAGGAGCCAGGCAGAGCTCGCTCAGGTCCTGAACAACAGCGACCTGGCCACGCGGCTGCTGCAGTTCTATGGTACACCTGACAACATCGATGTGTGGTTGGGGGGCGTGGCTGAGCCGTTTGTTCAGGGTGGCCGTGTGGGGCCTCTGCTCGCCTGCCTCATCGGGGAACAGTTCAAGAGAACCCGTCAGGGTGACAGGTCGGTACATTCCTCTGTTTGATGCTAACTTTGAAGCTGGGACCAGGTCTGGGTGCACTCACCTCTTACCTTTCCCTGACGATCAGACTGTGGTACGAGAACCCCGGCGTCTTCACCCCCCGGCAGAGACGGGCGCTTTCCAGGGCGTCACTGTCAAGGATCATCTGTGACAACACGGGAATCACCACCATCAGCCCCGACCCCTTCATGGTGCCATCCCGCAGGAACCCGATCCTCAACTGCTCCCGTTTACCCAGACTGGACCTGTTGGCCTGGAGATCCAGGCCCTGCTCAGGTGAAACACCTCTGCACCAGACCGCGTGACTTTAAGGAGGGGGGGTGGGGGGGGGGGCACCATTTTCACCATCATTTATCACCCACTGTAGTTTCACCTGGTGTGTTTGTTCTAACCTCTGTGTACGGACGTCGCTCTTCACGTGTGGTGTTTAATCTTGCAGGCGCAGGTGGTAGCTGTTTTGAAGATAATGATGAAGCAGAGGTCGGTTTAAATACTAACACCTGGTTTTCACACGTCACGAGCACAATGCAGCCACACCTCCTGAACACTGAGCACATTTCAATCACCCACTTAACCTTCGGTCACCTCTGGTCACCTCAGGTCACCTCAGGTCACCTCTGGTCACCTCTGGTCACCTCTGGTCACCACGGTGACGGTGGTCTCACAATAGATGAACATGTTGGAATCGTTCCTTTATTCTCAGACTCGCAGGTTTTAACTTCACGTTTTCTAAACACACAGACTGTGACAGAGATGGACCCCCAGGACCAAGAGGGCCCCGAGGACAACGAGGTACGGTATTCAGAAACTGTCCCCCAACATTCAAGGCTGAAATTCATCAGAACTGTTTAAGATACGTTGATCTTTACAGCTTTAAACAAAAGTTTAAGTGGAGTCAATGTGTTTATTTACAATCTAAATATAAATGAATGATAAAAGGAGGTGAAGTCATCATGTAACTCAGTCTTTCTCATGTTCCTTCGCAGGTCCAGTAGGGCCCCCTGGTCCCAGAGGCCCCCCAGGACCGATAGCACTCAACATGAACGCCTCACAGCCACAATCTGCTTTCTCCATCCTCCTGGGCAGGTACGCCACCAGCTCAGAGAAAATCATTCACTTCCATAAGGTCATCTACAACGAGCAGCAGCATTACAGCACAGAGACCGGCATGTTCACCTGCGTCCTCCCCGGCGTCTACCAGTTCAGCTTCCTCTGCATCTCCTACAGCAGCGCGGGGAGCATGGACCTGTGGTGCAACAACAAGGTGGTGCTGCACGGTTACCCCGTCCACCAGGGGGGGCGCCACACCGCAGCAGGGGACACGGTGCTCCGGCTGGAGAAAGGGGACAGGGTGTGGGTGGGGGCCAAAGACGGGACCAAAGGCCTCAGCACCAAAAGCTACTTCTCAGGACACCTGCTGTTCACTGTGTGACACACACACACACTCACACACACCTGCTCTCCAGGCGGAGCCTCCTCCTCTGATGCACCTGTGCTCGCTCTGCTGAGGGATCGCTGTTGTTGCTGCACCTTTTTGCACTGAACTCTGCCTAAAATAATCAGGCTATGCCAAATCTACATATATATTTATACATATATATATATACACACATATATATCTCCTAATTGAACGTGTTTTCCTCTTTCTGCCTGTGGAGCAGGATGAGTCAACTCTTCCTGCTTCACGCTCACAGAATCAGTTAAATCATGAGCAGCCTAATGAACATGAATGAAGTGATTTCAGCATCATTAAACTCTGTTACAGCATGCAGTCTGACAGTCAGTGTTTTAAACATCATTAATGCACTGACGCAACACAAGCGTGTCTTCAAATGCTTTGACTGTGAGGCTATCTTTACTGTAACCTTCCTCTGCGTGTGTGTGTGTGCGTGTGTGTGTGTGTGTGCGTGTGTGTGTGCGTGTGAGTGTGTGTGTGTGTGTGTGTGTGTGTGTGTGTGTGTGTGTGCGTGTGAGTGTGTGTGTGTGTGTGTGTGTGTGTGTGTGTTTTGCATGAATAAAGAAACTGAGCTGCAGTCAGCTGTGTTCATGTGATGTATTATCTGAATCACAAAGACAAACACGGAGGTTTAAGAGGCTGAGAAGGAAAAAAGCATCTCTGTCACAGCTCAGCAGGAAACACAGGGGAGGACACAGGTCCAGATTAAAATCAAAAGTATTTGTTAAACAAACCCACAAGTCCAAAAACACAAACATGACATTCAAAAATCCAAAAAATCCAAAAACCAAAAAAACAATAAGAGGGAAGAAAAACTCTGGAGGACAAGAGCCAGAAAACATGAGACAAGACACGAGGAACACATGTCACAAAAAAAGATAATAAAAACAACAACAACAATAAAAACAATAATAACAATAATAATAATAATAATAATAATAAATATAATAATAATAATAATAATAATAATAACAATAACAATAACAATAATAATAATAATAATAATAATAATAATAATAATAATAACAATAACAATAATAATAATAATAATAATAATAACAATAACAATAATAATAATAATAATAATAATAACAATAACAATAATAACAATAATAATAATAATAATAATAATAACAATAACAATAATAATAATAATAATAATAATAATAATAACAATAATAATAGACCTTGTTTTTCCATTCAGTGACATTCATCCTCTGACATTAGAGAGACACACTGACAGAAAACAACAACCCAACCCCGACACTCTGAGGACACTCTGAGGACACTCAGTCAGAGCTGCCGCCCCTGAAGGTCCTGCCACCCCCCCCCCCCCTTGAGGGTCCTGCCCCCCCCCCGAAGGTCCTGCTCCTCGGTCGATGTTCAGGCAGATCAAACACTTCAACCACGGCTTTCAAACACGTCTCTAATCACTAACAGCAGGGGACACCTGTGGTCAGTATTTCACATTCACTCCCCCATGTTGTATTTTCTCTAATGAAGACTGAATAAGTTCACTGCACACCTGGTCCAGTAAAAAGCACAGTAACAGTACTTTGGACACTCGGTGTCACATTTATTCCTCATTCTTCAGAAACTCGCTCAGTTTGTCCTGAAACTGAGTGAATTTACTGAAAACAACACAAACAAACTCACAGTCTGGATCAGGAATCTGCTCTGTGCAGCCTGTAGGTGGAGCCAGTGTCCTCTAACAAACAGAACAAATGGATGCATCCACAGTGAGTTTAAAGAGCAGGCTTTTATCTGTTGCTATAGCAACGAACCTCCAAACAAAAATCCTTTAACATAAATTTATTTTTTCTACCTTAGTGGAAACATTTATCCTGTGTTTGATATTGAAACCTCTAACCCACACCTGAGGCCAGAATCTGCACACTCACAGTTACACACGTCTGACAGAATGAACACACAAACGTTCACGTCTGTGGTTCACAGGCTGTATGTTCTCCAGCCCTCCTGAGGAACCGCAGGAGAAGAAACTCACAAACATCACTCAGAGGTCATGAGCCAGGAGGCTGTGGACAGACGGCATCATGTCCTCTTCAGTCCCCGACCAAAGTAAAGCTCATCTGTTAGCAGTGTGGGCAGATACGTACAGGAAGTATCCGTTCAGGAGCCAATCAGACTGATGGGACCTGATGGGCTTCCTGGCTTCTGCAGCCAGCCTCCAGTGGAGACCAGTGGATCTGATGTTTTTATTCTGCTTCTGCACTGGTTTCACTTTCCAACACCTGCTGCTCCTGCATGAAAACATGCAGGTGAACCTTCATGTGAACCTTCATGTGAACCTTCATGTGAACCTTCATATGAACCTTCATGTGAACCTTCATGTGAAGAATTATCTGTTATCTGTTATCTAAAACCTCAACAGGCCTCAGTCTGTGAGCTGGAACGACTTCTGGAGACGGTGATGAAAGTGGAAATACAGAAACAGTCTGAGCTTTGATTTCATGTGTAATGTTTCATAAAACTGACACCGTTTTATCTACAACAACAACAACAACAACAACAACAACAACAACAACAGGCTCACAAAAAGAAGTTAATTTGTCACAGTGTGTGTGTGTGTGTGTGTGTGTGTGTGTGTGTGTGTGTGTGTGTGTGTGTGTGTGTGTGTGTGTGTGTGTGTGTGTGTGTCCTTTGCCGCAAAGTGGCCATAAAGTCAGACACCATCAGTTAGATAATAAACTGATTCCTGTCAGTGTTTGTGACTCAGAGCAGAGAGCTGTTGTTGTTGTTGTTGTTGTTGTTGTTGCTGTTGTTGTTGTTGTTGTTGCTGTTGCTGTTGTTGTTGTTGCTGTTGTTGTTGTTGTTGTTGTTGTTGTTGCTGTTGTTGTTGTTGTTGTTGTTGCTGTTGCTGTTGTTGTTGTTGTTGTTGCTGTTGTTGTTGTTGCTGTTGTTGTTGTTGTTGTTGTTGTTGTTGTTGTTGTTGTTGCTGTTGTTGTTGTTGTTGTTGTTGCTGTTGTTGTTGTTGTTGTTGTTGTTGTTGCTGTTGTTGTTGTTGTTGTTGTTGCTGTTGTTGTTGTTGTTGTTGTTGTTGTTGCTGTTGTTGTTGTTGTTGTTGTTGCTGTTGCTGTTGTTGTTGTTGTTGTTGCTGTTGTTGTTGTTGCTGTTGTTGTTGTTGTTGTTGTTGTTGTTGTTGTTGTTGTTGCTGTTGTTGTTGTTGTTGTTGTTGCTGTTGTTGTTGTTGTTGTTGTTGTTGTTGTTGTTGTTGTTGTTGTTGTTGTTGCTGTTGTTGTTGTTGTTGTTGTTGCTGTTGTTGTTGTTGTTGTTGTTGTTGTTGTTGTTGTTGCTGCTGTTGTCATTGTGATGAGCAGACAGACGTGGAGTTCAGAGATCAGGAGGAGTCGTTGCACAATGTAAAGTTTTCTGGCCGGTGTCTTGATGAAGCGCTCCTCCTCCTGGTCATGAAGAACAACGTGCATTTGCAGAGTGCCACGTAGTCCTCCAGACAGTGTGTGTGTGTGTGTGTGTGTGTGTGTGTGTGTGTGTGTGTGTGTGTGTGTGTGTGTGTGTGTGTGTGTGTGTGTGTGTTGTGCAAGCCCAAACTCGGCGCTCCAAGTGTAATGGAAACCCAGTATTTATGAAAGAGGAGAGAGTTTTTCGTTTGTCTGTTTCTGTCGTAGGATTTGAACTTGACCTTATTTGAAAAGGCTGAGTTTCACAGAGTGGAGGGAAAAAACTACAACAAGAAGGAAAGAAAGAAAGAAAGAAAGAAAGAAAGAAAGAAAGAAAGAAAGAAAGAAAAGAAAGAAAGAAAAGAATGAAAGAAAGAAAGAAAAGAAAGAAAGAAAGAAAGAAAGAAAGAAAGAAAGAAAGAAAAGAAAGAAAGAAAGGAGTTTGAATGTGTGAGGAGGAGAAGAACAGAAGAAGAAGTTATAGAATAAAGTCTGGAGGGTTTAAGTGAAGGGACAGAGGATCACTGAGAGAAGATCAGAGGCAGCAGAGATGAGACCACGATGATGAGATGAAAACTGAGGAGAGCAGACATTAAAAACTCCTTTTTAAAAAAGAAAGAAAAGAATGAAGGACTCTCCCCTGAGTGCAGACACGCTGTCAGACGCCTGGACGTGGCTCCACGTCTCACACATGGAGACGTGAGCTGGATGGTGCTGAATAATAGGTGCTGCTTTGATGGTAAATTTAGCACGCTCAGGACGGATGAGGAACCTCTTATTTCCCTCTTGTCCCGTGCAGGAGGCCTCGTCACTACATT
The DNA here is from genome assembly GCA_030710495.1 of Labroides dimidiatus. Lineage (NCBI taxonomy): Eukaryota > Metazoa > Chordata > Actinopteri > Labriformes > Labridae > Labroides > Labroides dimidiatus. Next base: position 29,675,075 of record CM061157.1, on the reverse strand, counting down.
CCCTCTTTTTCCTACGATTTGGACACAGAGTGATTCAAATTCTTTCAGCTGTGCCCAAAACGTCAGATATGGGGGTAAATTCCAGCAACGTGGACAAAAGAACTTGGCTAATACTTTGCAGATGTGTCTGAGAGCTGCGCGAGGGAACACTGTGCTGCCCTCACAGCAGAGAAAAAGGACTCGGCATGGAGGGAGCTCAATGAATTATGAGTAAAAAACAGCAGCGACCCAGTCCAGCTGGTTCTGACTGCCTGTCTGGATTTCCAGGGGAGAGAAAGGAGTCGACCCCGAGCTAACGTGCATAGTTTCCACCCTCTTGAGGAAGTTTTGGTATGCAGAATCAGGAGTGTATGTTAGTCTCTGACTGCAGCATACACAGCTCTTTGATTCTGCTCCTCTCATCAGGACACTCCAGTCTTTAATCCTCTCGTTTTGTGTCTGTTCCAGATGTTTCCACTCGTCCTTGACTCTGATAATGGAGGGAGGAGAACTTCAGAAGCTCTAAAAACCTCACCTGGCTCTGATTTCTTACTCAGGCTTAAACAGTAACCTCATGTAGAGGTGAGATAACAGTGTGCTGCCCGTTATCCAACAACACCTCTGATTGGAGCGTTATTTACAGCAGGATTCAACCTCTTCGCTCTACGTGAGAAAGAGAGAGAGAGAGAGAGAGAGAGAGAGAGAGAGAGAGAGAGCTCAGAGTCAGGTTCAGGTTTTAACCCACAGTCAGACCTTCCTGTTCCTGTCCCTCTGGATGTGGGTCAACATACTGCCGTGGTGGAGCCGGTGCACAGAGGTGACCTGACTGATGTCACAAAGACACGTGCAGACCTGGCTCAGGTGGGTTCAGTCCAGCAGATCAGCTTCTTCAGCTGATATTAAAGGGGACTCTCATTGTCTCAGATCCACAATTTAAAATGAGATTATCAGCACCAAAACTGCTTTTATTTATTTAATTAATTAATTTTTTATTCATTTGTTTATCTATTTATTTATTTATGGTGTGTGTGTGTGTGTGTGTGTGTGTGTGTGTGTGTGTGTGTGTGTGTGTGTGTGTGTGTGTGTGTGTGTGCCTTTATCAGACAGGACAGTGGACAGAGGAGGAAACAGGGTGAGAGTGGGCAGTGCCATGCAGGAAGTCGCCACAGGCTGGACTTCAACCTGGGCCACCCGCTCAGGGGGTTTTGCCATGTGGAGTGGGACTTAGACCACTAGGCCATCTGGGCTCCAGTCCAGAGTCAAAAGTTTACGACAACAAACTGAAAAACAAAGATGGCGACTGGAGGAGGTGTTGCTAATGAACCTTTAGCCTTTTCTTTAAGCTTTTCTCCAGAAAGTTCCTCCATTGTTGTTTCTTCTTCATGTCTCACTAGAGCTATGAATCAGGTAATAAGAGCAGCACTGCCCCCCGTGGTCTCTGGTGGTACTGCTCCGTGTGGCCCGTACCTGTAAGCTTTATGGATGAAACCTGGATGAAATGAACACAGAGCTCTGAAGGTTCCGTCTGTATCCGGATTTAACGCTGAGCATAAATGGACCTTAAAGGGGGCACCTGCACGGGTCATAGTGCTGTCCCTGAACCAGCTGTCAAACAGCTCAGCTCCACTCCAGCTCAGCCCTGATCCCGTGTGTTGCTGAACAAAGCCAGCTGCATCCTGAAGTTCCTCATCTCTTCCCTGTAGAACCTGAGTCCAGTCAGCAGGAGCAGGGTAAAGCAGTGTGAACATCTATCTTACAAAGCTCGGAGGATAGTGGATCTGTGAGGTCATGCTGGATTTATTCATGACTTGTTTCTAGAGTCTCTTTGGCTCTTGAAGCTACAGAGGAAATAAGTTGATTTGGGCAAAGCCTTTCCCCTCTGGAGTTCAGACGCTGATGGTTGAGAGGTTTCTGATGAGGCTGATGACTGAACAAACTGAGGAGTTGGCGGTTACCAGGAGACGGTTGATGAAGCTGTGACACCGGGGCGTTGACTTGGCTCGCACTGGTCTAATGATCCAAGAAAACATTAAATCAAAGCAGAGAAGAAGAAAACTGTCTCAACACCACAGTGTTCCAGTTCAATCAGAGCTTCAGGAAATGAAACGAACCCATCTGTTCAGACTCACACACACACACACACACACACACACACACACACACACACACACACACACACACACACACACACACACAGCGATGCTTTGTTTAGTGGAGATCCTCACAGCTCTTCTTACAAGCTGTGAAAATTCTTGCAGAGCATTTTATAAATTAGTTGAGGAGTTTCCAGTCACAACAGGCTCAGACCGTGTGTTGGGTTAACTGTTTCAGTGAGCCATGAGAGCTCATGTTGTACAAACAGCCGGTGGAGTTCACAGTCCTCAGAAAGTGAAACCATCTCCAACGGGTTGGACCACGAGACGGCTGTCAGAAGTCCTGTTTGCTTTGGTTCTGTGTGTGGATTCAACACATAAATAACCCTCCACCTGCAGTGCCACGATTGGCTGTTTGGGCCCAGGGAGTCAGTCATGTCAGCAGTGATCAACTTGATCCTGGCTACGGCAATTTAAATCCTAGATGCCTGAATTCTCAGGACTTTTGTTCAAATGTATAAAAATCCTCTGGAGCAGTAAGATGGATGAGAATCCTGGTTTTTGATTCGATGACAGTCCAAATGTCTCTGACGCTCTGTTCCTCAAAGGTACAGCCTGTTCCGTCATAAATCCTTTCTTCCTCTGGCTCAGCGATTCCCAAACTGGAATACTTGTTCCACCAGGGGTACCCAAAGTGACAAAGGGGGTACCCAAAGTGACAAAGGGGGTACCCAAAGTGACAAAGGGGGTACCCAAAGGGACAAAGGGGGTACCCAAAGTGATGTAGGAGGTACTCAAAGGGACAAAGGGGGTACCCAAAGTGATGTAGGAGGTACTCAAAGGGACAAAGGGGGTACCCAAAGTGATGTAGGAGGTACCCAAAGGGACAAAGGGGATACTCAAAGTAATGTAGGAGGTACTCAAAGGGACAAAGGGGGTACCCAAAGTGATGTAGGAGGTACTCAAAGGGACAAAGGGGGTACCCAAAGTGATGTAGGAGGTACCCTAAGGGACAAAGGGGGTACCCAAAGTAATGTAGGAGGTACCCAAAGGGACAAAGGGGGTACCCAAAGTAATGTAGGAGGTACCCAAAGGGACAAAGGGGGTACCCAAAGTAATGTAGGAGGTACCCAAAGGGACAAAGGGGGTACCCAAAGTAATGTAGGAGGTACTCAAAGGGACAAAGGGGGTACCCAAAGTAATGTAGGAGGTACTCAAAGGGACAAAGGGGGTACCCAAAGGGTAAAAGGGGGTACCCAAAGTAATGTAGGAGGTACCCAAAGGGACAAAGGGGGTACCCAAAGTAATGTAGGAGGTACTCAAAGGGACAAAGGGGGTACCCAAAGTAATGTAGGAGGTACTCAAAGGGACAAAGGGGGTACCCAAAGGGTAAAAGGGGGTACCCAAAGTAATGTAGGAGGTACCCAAAGGGACAAAGGGGGTACCCAAAGTAATGTAGGAGGTACTCAAAGGGACAAAGGGGGTACCCAAAGGGTAAAAGGGGGTACCCAAAGTAATGTAGGAGGTACTCAAAGGGACAAAGGGGGTACCCAAAGTGATGTAGGAGGGCTGAGAGGAATACTTAACACAGCAGGTTACTAAACTGCACTACAATCAAAGTTTACAAAGTCTGACTGCTGTCACGTTTCAAACAATCGCTCTACTGAACTACAAATAAACACATCAAATTGTCCCATTGCATCCTGGGAAAAACTTGTCTTAAACAAAGAAAAGTAGAGTTAAAAAGAAGATTTTCTCTCCATTCATCCACTTTAAAACAAACACACGCCTTGGGAAAAGTCACGTCTTTACGACAGATGGTGCAAGTGCTCATGGGAAACGAAGTCTTTATCCTGGAAAAACACTCTCTTCCTGATATTCCTCACAGCTCCTTTAAGGATATTTTAGAGAGAGGCCTTTAGCTTCAGTTCATTTAGCTCTCTTAAAGGCGCAGACAGTGCAGGTACCGATGCCGCCCCCTGTCCTCTTCCTGATGGATGGACTCGTTTCCTGAGGGGATCGTTCTGCTGCTTTGTCCTGCTTTCTATAAGCTGCCTCCTTTAATCTGCAGCCTGATCCAGAATCAGAACCTACAGCCTGTTAAACACACATAGCATACGCTTCACATGTTTCTTTTGGCCTCTTTGCACCTTATCTTCTGAGACCAGGTTCCCATGAGTCCACAGACCTTTATGATATGAGAAACTGTAAACCCTCATGACAGTTGGCTGAGGTTTAACAGCAGCCTTAAGATTTTCCCGCTCTGCTGGTCTGAGGAAAATGCAAACCTTGGATTAAGTTTCCAAAGCTGTGCATTGCAGCTGCGGAGTCAACAACAGGGCAGTGATTTGACCGAGCTGGACTGTACCGAGCTGAAGTACCCCTCAGGATGGGGGTCAGGGGTCATCACACTGTAAAACAGATACAGCACAGCCTCCCTCCCTTCAGTGCACAGTATAGACTAAATATGACCGCATGGAGGAGGAATTTCTTTAGATGCACATGCAGAGTCTTTCACATTGTGAGCAAACCTCAGACAGGAGGTTTGTGGGGGATGGTTTCCCAGAAGAAGAAGAAAAAAAGAAACTGCAGCAGAGCCATCAAAGAGTACCATTAAGGCTTCTGAGCTCCTCCGATGAGAGAGTGACGTGTAGAGGCGTCTGGCAGCACAGCTGGCTGGAGTGTGTTGCAGTTTGTCAAGAGAAAAGTTGTTTATCATGTGTTGATCTGACAGAATATCATTAAAAATATGCAGAAGTTTCTGAGAAGTGGGTCATTTTATTTCTTGAACGTTGTTCCACAGGAAGGTGTGTGTCTTTTTCGTTTGCAGCTGTGATAAGTCGGCGCATGCGTATTTGAGTCCTACATCAATCTGCATCTGTTAAAGAGTCGGAGTGAACAGTTATCAAACCCCTCTGTCTGAGCATGGTCGGACATCACGTATCCTTTTCTGGTTACATGAGCACCGGCAGCAGACTTGTGTAACAGATTCACCAAAGGCTGAACTCCTCCTCCTCCTCCATCATCATCATCCTCATCTCACTGTGCGCATCTGCAGGCTGCAGGAGCAGAGCGATATGAGTTTACACCGAGTTTACATCCAAACTTAGCTTTTCTTCTCTGCGCTCTGAAAATCCTTCAAACAGAGATGAGGCATTTCTGAGCCAACGACAACTGGTAGCCCCGGCTCACATGAAGTACCCGCTTTGTCACACTGAATCTGCTCTGATTTAGTTCATTATGGGAGTACGCGTATTTGGCACGCGTCTTTACGCATCCGCCTGCCTCTATTTTTGTGTTTTCCTGTTGCAAGTCGCCCACTGTCAGAGGGAACCCGAGGCACAGCAGAGAGCGGCTCTCCGGCAGACGTTTCAGTGGTCGCACAACGGAAAGATTTTTAGCATTTTAAGCCACGGCTCAGAGTATCAGCCCGCGAGGCGGAGAGGGGCGCCTCAGGAGCAAGTGCACGCGCGACCTGTCACCATCATTCACAACGAAGACGCGAAACTTCCGGACACCTCGAGCCAGTCCCAGCAGCAGCCTCCCCGGCCGGCATCCAACCCCAACACCTCCCGTGGCCTCCCGCCTCAGCTACAGCGGCTCGTGAGAGGGCACGCGCACCGCCAGCATCACCACGAGCGCCTTGGGGAGACGCAGAGAAACAGAGCCAATGAGACCGCGGAAAAGGTCACCGTCAGCCCGCCACTGCCCCGGAGAGAAGACGTGATGATGGGCGACGATCCCTACGACCCCTACAAATCCATCGACAGTGATAATCCGTATTACAATTATTATGACGTCTACGAGAGACCGAGGCCGAGGTCGAGACCCGGATACGGCACAAGGTATCATCAGTACGGTAAGAGAGGAGACAGTGACCGGAAATAAAAACCGATTTAAAAAGTTTTTAAAGCTAAAAGTTTTGGTGCAGAAGGTCAGTGGTTGTTGTTTTTGGGGTTTGATTATTTTACATGAAGAAACATAAAATAAATTAATTTAAAAATAAAGATACTTAAAGAAAACCATCAGGTGTTGGATGCTAGCATGCTTCATTTCCGTGTAAATGATCCACTTTCATGTTTTTTCTTTCCATTTACTGTCACCAAACATGTGCAGATTGCTCAGTTTTATTATTACTGTTTTAAAAATATGGTTCATGTTAGTGTCGTCTTATTTCCCTGCTTTGTTAGGATGTTTTTAAAACATTTAGTCATGATGACCTCATTTTTTTCTGTCTTTTTTTAGGCCTGCCTGATCTGGTCCCTGATCCCTACTACATCCAAGCCTCTGCCTACGCCCAGAGAGTCCCCATGTACAACCTGAGATGTGCTGCTGAGGAGAACTGTCTGTCAAGGTAGACTGTCCAGCTGTCAGGACTGTGCCACATGTAGAGAGAGAGAGAGAGAGAGAGAGAGAGAGAAAGGATGGGGGGTGGGGGTGTTAGCCGCCAAGCCTGTGTGTGATTCAGAGAGCTTTGAGCCATAACAACCACCTTAAGTGTTTGTGGGTGAGAGGGCTGAGCAGTGGAACCATGTGATGAGGGGAAATTAACCAAATCCTCCCGCTGATGGGGTGGAGCGGAGGATTTCTGTAGAGCTTAATCATAGTGTGCTGGAGGAGAGAAAGCCTGAATGGTAAACACATTATTGAACACTAACCCAAACATGTCTGCACCTTTGAATTATTTTCCACCTTCATTTAAAGAGACACTGAAGCTGCTCTGAAGCTGCTCTGAAGCTGCTCTGAAGCCGCTCTGAAGCTGGAGGGGGGATTCAAGCAACTGAGTGATGTCATGCCTCCATGTGTGCCCTGAGGACTCATGTTCCTCCCTCTGTTTGTGTCTGCAGCTCTGCCTATAGAGCCGAGATCAGGGACTACGACACCCGCATGCTGCTGAGGTTCCCACAGAGAGTGAAGAACCAGGGCACGGCGGATTTCCTCCCCAGCAGGCCACGTTACTCCTGGGAGTGGCACAGCTGTCACCAGTGAGTATAAGGTCACTCCACCGCACCGTCACAGAGAGAGAGAGAGAGAGAGAGAGAGAGAGAGAGAGAGCTGTGGTCTGTTCCCGTGCTTCATTTATCCTCACTGGCATCATTTGGAGTCATTTGCATGAAGCTGTCGTGCATGAAAACAAGAAACAGATCTGGAGGTACCTGCTCTGAATAAAGATGTGGAAACTGAAGCTGAAGCGGTTGAAGACTGAGACCACGTGACCTGAAGTCTGACACTCAGTACAGACTGATCTGTATCTGTACACGTCTGTCCTTCAGGCACCACGAGCTGAGCGCCGGCTGCTCCTGAGCCGAACACGTTCCGTCTGTTTCAGTTTGAACTGAAGCTCTGTGCTCTCATTTTCAGACACCTTTCTTCTATTTTTGGCTTTCTAACAGTTTCACTGGATGTTTTATTGCTTCACATCAAAACTGACGCCTTTATGTGAGTTTAACTGCCCCCCTCAGCTTCTTTTATTCCTTCACTCTCAGTAGAAATGAACTGAAAATGACCTCCAGCTCTCAGTTTGTTTACAGCTGTGAATCTAGTAAAATAAAGTTGCCTGTTAGAGTTAATGAGCCACAAAGGAAACTTTTACTCTTTCATTGAGCTTCTGGCGCTCTGCCGAGTCCTCCTGATCCTACAGAACGGAGCTCAGCCCATAGTTATGTAGTTAAATAAACCAGAGCACAGAGAGCAGGTTTGGCAGAGACCCAGTGAGCTGTTAGTTCGGCCCGTATAGATTCTCTGTCAGTGTTTGGAAAGTCAAACGATGCTGAAGTCCAGACTGTTTCTGCTGAGTTAGACAAACTTTGACTTTAAGATAACCAAGTCAAGCAGATTTGGATCCACTTCAGTTTTCAAAACATCTGCACGATAAATTCAAAGACCTGCAGTATGGACTCATTCAGAGCAACCTACACAGGGGCGGAGCCAGGGTTTCAGGGCCCACCGGCCCAAACAAACTTTTTTGGGAGGCCTTGAATTACAGTAGTTATTGAGTTATGTATTTAACTCACTAAAAACGACTAACTGACATATAACCGTTAGCTATAACTGTTACTTTGTTGGGGTTCTAAAGAGGATTTTGTTGCTTTTTGCTCCGTGAATGTTTTTGTGCATCAGACGGATCTTCCCGCCATCGCTCTCATGTTCTGATCGAAGAGGAGCGCTCTAACACTTTCCATCTGTCATAGGCTGTAAGAGCGGCGACATTAACCACGGTTAAATCAAAGACAAAAATCTGGTCTTTCCCAAAATCCTTCACTCGACCTGCCCATAGGACACAAGGCCGAGTGTTTGAATTCATTTAATTATTGTTGTTGTTGTTGTTTGTCCAACAGGCTAAAAAGATTAAAGCTTGGCCAGGTCACTTTTGCAAAAGATATATATATATATATATATATATATATATATATATATATATATATATATATATATATATATATATATATATATATATATAGTTCAGGGTGGGCCTATTGAAAAGTGGGTGCGTTGGGCCCACCCCTGAGCTGAACACAAGTTTGAATCATTTAAGCAGATTTATTGTTTTTATTTATTATTAAATTTATAATGGAACAAAATCAGCACATTTGTTTGTTTGTTTATGTTTTTTTTGTTTTTGTCTGTTTGTTTTGTGTTTTTTTGTTTGATTTTGTTTGTTTTTTTTTGTTTGTTCGTTCGTTCGTTCGTTCGTTCGTTCGTTTGTTTGTTTGTTTTTGTTTGTTTGTTTTTGTTTGTTTGTTTGTTTTTGTTTATGTTTGTTTTGTTTTTGTCTGTTTGTTTTGTGTTTTTTTGTTTGATTTTGTTTGTTTGTTTGTTTGTTTGTTTTTGTTTGTTTGTTTGTTTGTTTGTTCTGTTTTCTTTTTGTTGTGTTCCACACTGATGTGGAGCTCAGCTGGTGTGGATTCAAAGTGTTGAACACTGTTGATCCACAGACACTTCCACAGCATGGACGAGTTCAGCCACTACGACCTGCTGGACGCCACCACGCAGCACTCCGTGGCTGAGGGACACAAGGCCAGTTTCTGCCTGGAGGACACTTCCTGTGACTACGGATACTACAGGAGATTCGCCTGCACAGCTCACACACAGGTGCTGTAAGACTCTCCAGAATAAAAGCTCAAGACTGGGGGGGGGGGGGGGGGGGGTACAAGAATTCACATTTCACACTGATGGGCCGTAAGCAGGTCCCGGTGAGTAGAGCTTCAGATCCCAAAGGAAGAAACAGGTGAGCGCCTGGTGGTTAAATGATCTTCTCTGTTTCTTCTTTGATTTCATTCTGAACCTTCAAACTGCTTCAGATCAACCAGGACAAAATGTAAATTCTTGTAACTGTTTCCTGGTCTGAGGATTTTGTTCAGGAGTGTTTTGACAGTGTTACTGATGTCAGAGTTTTTAATCTTAATACGATCAAACAAAGAGTGATTATGAGTCTGCAGCCACCCCAGGGTGCAGCTCAGGGGTCAGATCCTGCACATCATGTGCAGAGGCTGCAGGAGTCCAAGCCTGTGGTCCAGGTCTAGGTCTGAACCTTGGCCCTTTGATGCATGTCCATCCATCAGTCTCTCATCACAGTTTCCACACACACGTTTCTGTCCCTTCAAAGCGTGACTCCAGGGTGTGTGTCCGTCGTTCGGGGCTTGTTGGAAGCAGGAAGAAGAGCAGAATGTTTGTGTTTACAGATTTTATCTAAAGCAAACAGTTTTTAAAGAAGACACCAGAATCTGAACCATGCCAGTGAGATTCTCTCACCGTCTCAGCTCTGCTGCCACATGTTGATGATGTCACATGTGATACATTCAGGAACCCTCAGAAACTGGAGAATCTGACGGGTTTTTTAGTTTTTTTAGTTTTCCAGTTTTTGGATCGGACACGTGGTTTGTAAATGAAAGTCATTTTGAACTCTTTATGAAAGAGGAGGTGTTTTGATCTTGTTTGTGATCATTAATCCAGCAAACATTCCCAGAGACACGTGATGTTCATGTCAGTCTTTGTCCTCCATGCCAGCTTCATACAGCCCGAGCATCCTGTGGGCAGAGGAGGGAGTCTGATTCACAGCAGATGTTTTTTTTATGGTCACAGTAGTAGAAATGCTGGTGTTAATAAAAGTATGAATGTGTTTGTCAGTTCTATACGAGCGTTTCAGTAAATCACGACACTGAGCCAGCGTGTGCAGTTCCAGCCCTGACCCGGTCTCATTGTCTCCACATGTGCTTTTATAACTCAGACGTTTCAAAATGTCGGTTACTAAACGCAACTTTTCACTGAAGGAGACTCCGTCACCTCGAGTCCGCTGAGCCGCAGCCTGTACGATGTGTGTTTGCACGTTCACACTGCGGTGATTTACTGCGTCTACGTGCACAGATGTTAAAAGCTCAGACTAAAGCGAGAAGGACTTCCTCCGTCTGTCCCATGGAACCACTTCATTTTCCTGCAGAACGTAGAAAAAGGAGAGAGTAGTTACAACACACACACACACACACACACACACACACACACACTGTGGCAGCTGTCCTTTGGAAACAGCTTTAATAGCTCCTCTTTGTGTGAGCGTGCAGTGAGAGTGATTTCATGGTCTCTCCTGGTTCGGGTCTGGTTCTGGTTTTGCAGCAGTTGCCTCCAAAACAATCACAGGAATCAAACTTTGCTCCCTTTAATTCCAGCATGAGATTAAACCAGATTGAGATGTGATTTGAATTCAGACTGTTTCATGTAAAATGACCTGACAGTGTCACAGACGGAGACCTTTGTGTTGCTGTCCTACATGCAGGGTCTGAGCCCGGGATGTTATGATACCTACAACGCAGACATCGACTGTCAGTGGATCGACATCACAGATGTGAAACCTGGAAACTACGTCCTCAAGGTTTGACAGAAATACCAGACACTCGGCTTCCTCCTGAGACTCTGAACTATTTCAAAAAGCTGCTCGTTTATAGGATAACCATCATCATGTGTGCTGTTCATCCAGTTTGCTGCGGTGTTGTTCATCATCCTCATTTTCTTCTCGTTGTTTTTTCTTTGTGGTTGTTTCAGATCAGCGTGAATCCACAGTATCACGTCCCAGAGAGTGACTACAGCAACAACGTGGTGCGCTGTGACGTCCGGTACACCGGAAACTACGCCTACGTGTCCGGTTGTCACATGTCGTCGTGAGTGTCGAGCCTCAGGTGACGAACGTTGATGTGAAATCCTCTCAAACAGGTGCTCATCCTCTGCTCTGTGTTTCCTCCTCTCAGGTATTAAGACGTGACGGACGCTCACAGCATAATGAAGAGGACTGCATATGAAAGCATATCAAATTTCATAAATGTTATTTTATAATTGTTAGAAAAGCAGTTTGTATAATTTAAGATACTACCATTTAAAAGGGAACATGTGTTAAAGCACCAGGTAACGTTTAACTCTTCTTTCCGTGTGTAAAATCTTCTCTTCTCTTCTTCTTTTTATTTTCATGTTTTATTTTTGCATTTTTCAAAAAACAACAGATCAGAAACTTTTACCTGCAAAGATAAACCAGCTCTCCTCATGGAGCATCACTCTTCAGAGCTATTCAAACTGTATTTGTTATATTTATAAGCAACAGAAGAAGAAGCTCTTTACTGAACGGCTTTGGTGGAAATAAAAAGTTTGAATATTGTACAAAATGGTTCAACTGAACAGTTTGAAGCTTTTGTCTCTGCAGCTCACAAATCGGACCCATACTGCGAAAAACAGACAGAATCCGAGCATGTTTGGGTCGTACTTTCAGTAAAATCCTCTCGTTTGACTCAGATTGACCAACATTCAGCTGACAGGTCAGAAAAACGACTTGTTTACAGATATTTTGTTATAAAAGAAAACTGACGATCAAACTGCTTCAGAAATCAGACGGTTGGGTAAAAAAATTTACTGGTTAAGTTTCCTGAATTGTTCATATTTTCAGAGACTTGACAAACAACATTATCTGACCCATCAGTAGATTTTTATTATCAGGTGTTATTTTCATTGGACCACAGTTGTTGCAGTGCGTACGCTGCCTCCAACAGGGGGCGCATGTCAAAGATGACTGACGTCATGATTTGTGATTTAATGTTTGTGAGAAATTCATCTGATGTTGGTCAGTCCGTCTCTGGGGACCTGTTTGAAGGAGGTTCACTGGTTTTACTGGTTCCATGGAGGTTTTTACCAAAGAAGAGAGGACGGGACTTTAAATGAACCTAATTCATCTTTTATTTGCTGAGTTGTTCTCTTGACAGCAGATATGGTTTAACTGACTCTGCAATACTTGAATTTATTCGGATGATTCTGTTTATTTTTGGACAGCTGATGTGAACTCACTTCATTCTCTCTCTCCTCCAAAGCTCCAGTAAGGAGCTGCTGGTTTGTGCTCTTTGGCGCCCCCCTGTGGGCAGAGTAGGACGTTAACCTGGTCGCTCTCGCTGCTTGTGTAAACTGTCAAACAGGAAGCTGTTTCTTCAACCCATTTTAATGGTTCCAGACATGAGAAATGACGCTGCAGAGTCAGCCTGTCTCCCTGCTGATGAGCTGGTGTGTAGCTCACAGAGGGCATCACACTCCAGTCCGCTCTCTCTCATGTCCACTTAAAGCTCCTGCAGGCGTTTCAGGGTCAGTTTGTCGTTGTTTGTCGTTGTTTGTCTCTAATGATCCAGCAGTCAGTCAGGCTGTGTCCTGCTGACCTCTCCCATCAGTGAAGCATCAGAGGCCTCCATGAACACAGAGCTCCGCTGAAGCCTGATCAGCCTGAGCTCCTCTTTGTCAGCTTGTCATCATTAAATCTTTAATGTGTCATTTTAATTTGAACCGGGCTGTAAATGTGCGTTTCTGCCGTTTCTGTGTTTGTGGTTCCTGTTTTTGCTGCCAGCCTCACAAACAGGCGGAGGTCCAGGAAGACCCGGTCCTGAGGTGGACCTTAGACCTGAACCCTTTGCTTTCATGTCTACCCTGCTGTCTACACCTCTTGTTACAGGCCTCGTTAGCTGTCCTATAAGATAAAAGCAAAAAGCACCAAAGATCTTTTAAAAATGGAGAATCAGAATTTGACACAAATGTTTGACCTTGAGAATGAGTTTCTTCTTTCATTTCAACTTTTCTTTATTGTTTATTTTCAGATACAGATAAAAATAAACAGTGAGACATGTTTCCCCACCTCAAATCAACACAAAAACTAAATTATGATAAATAAATAATATTGAGGGAAACACATTTATCTTTCCTCTTAGGATACATTTCATTTCATTCTATTTTAACAGCTAATGGCTTCATTAAATCATTCATTGGGTTTGATAAACTGGAGGGTTTTTGTTTCCACTGCAGCAGAATTATTCTTCTTGCTAACAGCATCACAAACACACATCACATCGATCTGACTGTTCCACAGAGACGCTCCATGGCAGCTGACCCAAACCCAACACTGCAAGAACCGGGTCTGGTTTTATTATGTTCCTGGAAAATCTAAGATACAGTTTGGTCCAATTATTAAAATAAATACAGTTTATTTTATTTTATTTGATTGGAGTTATTATGATCAGTTTAAATGAAAATCAAGTCTTTTTGTTTTTCCTAAACATTAAATGAGTAAATATAGTTTTACACATTTAATGGTGTGATTATTGATTTAACAATCATCGCTTTTATCACTGGAAAAACAACGTTTTGTTGTTTTATTATTCATTAAAGATATAAGTTAAAATCCTCAGCGGTCTGAGGGCGCAGGAACCTCCGCTCCACCAGGGGGCGCTACTGAGTCTCCGTTCGCTCTCTCTGAGTTCAGTGATTTTTATCAGAGCCCCAGCGAAGCTGGAGTAAACCACCAGCAGTGTGTGTCTGTGTGTGTATCCTGGCGTGTGTGAGTGTCACTGGATCAAATAATTCCTGCTTGAAGTGTAAAAACCTGGAGCCAAAATGCATCCGGTCCGAGTGTCGATCCCGTCGTTCCGTTCAGAAAACAACCCGATGGAGAAAGGCTTCACGGTGAGCTGCTCACTGATAACCTCTGTCTGCATGTCTGTGTGTGTGAGTGTGTGTTTGTGTGTGTGTGTGTGTGTGCTGTCATCAGTTTAACTCTTATCTCTGTCCTCTTGAATTAACTTCAGTCTGTTTCTTATCGAGGAACCAATGATGTAAATGTCACAGTGGGTTCAGTGTTTCTGTCTGTTCGGACCATGGGTCGGGACATGGGTCGGGACATGGTTCGGGACATGGGTCGGACCACGGGTCGGGACATGGTTCGGACCAGCCCCAGATCAGCCATTAGAGCCTTGGTGTTTTATACATTATAACCGTGTCAGTGTTTTAACTCATGAATCAAGTTTGATTTGATGAAAACTGACGTAAAGTCAGCTGCTGACTGCAGCGCCTGTTACTGAGACAACCAACGATCAGAGCTCAGAGCTCAGCCTGTGTGCCGTAAACAAGCCCTACACAGACAGACAGACAGACAGACAGACAGACAGGCAGGCAGGCAGGCAGGCAGGCAGGCAGGCAGGCAGGCAGGCAGACAGACAGACAGACAGACAGACAGACAGACAGGCAGACAGACAGCTGTGAGTTCAGGTTTGTTCTGTTTGTATTTGTTATGTGCTCGTGCTGATAAAACGTGTTTTAAAGGAGAACAATGAAAAGAAAAGACAAACTGTAAAAACTAAAATCTATAAAGTGTTTGTGTCTGTTTTTCCTGTAAAAACATCTTATTAGACTTCATTTGGGCCACATCAGCTGACAAGCCCAGGAAACGGTTTAACTTCATGATGTTAAAAGACAAAAATGAGGCCTGAAGTGCGGAGTGTTCAATGGGTCGAGAAATGTTACTCAAAACTAATCAGAGTTTAGACGTTTTCTTTACTTTGGGCTCATTTTTTTCTTTTAATAATGTTTCCTGGACTCATCAGGTGAAGGTGGCATATTCACCTGCAAAGAGAACCGACTTTCAACAAAAAATAATACAAAAATATTGCTTAGAATTTATTTATTTACTCTGCTGTTGTAAAAAAAAATATCATCCAATAATTTGTTGTTATTATTATTATTATTATTATTATTATTATTATTATTATTATTGAGTTACTGAGTCAGAGCTCAGAATTCTGACTTTAATCTCAGAATAGTATTAATATTTTTTTTCCTGGGGAGAAACCCAGGAAAAAAAAACAAAACAAACCAGGCCATTTGCTTTCCTCTGTTTTTTATTCTTAAGGTAAGTCAGACAGAAAAAGCTTTTCGAGATGCAGACGTAAAAGTTGTAATCCTGTAATCCAGCTCCTGGCAAGAAAACCAACAACACTGTTGAGCTAATCCCTCAAACTCTTCAAATCTCCTCCACAGGCGAAGTCAGCAGCCTGTGGTCAGTGAAGCTCTCAGTTCGCAGTAACTTTGTGACACTGAAATGAGAACTGAACACCTCCTGTTTTTCTAAACAGATTCCTGATCTGCTCAGGAAAATTAAAAAAAAACATGATTATGATTTTTCTCTGTTCCTGTTTTTTCCACATTTTGAAATGTAGTTTTTGATGAAGCTCAATTCATCAGGATCCTGACAGGAATCACCTTAAAGTTACATGTTTGGCTCTTATGGCTTTCAGGAAACAGGGGGGGGGGGGGGGGGGGGCATGTTGGAGTCGAACCTGTGCCGTCCTCTTCATGGCGTCAGCCTCTGTAAGTGGGGCATGCAGCAGAACCACTGGTCCAAACTGGTGCTCTGTTTTCTGCATCTTTAACGGAAGAATTCAGACAAGTGAGGGAAGTAAAAGTCTGATAAATGACAGCCACTGTTTTTTTTAGTTTGAGTTCAACCACCAGATGTTTCCTCCTGGTTTCTCGCTGACGGCTACAAAAAGTGACGCCTTCACCGTGACTGTGTGGGCGAGAGGAGGGGAGGGCTCTGAACTCATGACTGACTCAACCTCACCTTTTCCTCTCTTTCAGGTCTTTAAGATCGACGTGCTGATGAACGGCAGGCAGCACAGTGTGGAGAAACGCTACAGTGAATTCCACGCTTTGCATAAAATGGTGAGATCGAGTGCTTCCCCAAAGTTTGTCTGCTTTAACGTCACCAGAGTTCCTTTTTATGTGTTCAGGTCCTAAAACTGTGAGCTCAGTACGGTTCACCCAGAAAGGCTTCACAGAGCTCCACCTTCACTCACTTTATCAGTTTGTTTTACAGCCTCATTCAAAAATGGAATAAACTCAAATTTTCCCTCAAAATTCTGCAAACTGCACCTCAGAAGGACAACCTGAAGCCAAAAGCCTGGAGGCTCTCTGTTTGTTTTTGTTAATTTATTAGAAATGAACTAAACCCTCATTTTTTTTGTCTTTTAATATCTTAAAATAATAAATAATAATAAACTGGTCAGTAAATGTGGCTCATATTGAGTCTAACAGACATTTGATCTGCTGAAAACAGCAGTGTCCCACTCTGTCCACCGTCCTTCAATAAAAGACAAAATCTGAAACTTTCACTTCAGAAGAAACTGAAGCCTTTAAACTCTGGAGTGTTTTATTTCCCTTCAAAGCACAAACTGACCCAAGCACAGCGTCAGAGCTGCCGTCACTGATGGAACTTCTTGTTTTTCCTCATCTGGGTGGATGTGACTTTAAGGAGCCTTTAAGGACGTGTCAGGTGGACCATGTTTCTGCCTGTTGAAGGGAAGTGTTTCCTCTCCAGTGAAACTCACTGAATGCTGTAAAGGTCTGTCCTCATGGTGGGTTCAGATCAGACCTCTTATCTAGTCTTGATGTTGGTCTCTGTTAATAACATTTATCATCATTTACAGGTCCAGACCTGTTAACACTTGGAAAGAGTCTTGAGATAACGTTTGTTATGAATTGGCGCTTTATAAATAAAGATTGATTGATTGATTGATTGATTGATTGATTGATTGATTGATTGATTGATTGATTGATTGATTGATTGAATAGGACTCTGCAACCAGCCTCTGTTTCAGCCTCTGCTAAAGAGACAAACTGCTGGTGGTGATGTCACTGAAACCATCAGAGGGTTTCTTAAAGGGACAGTGACCCTATAATGACAGGGTGGATAAAAATAGAATAAATAAAATGACTCGTTTTACCAAGTAACTCGTTGTGTAAAATGAAACCACGTCTTTTTTTGATCATAGTATCACTGAACCACTTCTTAAACACACTGCAGTTAGCAGAGCAGTGTGTGGGAGGGGCCAAAATCACAAGCATCCAATGAAAGAATGGTATAAATGAGCCCAGAGTTTCATGATGCTGCTTCACGTCCATGATGACTGAGTGATTCTGCCGAGGACACCAAAGAGACTTTATACTGACCGTCTGTCCTCGTCCACCAATCACTGTGTTTACAGCTGAAGAAGAGCATCAAGCCGCCTGAGATCCCCTCCAAACACGTCAGAAACTGGGTTCCCAAAGTCCTGGAGCAGAGGAGGCTGGGTCTGGAGATCTACCTGCAGGTACTCTGAGAAACCCCAGCCTGGTCCATCTGATGGGCCTGATTCACCAACACAAACACACAAAACACAAACACTCAAAACACAAACACACAAACCTGCTGCAGATGATGGAGTCGTGGCTCACGCTGCCTCTGCTGTCTCTGCTGTCTCTGCTCTCTGCTGTCTCTGCTGTCTCTGCTCTCTGCTGTCTCTGCTGTCTCTGCTCTCTGCTGTCTCTGCTCTCTGCTGTCTCTGCTGTCTCTGCTGTCTCTGCTCTCTGCTGTCTCTGCTGTCTCTGCTCTCTGCTGCCTCTGCTCTCTGCTCTCTACTGTCTCTGCTGTCTCTGCTGTCTCTGCTCTCTGCTCTCTGCTCTCTGCTCTCTGCTGCCTCTGCTCTCTGCTCTCTACTGTCTCTGCTGTCTCTGCTGTCTCTGCTCTCTGCTGTCTCTGCTGCTCTCTGCTGTCTCTGCTGTCTCTGCTGTCTCTGCTCTCTGCTGTCTCTGCTGCTCTCTGCTGTCTCTGCTGTCTCTGCTCTCTGCTGTCTCTGCTGCTCTCTGCTGTCTCTGCTGTCTCTGCTCTCTGCTGTCTCTGCTGTCTCTGCTCTCTGCTGTCTCTGCTCTCTGCTGTCTCTGCTCTCTGCTCTCTGCTGCCTCTGCTCTCTGCTGTCTCTGCTCTCTGCTGTCTCTGCTCTCTGCTCTCTGCTGTCTCTGCTCTCTGCTCTCTGCTGTCTCTGCTCTCTGCTGTCTCTGCTGTCTCTGCTGTCTCTGCTCTCTGCTGTCTCTGCTGTCTCTGCTGTCTCTGCTCTCTGCTGTCTCTGCTGTCTCTGCTGTCTCTGCTCTCTGCTCTCTGCTGTCTCTGCTCTCTGCTGTCTCTGCTCTCTGCTGTCTCTGCTCTCTGCTCTCTGCTCTCTGCTGTCTCTGCTCTCTGCTCTCTGCTGTCTCTGCTCTCTGCTCTCTGCTGTCTCTGCTCTCTGCTGTCTCTGCTCTCTGCTGTCTCTGCTCTCTGCTGTCTCTGCTCTCTGCTCTCTGCTCTCTGCTGTCTCTGCTCTCTGCTGTCTCTGCTCTCTGCTGTCTCTGCTCTCTGCTGTCTCTGCTCTCTGCTGTCTCTGCTCTCTGCTGTCTCTGCTCTCTGCTGTCTCTGCTCTCTGCTGTCTCTGCTCTCTGCTCTCTGCTCTCTGCTGTCTCTGCTCTCTGCTGTCTCTGCTCTCTGCTGTCTCTGCTCTCTGCTGTCTCTGCTCTCTGCTGTCTCTGCTCTCTGCTGTCTCTGCTCTCTGCTCTCTGCTCTCTGCTGTCTCTGCTCTCTGCTGTCTCTGCTCTCTGCTGTCTCTGCTCTCTGCTGTCTCTGCTCTCTGCTGTCTCTGCTCTCTGCTGTCTCTGCTCTCTGCTGTCTCTGCTCTCTGCTGTCTCTGCTCTCTGCTGTCTCTGCTCTCTGCTGTCTCTGCTCTCTGCTCTCTGCTCTCTGCTGTCTCTGCTCTCTGCTGTCTCTGCTCTCTGCTGTCTCTGCTCTCTGCTGTCTCTGCTCTCTGCTGTCTCTGCTCTCTGCTGTCTCTGCTCTCTGCTCTCTGCTCTCTGCTGTCTCTGCTCTCTGCTGTCTCTGCTCTCTGCTGTCTCTGCTCTCTGCTGTCTCTGCTGTCTCTGCTCTCTGCTGTCTCTGCTCTCTGCTGTCTCTGCTCTCTGCTGTCTCTGCTCTCTGCTCTCTGCTCTCTGCTGTCTCTGCTCTCTGCTGTCTCTGCTCTCTGCTGTCTCTGCTCTCTGCTCTCTGCTCTCTGCTGTCTCTGCTCTCTGCTGTCTCTGCTCTCTGCTGTCTCTGCTCTCTGCTGTCTCTGCTCTCTGCTGTCTCTGCTCTCTGCTGTCTCTGCTCTCTGCTGTCTCTGCTCTCTGCTGTCTCTGCTCTCTGCTCTCTGCTGTCTCTGCTCTCTGCTGTCTCTGCTCTCTGCTGTCTCTGCTCTCTGCTGTCTCTGCTCTCTGCTCTCTGCTCTCTGCTCTCTGCTGTCTCTGCTCTCTGCTGTCTCTGCTCTCTGCTCTCTGCTGTCTCTGCTCTCTGCTGTCTCTGCTGTCTCTGCTGTCTCTGCTGTCTCTGCTCTCTGCTGTCTCTGCTGTCTCTGCTCTCTGCTCTCTGCTCTCTGCTGTCTCTGCTCTCTGCTGTCTCTGCTCTCTGCTCTCTGCTGTCTCTGCTCTCTGCTCTCTGCTGTCTCTGCTCTCTGCTCTCTGCTGTCTCTGCTCTCTGCTCTCTGCTGTCTCTGCTCTCTGCTCTCTGCTCTCTGCTGTCTCTGCTCTCTGCTGTCTCTGCTCTCTGCTGTCTCTGCTGTCTCTGCTGTCTCTGCTCTCTGCTCTCTGCTCTCTGCTGTCTCTGCTCTCTGCTGTCTCTGCTCTCTGCTGTCTCTGCTGTCTCTGCTGTCTCTGCTCTCTGCTCTCTGCTGTCTCTGCTGTCTCTGCTGTCTCTGCTGTCTCTGCTGTCTCTGCTGTCTCTGCTCTCTGCTGTCTCTGCTCTCTGCTGTCTCTGCTCTCTGCTCTGCTGCTCTCTGCTGTCTCTGCTGTCTCTGCTCTCTGCTGTCTCTGCTGTCTCTGCTCTCTGCTGTCTCTGCTCTCTGCTCTCTGCTGTCTCTGCTGTCTCTGCTCTCTGCTGTCTCTGCTCTCTGCTCTCTGCTGTCTCTGCTCTCTGCTCTCTGCTGTCTCTGCTCTCTGCTCTCTGCTGTCTCTGCTGTCTCTGCTGTCTCTGCTGTCTCTGCTGTCTCTGCTGTCTCTGCTCTCTGCTGTCTCTGCTGTCTCTGCTGTCTCTGCTCTCTGCTCTCTGCTGTCTCTGCTGTCTCTGCTGTCTCTGCTGTCTCTGCTGTCTCTGCTGTCTCTGCTGTCTCTGCTGTCTTTGCTGTCTCTGCTCTCTGCTCTCTGCTGCCTCTGCTCTCTACTGTCTCTGCTGTCTCTGCTCTCTGCTGTCTTTGCTGTCTCTGCTCTCTGCTCTCTGCTGTCTCTGCTGTCTCTGCTCTCTGCTCTCTGCTGTCTCTGCTGTCTCTGCTCTCTGCTGTCTCTGCTGTCTCTGCTCTCTGCTGTCTCTGCTCTCTGCTGTCTCTGCTCTCTGCTGCCTCTGCTCTCTACTGTCTCTGCTGTCTCTGCTCTCTGCTCTCTACTGTCTCTGCTGTCTCTGCTCTCTGCTCTCTGCTGTCTCTGCTGTCTCTGCTCTCTGCTGTCTCTGCTGTCTCTGCTCTCTGCTGTCTCTGCTCTCTGCTGTCTCTGCTGTCTCTGCTGTCTCTGCTCTCTGCTCTCTACTGTCTCTGCTGTCTCTGCTCTCTGCTCTCTGCTGTCTCTGCTGTCTCTGCTCTCTGCTGTCTCTGCTGTCTCTGCTCTCTGCTGTCTCTGCTCTCTGCTGTCTCTGCTCTCTGCTGCCTCTGCTCTCTACTGTCTCTGCTGTCTCTGCTCTCTGCTCTCTGCTGTCTCTGCTGTCTCTGCTGTCTCTGCTGTCTCTGCTGTCTCTGCTGTCTTTGCTGTCTCTGCTCTCTGCTGTCTCTGCTGTCTCTGCTCTCTGCTCTCTGCTGTCTCTGCTGTCTCTGCTCTCTGCTGTCTCTGCTGTCTCTGCTGTCTCTGCTCTCTGCTGTCTCTGCTCTCTGCTGTCTCTGCTGTCTCTGCTCTCTGCTGTCTCTGCTCTCTGCTCTCTGCTGTCTCTGCTGTGTCTGCTGTCTCTGCTCTCTGCTGTCTCTGCTGTCTCTGCTGTCTCTGCTGTCTCTGCTCTCTGCTGTCTCTGCTCTCTGCTGTCTCTGCTGTCTCTGCTCTCTGCTCTCTGCTGTCTCTGCTGTCTCTGCTCTCTGCTGTCTCTGCTGTCTCTGCTGTCTCTGCTCTCTGCTGTCTCTGCTCTCTGCTGTCTCTGCTGTCTCTGCTGTCTCTGCTCTCTGCTGTCTCTGCTGTCTCTGCTGTCTCTGCTGTCTCTGCTCTCTGCTGTCTCTGCTGTCTCTGCTGTCTCTGCTCTCTGCTGTCTCTGCTCTCTGCTGTCTCTGCTGTCTCTGCTCTCTGCTCTCTGCTCTCTGCTCTCTGCTGTCTCTGCTGTGTCTGCTGTCTCTGCTCTCTGCTGTCTCTGCTCTCTGCTCTCTGCTGTCTCTGCTGTGTCTGCTGTCTCTGCTCTCTGCTGTCTCTGCTCTCTGCTGTCTCTGCTGTCTCTGCTCTCTGCTGTCTCTGCTCTCTGCTGTCTCTGCTCTCTGCTGTCTCTGCTGTGTCTGCTCTCTGCTCTCTGCTGTCTCTGCTCTCTGCTGTCTCTGCTGTCTCTGCTCTCTGCTGTCTCTGCTCTCTGCTGTCTCTGCTCTCTGCTGTCTCTGCTGTCTCTGCTGTCTCTGCTCTCTGCTGTCTCTGCTGTCTCTGCTGTCTGCTGTCTCTGCTCTCTGCTCTCTGCTGTCTCTGCTCTCTGCTGTCTCTGCTCTCTGCTGTCTCTGCTGTCTCTGCTCTCTGCTGTCTCTGCTCTCTGCTGTCTCTGCTCTCTGCTGTCTCTGCTGTCTCTGCTGTCTCTGCTCTCTGCTGTCTCTGCTCTCTGCTGTCTCTGCTCTCTGCTGTCTCTGCTCTCTGCTCTCTGCTGTCTCTGCTGTGTCTGCTGTCTCTGCTCTCTGCTGTCTCTGCTGTCTCTGCTGTCTCTGCTCTCTGCTGTCTCTGCTGTCTCTGCTGTCTGCTGTCTCTGCTCTCTGCTCTCTGCTGTCTCTGCTGTCTCTGCTGTCTCTGCTGTCTCTGCTGTCTCTGCTCTCTGCTCTCTGCTGTCTCTGCTGTGTCTGCTCTCTGCTCTCTGCTGTCTCTGCTCTCTGCTGTCTCTGCTGTCTCTGCTCTCTGCTGTCTCTGCTCTCTGCTCTCTGCTGTCTCTGCTCTCTGCTGTCTCTGCTCTCTGCTGTCTCTGCTCTCTGCTCTCTGCTGTCTCTGCTCTCTGCTCTCTGCTGTCTCTGCTGTCTCTGCTCTCTGCTGTCTCTGCTGTCTCTGCTGTCTCTGCTGTCTCTGCTCTCTGCTGTCTCTGCTGTCTCTGCTCTCTGCTGTCTCTGCTCTCTGCTGTCTCTGCTGTCTCTGCTCTCTGCTCTCTGCTCTCTGCTGTCTCTGCTCTCTGCTGTCTCTGCTCTCTGCTCTCTGCTCTCTGCTGTCTCTGCTCTCTGCTGTCTCTGCTGTCTCTGCTCTCTGCTCTCTGCTCTCTGCTGTCTCTGCTCTCTGCTGTCTCTGCTCTCTGCTCTCTGCTGTCTCTGCTCTCTGCTGTCTCTGCTGTCTCTGCTGTCTCTGCTCTCTGCTGTCTCTGCTGCTCTCTGCTGTCTCTGCTGTCTCTGCCCTCTGCTGTCTCTGCTCTCTGCTGTCTCTGCTCTCTGCTGTCTCTGCTGCTCTCTGCTGTCTCTGCTGTCTCTGCTGTCTCTGCTCTCTGCTGTCTCTGCTGTCTCTGCTCTCTGCTGTCTCTGCTCTCTGCTGTCTCTGCTGCTCTCTGCTGTCTCTGCTGTCTCTGCTCTCTGCTGTCTCTGCTGTCTCTGCTGTCTCTGCTGTCTCTGCTCTCTGCTGTCTCTGCTCTCTGCTGTCTCTGCTGTCTCTGCTCTCTGCTGTCTCTGCTCTCTGCTGTCTCTGCTCTCTGCTGTCTCTGCTCTTTGCTGTCTCTGCTCTCTGCTCTCTGCTGCTCTCTGCTGTCTCTGCTGCTCTCTGCTGTCTCTGCTCTCTGCTCTCTGCTGTCTCTGCTGTCTCTGCTCTCTGCTGCTCTCTGCTGTCTCTGCTGCTCTCTGCTGTCTCTGCTGTCTCTGCTCTTTGCTCTCTGCTGTCTCTGCTGTCTCTGCTCTTTGCTGTCTCTGCTGTCTCTGCTCTCTGCTCTCTGCTGTCTCTGCTGTCTCTGCTCTCTGCTGCTCTCTGCTGTCTCTGCTGCTCTCTGCTCTCTGCTGTCTCTGCTCTTTGCTCTCTGCTGTCTCTGCTGTCTCTGCTCTCTGCTGTCTCTGCTGTCTCTGCTCTCTGCTCTCTGCTGTCTCTGCTGTCTCTGCTCTTTGCTGCTCTCTGCTGTCTCTGCTCTCTGCTCTCTGCTGTCTCTGCTGTCTCTGCTGTCTCTGCTGCAGGGTGTAATTTGCTGTTGTTTTGTCTGTTTTTCTCAGACTATAATTATGGAAAATGGGGTCCTTCCAAAAATATTCCTGGATTTCCTGAACATCCGCCATTTTCCCTCAGTGCCAAAAACTGAAAGCTGCGGGTGAGCTGGAAACACACCTTCTCCATCCCAAACAAACAAATTTGGGTTGCTGTTGTTGTTGTTTTTGTTTTGTTGTTTTTGTTTTGTTGTTGTTTGTTTTCTTGTATTTGTTGTTGTTGTTTTGTTGTTGTTGTTTTGTTGTTGTTGTTTTGTTGTTTTTGTTTTGTTGTTGTTGTTGTTGTTGTTGTTTGATCTGTGGCAGAGTTTGTGCTTTATTTCTTTATTTCTGTATTTTTTCCCTCTCAGGTCTTTCGACACAGAGTCTGAAGAGTCCAGGTGAGGTTTTGGTCTTGATTTGACGTCTCTCTGGTGTTCTCTGATGTGTTTTCTGACGTGTCAGCGAGCGTACTGACGGTCCTCTTACTCTTCCTCACGCTGCGCGCTCATGCAGGCTCCAGCTGCTCAGACGCTCACTGTCTTCTTCTTGTTTTAGTAAACTGTCACATCAGCCAGTCCTGCTGTTTCTGAGAGACCCCTTTCTGATGCCGTCTGCACACGGTGAGTTCAGGAGACCGACTTATGGCTTTTATTAGGCCCCGCCCTCCATGGGTGAGTACCAAGCTTACAGAAGAAATCAAATAGCAGTTTCCCTTTAAATTATAAGATAACATGTCACCCAGTTCACATCAGATCTGCACCATTTGACAAACCTGTGCGATGATTTGCATCATCATAATAATATCAGTCTGTGTGCTTTATTATAAAGGAACATGAACAGATCACTGCTGGGTGGAAGAATGTACCTCTCAGCTGATAACAAACATTTATTCATTTATTACATTTTGAATTCAAAGTACAAATAAATAAAGTTTATCCAGAAGTCAGTTCGGTGCACTCGTCCTGCTAAACTCAGTCCTGAGGAGACGCTACGTTCAAGTCATGCTAGTTTCCCCTGACGACCAACGCTGCCTTCAGAGTGAGTCTCAGAACTTCTGTCCCCCTTTGCTGCTGTCTTGAAGGTTCCTGTTTCTGTTGTCCTCTTTCAGACGCCTTCGCAGACGTGGTGATTGAAGGTGTGGTTCATGGAGTTTTCTACCCGGATCTTCAGCCCAGGTAGAGCTGCAGAGACGGCTCTGAAGGCATCTCGCTGCTAACGGATGTGTCGTATTTTTGGCGCCATTCTAGGTGTTCGTCAGCCAAGACGTGACATGTTACAGGACACTGAGCCTCATGTATATAATCCAAAGCATCAAGAAGCACATTACTTTAAGAAACAAAGGGATTCATGACTGGAAGCGGAGAATCAGAGACACTAAAGACTCTTTATCAGATATTTGTTACACGTGTTTGAGGAGGTTTGGAGACTCGAGTCCTTTAAAACCTGAAAACATTAAAAACTAACAGTGGTCGTCATGGTAACGTTACTTTAACTGTCGCAGAGCTTCTGGAGTGTTTCATGGAATCACAATCATGATCAGCTGCTTCTGTCTTTAATTCTCTGTCGTTCTTTCATAAACTCACACTCTGCGGTGCTTTTCCTGTTTTCAATGAGCGAGTTCATCGCTCAGTTTTCTGAACGTCACACAAACTGTAGAAGAAGAAGCAGAGAGGAAACGCAGACATCAGCTGGACTGAGGGAGGGTTAGAAGGACAACAAAGAGGGGCTTATGGCCTGCATACCAGCTGCTGCCGCTCCCTCTGCCGCACCAGGGTGCCAAATATAGACGTCAGAGAGAGAGAGAGAGACAGAGAGAGAGAGAGAGAGACAGAGAGAGAGAGAGAGCGAGAGAGAGACAGAGAGAGAGACAGAGAGAGAGAGAGAGAGAGAGAGAGAGAGACAGAGAGAGAGAGAGAGAGAGAGGATGCTCTGTGCAGGAGTTTTCAGTCTAATGATCTGATCTCTGTTGGTCTCTTGAAGCGGTGGTTTGATCTGGAACTTTCTCTCCTCTGACTTCATGAAATCATTTCAAGTTTAAAACCTTTGGATTAAACTGAGACTGACGAGAGACTTCAGGAGGCAGAGCTAAAAAAACAAAGGCTGGTCCCCGTTAATCAGGTCTTTATACTGAGCACCCTCAGACCCTGACCCTGACGGGTACTCTGGAGTCTGGAGTCCCTCTTAGACAGGATTAGAGTGAAGTCAGGTGAGTTTTTTATAAACAATATAAAAATGACATTTAGAAATAGTTCCAGACCGTGAAGAGTAAGAAGGTAACATTTCATAAAGAGCAGGAACTAACACTGGTACCAGTGTTAGTTCCTGCTCTTTATGAAGTGTTACTGGTACCAGTGTTAGTTCTTGCTCTAATGAAGTGTTACTGGTACCAGTGTTAGTTCTTGCTCTAATGAAGTGTTACTGGTACCAGTGTCAGTTCCTGCTCTTTATGAAGTGTTACTGGTACCAGTGTTAGTTCCTGGTCTCTGTGAAGTGTTACTGGTACCAGTGTTAGTTCCTGCTCTTTATGAACTGACACTGGTACCAGTGTTAGTTCCTGGTCTCTGTGAAGTGTTACTGGTACCAGTGTCTGTCTGTGTGTTGTAGTGGTGAACAGAGGGACAGTCGTCCTCCACTCAGACTGGCGTCCTTCAGTGTGTTTGACGTTCCAGAGGACTTTAATCAGGAAGCTGTGCAGTATGAGAATGAAAACACAGACTCAGACTGTTTGTGTTGTTCTGTGCTCGTGTCCTGTTAACCCTTTCCTGCTGTGAACACTCGTCAGGACTTTTTCCTTTGGTAAAACTTTGTCACATGTCAGTTATTAAAACACCTCCACAGTTACACCGAGCTAAACGTGCACAGACCATGACCAGAGATCCATCATGTAGATTTATGTTTAGATCCTTTAACACTGAACTGAGTGTCTCTATGTGCCATAGTGTCGACTAACCCTAACCCTGAACCCTGAACCCTGAACCCTGAACCCTGAACCAGCACTTTAAGATGAACCACATGTAAAATCCTGACACCAATAAAATGAATTATTTACACAAATCTGAGGCTTCAAGTTTATCTTTAATTAAAAAACAGGAATTGTATTCAAACTTTATTTTTAGAACAATTACAGAAAAATTCAGACAGTTTACAGACGAAGGTTTGTTCTGTGGGGCTCTGTCACATTAAAGGGTTAAAAACAGGGACATTCAGCAGCAGGTTATCTGTCCGTCCTCAACAAGTCGTATCGCCAACACGAATCCAAAATGTGTCCCCAGAAAGACTTTGACCTCTCAGCTCAGTAACACGTTCATGTCTCACTGTTCAGATCCTACCTCAGTATTTTCTACATCTTAAATCACAGAGCTCTTTACTCTGACGGCCTGTTTTCAGGGTTTGTTCCTGTCTCCATATTTGTTTTTGGTCACATCACCAAACCAGGAATCACACTCCAAAAAATCCCTGGTTGAATTAGACAGGAAATCATCACCATCACCATCACCATCATCATCATCATCATCATCATGCTCAGCAAAGCAGTGCTCTTCTGTTCACATGCAGTATTCATGTTGTGCAGCAGCATTAGCAGAGACTTATTCCACACATACAGTCAGATTTATATGGAAGATGATAAAAAAATAAGGTCCAATATTTATTTTTATTTTTATTTTTCATCGTAAAAACAGTCAGAATTCTGGGTTTATAGTTAATATACTGAGAGAAAAGGACTCAGTTTAAAAGTCTTTTCTCAGATTTTTCCCAGAATTCAAACTCGAATCTCAGAATAATAATTAAAAAAATGGACCTTGATGTTTTTTCCCAGTGGCCCTGATCTGCTGCCCTAAATTTAAGACCAAAGCTTAAAAACAAACCGAAAAGAAGCGCTTCAGAAACACAGAGGATCAAACATCCTTTGATTTCTGTCCCAGTAACAGTCCAGCAGAAACACACACACACACACACACACACACACACACACACACACACAGACACACACACACACACACACACACACACACATACACACACACACACACACACACACACACACACACACACACAGACACAGACACACACACACACACACACACACACACACACACATACACACACACACACACACACACACACACACACATACACACACACACACACACACACACACACACACACACACACACACACACATACACACACACACACACACACACACACACATACACACACACACACACACACACACACACACACACATACACACACACACACACACACACACACACACATACACACACACACACACACAGACACACACACACACACACACACACACACACACATACACACACACACACACATACACACACACACACACACACACACACACACACATACACACACACACACACACACACACACACACACACACACACAGACACACACACACACACACACACACACATACACACACACACAGACACACACACACACACACACACACACACACACACACACACACACACACACACATACACACACACACACACACACACGTGAGTGTGTGACTGCACCTGTAGTTCATTCAGGTATGTTTTGGTCCCAGTGGCCTCTTCAGAGTTCCCCGTGACCCACTTCGTCTTTCAGGCGATCGTCATGGCCGCCGTCCTGGCCGCCGTCTGCCTGCGGCGCTTTCATGTTGGCGAACTCAACTTCTCTGGTCAGCTGTTCGAGGGGAGGGAGGCCGACGGCCAGGTTTCTCATGGCGATGGCTGTCATCAGGAATCTGTGGAGTGGTGATAAACTGTGAGTGAGCTCTTTGTTTCGCTCTTTGTTGGACACGTTTCTGTGTGGAAACCTGCCGTGCTGCGCTCTGCGCTCACCCCCTCCGTATGGTGTAGTATTTCTTCGTTGCAAAGCGGTCCAGTCGCTCCAGAACGCCGGCCTCCCTGCGCTTCTTCACCTCTTTCATCCGGCGCTGCCTCTTCAGGAACAGCTGCACTATGGGGTCAGTGGCGTTGACCTCCGCCCCGTCGTCGCTGGCCGCAGCGATGAGCGGCTGCAGCTCTGGAGGAAGAGGTTCAGTTTCTGTGGAATCATTGAGAGTAAAATCAGTTTCTTGACCTCTTGGAAGGGAAAACGTTACATGAGGAGTTTTTTTATTTCTGCCATGTTGGACCACTCTTTGGTTTGACCTTTAACCCTTTGATTCGCTTCCTTTCATGGCGTTTCTGGCTGACCTCATCAGTTTCCTACCTGTTCCGTTTCGGACGCGCTCCTGGATCTCATGCAGTTTGGTGAAGTTCTCCTGCAGCGCTGCTTCTGTGGTGTTGACGTAGATGTACATGTAGCAGGAGGCCTCTTCAGACACCGTGTAGACCTTATGGTACGCTCCTGCCGGGACCTGCGAACACACCACGGCACATTAAACCTCCGTCTGACTTCCTGTCGGGAACGTCTGGAGGTGATGATGGCGTGTGGCCGTACCTGTAGCTTCTCACCGGGCTGCAGGGTGTAGTTCTTCCTCTCCTCCACCACCTCAACGTTCACTTGGCCCTGCAGCACCTGGATGCTGGTGTTGCCCAGGTCTTCACTTACAAAGTTCTCTAAATGGAGACCTGAAAGGGGCAGAAAGTCAGAACCACACACACTCTGTTCTTCTTCTGTTTTCATAAAGAGATTTAAACACCTGGGAAATCAGCGATGAAGACGATCTCCGTCTGATTGTCCAAACTTCCCTCGATCTCCTGAAACTTCGTCCTCCAGGGCGAGAGGTCCACCAGCAGAGGCATCAGCCACGTGTTTGGTCGGAAAGGGGACCAATCAGCTCTCACGACGTCCACACGAGGGTCAAAAATCCTGAGAAAGAAGTTTAGAGCAAAGTTTTAAAGTCTGTTTGTTTTGATAAAACTCCAGAGTCTGTGTTCTTAAAGCTCCTCTGAGTCCTCTCAGAGAGCTCCTCACCCCAACCAGGAACTCCTGACAAGGACTCTGAGCTTCAGAGCCATTCAGGAGGTTTCTGAGAGCAGGTCTGATCTGAGCAAGGACGGAGGGGACAGAAACTGATCCGAGCGAGGACGGAGGGGACAGAAACTGATCCGAGCGAGGACGGAGGGGACAGAAACTGATCCGAGCGAGGACGGAGGGGACAGAAACTGATCCGAGCGAGGACGGAGGGGACAGAAACTGATCCGAGCGAGGACGGAGGGGACAGAAACTGATCCGAGCGAGGACGGAGGGGACAGAAACTGATCCGAGCGAGGACGGAGGGGACAGAAACTCTGATCTGAGCGAGGACGGAGGGGACAGAAACTGATCCGAGCGAGGACGGAGGGGACAGAAACTGATCAGTGCGAGGACGGAGGGGACAGAAACTGATCCGAGCGAGGACGGAGGGGACAGAAACTGATCCGAGCGAGGACGGAGGGGACAGAAACTGATCCGAGCGAGGACGGAGGGGACAGAAACTGATCCGAGCGAGGACGGAGGGGACAGAAACTGATCCGAGCGAGGACGGAGGGGACAGAAACTGATCCGAGCGAGGACGGAGGGGACAGAAACTGATCCGAGCGAGGACGGAGGGGACAGAAACTGATCCGAGCGAGGACGGAGGGGACAGAAACTCTGATCTGAGCGAGGACGGAGGGGACAGAAACTGATCCGAGCGAGGACGGAGGGGACAGAAACTGATCTGAGCGAGGACGGAGGGGACAGAAACTGATCTGAGCGAGGACGGAGGGGACAGAAACTCTGATCTGAGCGAGGACGGAGGGGACAGAAACTGATCTGAGCGAGGACGGAGGGGACAGAAACTGATCCGAGCGAGGACGGAGGGGACAGAAACTGATCCGAGCGAGGACGGAGGGGACAGAAACTGATCCGAGCGAGGACAGAGGGGACAGAAACTCTGATCTGAGCGAGGACGGAGGGGACAGAAACTCTGATCTGAGCGAGGAGCTGTGGTTGATCCTGCTCCTCAGCGTCATGAGTTTATTTGAAGCTCTTTGAGACGTCCTTCGTTCAGGTGCTGATTAAAATGATTTGATTTTGTCATGTTTTCTTTCCGTGTTTGATTTTGTCATGTTTTCTTTCCGTGTTTGATTTCGTCATGTTTTCTTTCCGTGTTTGATTTCGTCATGTTTTCTTTCCGTGTTTGATTTTGTCATGTTTTCTTTCCGTTTTTGATTTCGTCATGTTTTCTTTCCGTGTTTGATTTCGTCATGTTTTCTTTCCGTGTTTGATTTTGTCATGTTTTCTTTCCGTTTTTGATTTCGTCATGTTTTGTTTCCGTGTTTGATTTTGTCATGTTTTCTTTCCGTGTTTGATTTCGTCATGTTTTCTTTCCGTGTTTGATTTCGTCATGTTTTCTTTCCGTGTTTGATTTCGTCATGTTTTCTTTCCGTGTTTGATTTTGTCATGTTTTCTTTCCGTGTTTGATTTTGTCATGTTTTCTTTCCGTGTTTGATTTTGTCATGTTTTCTTTCCGTGTTTGATTTCGTCATGTTTTCTTTCCGTGTGTTATTTCGTCATGCCTTCTCTCCGTGTTTGATTTTGTCATGTTTTCTTTCCGTGTTTGATTTCGTCATGTTTTCTTTCCGTGTTTGATTTCGTCATGTTTTCTTTCCGTGTTTGATTTTGTCATGTTTTCTTTCCGTTTTTGATTTCGTCATGTTTTCTTTCCGTGTTTGATTTCGTCATGTTTTCTTTCCGTGTTTGATTTCGTCATGTTTTCTTTCCGTGTTTGATTTCGTCATGTTTTCTTTCCGTGTTTGATTTTGTCATGTTTTCTTTCCGTGTTTGATTTCGTCATGTTTTCTTTCCGTGTTTGATTTTGTCATGTTTTCTTTCCGTGTTTGATTTTGTCATGTTTTCTTTCCGTGTTTGATTTTGTCATGTTTTCTTTCCGTGTTTGATTTCGTCATGTTTTCTTTCCGTGTGTTATTTCGTCATGCCTTCTCTCCGTGTTTGATTTTGTCATGTTTTCTTTCCGTGTTTGATTTCGTCATGTTTTCTTTCCGTGTTTGATTTCGTCATGTTTTCTTTCCGTGTTTGATTTCGTCATGTTTTCTTTCCGTGTTTGATTTCGTCATGTTTTCTTTCCGTGTTTGATTTCGTCATGTTTTCTTTCCGTGTTTGATTTCGTCATGTTTTCTTTCCGTGTTTGATTTCGTCATGTTTTCTTTCCGTGTTTGATTTTGTCATGTTTTCTTTCCGTGTTTGATTTCGTCATGCTTTCTCTCCGTGTTTGATTTTGTCATGTTTTCTTTCCGTGTTTGATTTCGTCATGTTTTCTTTCCGTGTTTGATTTTGTCATGCTTTCTCTCTGTGTTTGATTTTGTCATGCTTTCTCTCTGTGTTTGATTTCGTCATGTTTTCTTTCCGTGTTTGATTTCGTCATGCTTTCTCTCCGTGTTTGATTTTGTCATGTTTTCTTTCCGTGTTTGATTTCGTCATGCTTTCTCTCCGTGTTTGATTTCGTCATGCCTTCTTTCCGTGTTTGTCGTTTCACAGCTTTTTTTGGACGTGTCAAAGCATCAGATTCAAAGCAAGTGGCTGTTTGTAAGAACTGAAGTTGATGAGGTTGTAGAATCAGTCTCTGGTCTTTGTGGCGTGTTGGTTGAATCAAAGTTAGCGTCCAGACCTCAGTGGAGTCATGTTGGTGTTTCAGCTTCAGGCTGCTGTGACCCTGAAGCAGAACCAGCTGGGTGTCTTCTTCATACCTCTGCTGGAAGCGCTCGTTGATGGACACCCAGATGTCGAAGTAGATCTCGGGCTCAGTGATGTTGTACCGAGGCAGCAGCTGACTGAGGCACGTGGCGTACTGCTTCAGCATGTCTCCGTGATCCTTCCAGCGGCGGCTCTGAGTGAACACCTTCAGCACACAAAGATTTAACGACTCTTTCATGTTCTCACGTCTGTATGAGCAGCATCAACGTGACGCTCACGTGCTGCACGTCTGACGGTGGTTTGCTCCTGACTCACCCCTGGGTTCAGATATCCCACGTCTCCTGTTTTGCCGTCCTTGTAGGTGATCTTCACGTGCTGGTGAGAGCGGGAGTGAACCATCATGTCCCAGGAGTATCCGTACAGGCCGTTGGTCCAGTTGTTGTAACCCTGAAAGTCACATGGTACAAGCTTTTAACTCTGTCCAGGGAAACATGTGTGTATGAACCGTGTGTGTGTGTGTGTGTGTGTGTGTACCTGTGTGATAAAGTGGGAGTAGGGCATGAAGAACTGCTCCATGATGTAAACAACAGTAAAAATGGCTCCCAGCTTGTGCTTCAGTCTCAGTTTGGAGGCTTTGGCGGCAGGCGGGGTCTCCTGGCGTTCGGTATAAACACAGGAAGTGCTCGGCTGAATGTCTGACGTGGTGAACGGCAGGATTGCCCTGAGGAATTCTGGGAAGCGGGCGAAGAATCTCCTCGGCCAGTCGGTGTAGCAGAAGAGGGGACTCGTAGCGAGCATCGTGTATGAAAACATCCCTGTGGAGGAAACACATCCACGAGAGGAGAAGAGTGAGAACGCTCTCACTGCAGGAGGAGGAGCTTTAAAGACACCTGACGAGACGGCTGCAAAAATCTGAGCAAGATGGAAAAGACTCAACTTTGAAGAAACATGATGCATGAACAGATCATCGACTCAGAGATGTTTGAGAGATGTTTCAGAGATGTTTGAGAGATGTTTCAGAGATGTTTGAGAGATGTTTCAGAGATGTTTGAGAGATGTTTCAGAGATGTGTAAATGAACTCACTCGGTGCCTTCAAGGAAGCAACAAGACAGACTCACCGATGCTGAAGAGCTGTGAGTTCATGCAGTGGAAGTAGGAGACAAAGAAGAAGCCGTACGGCCGTGTGACATCAAAGAACAGCAGGTATCCTGCAGTCAGATCCAGGACCAGACCCCCTCCATGCACCACCAGAAGATTCACCACCTCCACAGGAACCAGGAGTCTGAAAAACCAGCAGCCAAACAGCAGGGTCAGAGTGAGCCTGCAGGTCCACAACAAACCTCCGGTCTTCAGACTGTGGTGAACGGCTCCTACTTAAAAGGATCAAACAGCCAGTGATGAGCCAGGTATGACATCGAGTATCCCTCCACCCAATCAGCATCCAGCTTCTTGATTCCAGCGATGAAGTAAACGATGAATATCTGTGAGGGACGAGACGTCAGCATCAGTAGATCACCTGTAAAGACACCTGTAAAGACACCTGTAAAGACGGCCGATACGGTCTAATCCAGCAGCCACAGACCTGCGTCCTCAGCACGGTGTAATTCCACAGAGGCACGTGAGCGTTCCTGATGGAAGGCCTCCGCAGTCCATCCACTGACCTGCAAAACACACACACGCATGAACGTCTCCCTCTGAGAGGCCAGCACCAGCAAAAACACGACACTCAAAGCCGGTCTCACCAGAACCTGTTCCCGTCCATGAGCGTGAGCTGGAATCCGATGAGGCCGTAGAGGTAGGAGTGATTGTTCCAGGCCGTTTTGTCCAAAAAGAAAATGTACCAATACGTGGAGATGAACATGAGGCAGGAGAGACGATAGAAGCAGCCCAGCATGATGCCCACAGCACCTTCACAGCCGAACACAAACACAGTGAGAGTAAACAACACGAACAGCTTCAGGAAACATCAACAGACCATCCTTCATGTGTCTGTTTAACACCTTTAAATCTGGTGAGGGCCGAGTCCTTCCCCTGCTCTCCTCCCTGAGGCTGCTGGTGTCAAACCCCCAAAATAAACGGATAAAAAGAAATCTGTAAACCGTCCCTGAAACTATCTCTAAACTAGTCTGAAGAAGTCTGATGAGCCTCTGGACGAGACCTTTCTGACGATGTCTGAGATCAAACCCACACCTGTGGTTCCTCTGCAGTTTGGTGCTGTTCAGGAGAAGCTGCTCGTTCTAAAAACCTCTTTGTTGTTTGTTGTTTTCTCACCACATGTAATTTACTTATCTGAGCCGACGGATGATAAAAACTTTTTTAATTTGAAGATAAAAACGTTTCACTCTGAACTCAAAGATAACTTCAACAAAAAAAAACAAAAACCATTAAAAACATGTAGCCAATCAGGAGCCGAGCTGACTGAGGAACAAAACCATGAAAAACTGAATAAAAAGTAAATTTACTCAGTTTAATGTTGATTATTATTATTATTATTATTGAAGAGCTAAACAGATTAAGAAACAAACCTGTGTTTTGAGACAAAGGGGGAGAACTGGTTTGTACCCACACAGGTGCAGCCTCAGGTGTGTAGGCTCAATGATTTTTCCATCAGAGTTTATTGACTTTTTTTCTGCTCAGTTTGTCTCGTTTCACCTTCAGACACAAAGACAAACCTGCTCTGGTGACTCAGCTTGAGGGGAAAAGCAGGGACCAATTACAGGTCTGGTATCCATGCTTTGATCTAAGCCCCCCCCCCCCCCCCCCCCCCCCACACACACACACAGGAAGTGTACCCTGTAAAGGGGTTCCATCTGTTTGGACTCGTAAAGACGGGCTCTGCCCCCCCCCCCCCCCCCCCCCCCCCCCCCTCCTCTTTCAGAGACCAGCTCTCAGCTTCGGGACTCTGACCCACCTGTGAACATCACCAGGTACACCAGGTACATCCAGTCCAGAGGCAGCGGCTGCAGGAAATTGAAGAGGGGGAAGCGGCACACGGGGGCTCCATCCAGGAACCTGTAGTCCAGGTGACTGAGGCCCCGCTCCTGTGTGACATCGATGGCCATCAGCAGCCCTGCAGAAAGGACACGTGATGACGTGGTGGTTGGTGATTGGTTGGAGGGTTTTAATAGGTGCAGACAAACATGACTTACCAAACAAGCAGCGGAAGATGCCCAGGGATGCAGGGTCCGTGGGTCGGTTCAGGAGGGCCACCAGCCTTTCCCAGGAAGTCAGGTCCTCCTTCCTGAACCCAAAGATCTTCTCAAATCCACTTCTGCCCTGCAGGGCATCTTTTTTAGGAGCTCCAGCTCCGTCTGCAGTTTGGTCTTTGAGCTCATCTCCATCACTTCCTGTGAGAGCTCCTGCAGGTCGATCCACAAAGATTAGAAAGAGCAAAGTTTAACATTCGATGACTGATGTTAACTTTAGTATGTAGCTTTAACACGACGTCACGACGTCAGCTAATGTGTGCTTCATTCGGTACCGTTTAAAATAACGTAAAATCACGAGTTTCTATTTATGCACCGAACAGCTCAGTTAGCGGTTAAACGGTGACCTAAGTGTTCATTACACACACACACACACACACACACACACACACACACACACACACACACACACACACACACACACACACACACACACACACACACACACACACACACAGCCTCACTGACCGACACAGCACCAAGCTCACCTGCAGGCGCGTCTCTGGCCTCCATGATGAACTACACTCAGACCTGAAGCGGTTTTTGGGGGTCCAGGGAGCGGTAGAGTCCGGTCTCTGCTCTCCCTGCCCAGGTGGAGGTGTCCTGCCGGGTCACGTCTCTAAAGCAGACACAGATACGTGTCACAGTCCCACACACACAGGCTGTCCCGGGCAAGGGAGAGGGAGGGTGTTTGGGAGAGACTGGAATGTTGTGAAAGAGGTGCTCATCGCTGATTGGCTGATTCCGTCCATGGATACGACCATTAAGGGAAACGCTCATACGTCATATCCTGTCTGGATCTCGCTTTTTTTTTTTCTGGGAAAGATGAGAAATGTTTACGCAAGAAGACAAACTAAGATTCTTTCTTTGCAGTTCAAGAAAAGTTTTTTATTGTATCCATCACTGAAAATAGTCAAAAACTGATGAATAAAGAATTATTGAAAAAAAAAGAAAATGAAAATGAAAACCTTTGAATGTTGAAAAAAAAGTGAAGGTTCTTTATTTAAGAGATTCATGAAAAATGAAATAACTTTAAAAAAAAATCAAAATGTGTATCCTCGTTGTTGACCGTACACAGAGGACGGTTACTAAACCCTGGAAAGTTTGCAAAGGGAATTTTTAAATAAAAATATTATGTAGATGAATTTTTAACTGCACTGAAACAGCTCTGTCTTTTTCAAAACAGGGTAAAATAATATAAATCTTAAATCCTTGTCTTATTGGGATGATGCCACTTAATCTGACTGTATGGAAATCACTTAGAGAGCTATCTTTAATAAGAGTTTGGAGTCATAAGCTAATGCTGTTAAAATGTGTTTTGGGAGACGTCACCCTGGCACATTGCAGGAGGCTGGGCTTCCTCAGGTTTCCTCTCTGCATAGTTCATTTATATCAGTACAATAACCCATAACTTATGTCATTATGTACAATATATTTCTTAGTAAAATATACATACTTTATATTATTTTTTGCATACATTTCATTTTTTATGGCACTAATGTTTATATTTTGTACTTTCACACTTAAAAAAGGAAAAGGGAGTAGCTGTGCACTAAAAGTGCACAGCCCAGTGCATGGGGGGTTGTTAGAGCTGTAAGAAAACATATTGTTATCTAAACGTTGTAGAACTAAAACCTAAACAAGGTGTAGAACCCCATAATGTACAGCAAATAGATAAAACCCCAACAGTAGGAGAAGAGAACTCAGGCAGCACAAAAACCCAACAACCCTGACTGAGACCGTGTTTCTTGTCTGTATTTTCTGGTCACACAGCTACTCAAATGTTTCAGTGAAATTTTACTTCAAGCCCACATGTGACAAAATCATCAGAGGTTAGACTTCAGACTGTTGATTTGTCGTTGCCCTTTGGACTCAAACCAGCCAGATAAACTGGTCAGTCGGGTTCAGCAGGTCTTTGTATTCGGGCTTAGTGAAGTCAACACGGGTTGTCATGTTTGACGCTGACTGTAATAAATTAATACCTGTGATAAAGATAAGAGCTGAATTATTTTTTATCTGCGGGTTTGAGACACTTTCAGTTAAAGGAAGAGATTAAAATATAAATAATTGTATATTCCTCTGTCTTCCACGGGGCGGCGACATTGAGAGGAGCCGCCGCCGGTGACGTAGAAGTTGCTGCTACAAAACAGCGAGAGAAGAAGAAGAAGAAAAAACAAAGCAGCCGCAGAGCTCAGAGCAGTAACACATCAGTCAGTCTCTGGGTTTAATTTTCCTTCTGTTTAAAAATGTAACTGGAACAAGTTTAGTTTTAGGTTTTGGAGTCTGGCGTGGAGCAGAAGTTTGTGAGAGCGCTGCGGGTGTTTTCAGGCTGCGCTTTGTGAATCCAGCAGCTAAAGCTAGCTGTGAGCTGTTAGCTCCTCTGTTTGTTACTGGCTCGTTAAAGTCAGTCAGACTGTCTGACCTCAGATTATCCGTTTACCGTCACCACTGACCTGACACCTTCAGCTCAACCTGTCCGCTGCTGAAATCCAGGTGAGTGAGCTCAGACGCTGATCTCTGATCTCTTCCTATGATAGACTGTAAATGGTTTTCAGGTGCAGGTAGAAGCTCTGCTTTGGACTCATTAATCACTCACAGGTTTGTTAGAAGCTTCAAAAAATGTTCCAGTTTTTTTCCCTTTGATTTCTGAATTTTTGACCGTTGTTCATGATACGTTAGCAGATTGCTACAGCCTCACATCCATGAATGTGTGCGAGTATCTTTCCTGGATGCTTGAAAATAAAACCAACCTATCAGATGGTGTTTAATGCCTGGATGGCACTGCTGACATTTTATATTTGATTAAAAAAAAACTGTGTTATTAAAGAGAAAGAAAAACAACTCAAGATGTATAAACTGTTCTTTATTTGCTGCTGTGTGAGTGAGGGTGAATTATGGGTACTTTAAGCTGTCTACATATCATGATTAACTTTCACTAAAACCTGTTGGTTGAGAAAAAAGTGAATTTTTTTATCTTATATTTTTGCTAATTGACAAACTGACTCTGCTTCTACTTTGGACGGTTCAAACCGAGCTAATAGAAGACCTCATGTCTTGTAACCCAGGATGTTTGTGGTCATTTGTTAAACTTTATACAGAATTCATCTGTCATTAAATCAATCAAAGATCATTTTAAACCCTGGTTTGGACAACGTGGCTCGTTCGGGGTCGACCCGTCTTGCACTCAGTGACGGCAGGAACAGATTCTGCAGTCTGCTCTCCTGGTTTTTGATCCTCATCAGTTCATGGAGCTGTGTCGTGGTGTCAGGGTGGAGAACATCTGACCTCTTGTCTGTGTCTCATCTCTTTGACAGACACTCAGATGGGGAGTCTGGGCAGCAGGTTCCAGTCCTCCTCTCAGGCCCCAGAGGAGGCTGCAGAGGGCACAAGCCTGAGCCGCAAACACGGCTGTGAGTGTAAGAAGAGGAAACGAAACGCTCAGTGTGACTGTGAGAGTGAACAGGAGGAGGAGGATGCCTTACTGGACACACCTCGCAGGTATGTCCAGAATCTGCTGGTCTTCCTCCGTCTGTAACTCAGGGGTCAGTTTGCTCATTCAGTGTGTTTTTGTCCCACGTGAGCAGGAAGAAGCTGAAGAGCACGTCACGCTACATTTATCAAACGCTGTTCCTGAACGGGGAGAACAGCGACATTCGCATCTGTGCTCTGGGACAAGAGTGGAACCTCCACAAAGTCTACCTGTGCCAGGTGAGACCTAAACCCAGTACGATCAGCCATCATGTCCCTCTGAGCGTCTCTCTTTTCATACTGGGGCTCTTCTTGTATTCTGCAGTCGGGCTATTTCTCCAGCATGTTCAGCGGCTCGTGGAAAGAGTCCAACATGATGGAGATCAACCTGGAGATCCCAGACCAGAACATCGACACTGAAGGTGAGGATGGGCTGGTCTGACCGCAGTGATCATCTCTGTGTCTTACTGACAGAGCTGCTCTCCTCCCCTCAGCTCTCCAGGTGGTGTTTGGATCCCTGTACAGAGACGACGTCCTCATCAAGCCCAGCAGAGTTGTCAGTATTCTTGCAGCTGCGTGCATGCTTCAGCTGGTCAGTGCTCCGTGTTCCACCTTCAGGATTCAGGATCATCTGGACTCTCATGTTTTGGGTCTTATGATTCAGACCTGATCTTGTGTTGTTGTGTGCAGGATGGTCTGATCCAGCAGTGTGGGGAGACCATGAAGGAGAACATCAGTGCAAAGACTGTGTGTGGATACTACGCCTGTGCCAGCATCTACGGCCTGGACTCAGTCATGAAAAAGTCAGATTTAATTTTAATACGTTAATATCCGAGCGGTTCTTCTTTATTATAGACGACTCTGTCCCCTCACAGCCAGCATGCCTCACAAGAGGCAGCTCATACAGCAGACACATGTAGCCAATCAGGAGGCGAGCTGAACAAGGAACAAGGAAGCAGACGTAAACAAATCAAACATGGCTGACCTGACACAGAACGTTCATGAGTAAAGTCCGTGTTCCCTCAGTCTCCAGGAGGTTTTCCACAGTCTTTTTTTTGTTTGTTAATTTTCTGTTAAAATCGTCCCCTGACCGCCATCTTTCCCTCTTCTGTGTCCTCTTCCATGTTGTGTTTGGTGTTAGCCGGTTGTTGCTATCTGTTGCTGTGTTTCTTCTTCTATGTTTTTGTTAAATCATATTTGGTCAGGTGAGATTTCTGTCCTGGAGGACTGGATTCTGGATCAGTGGTGGGACAGAATGGTTCTGTGTGTGGTGAGCTGTGCTGAGATTATCGGAGCACACACACACACACACACACACACACACACACACACACACACACACACACACACACACACACACACACACACACACACACACACAGAATGATCAAACTGATGAGTGTCTGATGTTTGATCTTCATGTGTGGCTCTCTGACAGATAAAACATCTCTTCACGTTTAGGAAACCCTGATCTGTGTTCCCTGCTTTAGCTCTCCACAGATTCTCTCTTTGCTTCTGAACTTTGAGGGAGAATAAAAGCCTGTCATAAATGTGATCTACTACCAGTCTAAACTGGTCATCGATAGTGGGGGTGTGTGTGTCAGGTTTCAAACATTTCCTTGTGCCGGCTTCTTATCATTCATATTCCGCCCATCAAAGAAATTGTTGGATCGTATCAGATCAGAGAAGGACGTTAACTCCAGAAATATTCTGAATGTGTCTGAATTTCCTGCACGATAACAGAAAACAGAAGTTCTACAGGCGTCATTCGTCCCACAGAGCCTCCAACAGCAGCAGCCGGCTCCCTGATGCCCCCCCCCCTTCTTTTTTCTGCGATGCTGTGACGTAGAACCTTAGAACATTGTTCCAGCAGAAGTCCCGCCGTGCTGTCTCACCTTTTGAGCTCCATTGTGCCTGACGTCTTAAAGCCGTGCTGATGATATGAACGTGTGTCTGCAGGTGTCTGGAGTGGCTCCTGAATAACCTGATGACCCACCAGAACGTTGACCTGATGAAAGAACTCGGGTAACCAAATCTTCTTCTTCTTCTTTTTTTAACATGTTTCAGATTTCTTTGTTTATTCTCTGGAAATCAAGGCCTCATTTTACTCTCATCCACACCAACATCATCGAACCTGTCTGACACTTCAGCTCTTATAGTGTGAGAGCTGCATCTCAAACACCGTCTGTTCCTGGGTGACAGGCGTGGTCAGCTGGTGTCACCAACGCTTCCCATGAATCTGCTGTTTTCAGTCTGCTACACTGTAAAAAATGACTTTTAAAACGATTTCAAACCAACTGAACCAAAGATAGAGAAACATTGACACTGACTCACTCAGTACAATAAAACCCACATTATCAGAATAAGATTAGATTCATAACTAATGACTGATGTCATCAGGTCAGTCAGAACAGAACAGAGCTGAATGATTTGATCCTCCTCATGTTTTGGTGGTTCCACCATCGGACAGTTTAATGGGACTGATTCTTTAACTGGTTAAAATGGTAGAAATGTTTTAAACACTCTGACACCAACAGAAACAACAACGACACGTTTAGACAAACATCCAGCATGTTGGTTTAAACAGGTTTAAAGCAAGGCTCTTGATTTGTCCCCTCTGTCCCCTCTGTCCCAACTGTCCCCTCTGTCCTCACTGTCCTCTCTGTCCTCACTGTCCCCTCTGTCCCCTCTGTCCCCTCTGTCCCCACTGTCCCCTCTGTCCTCACTGCCCCCTCTGTCCCCTCTGTCCTCACTGTCCCCTCTGTCCTCACTGTCCCCTCTGTCCCCTCTGTCCCCTCTGTCCCCACTGTCCCCTCTGTCCTCACTGTCCTCACTGTCTCCACTCTCCCCTCTGTCCTCTCTGTCCTCACTGTCTCCACTCTCCCCTCTGTCCTCACTGTCCCCTCTGTCCTCACTGTCCCCTCTGTCCCCACTGTCCCATCTGTCCTCTCTGTCCCCTCTGTCCTCACTGTCCCCTCTGTCCTCACTGTCCCCTCTGTCCTCACTGTCTCCACTCTCCCCTCTGTCCTCTCTGTCCTCACTGTCTCCACTCTCCCCTCTGTCCTCACTGTCTCCACTCTCCCCTCTGTCCTCACTGTCCCCTCTGTCCTCACTGTCCCCTCTGTCCCCACTGTCCCATCTGTCCTCTCTGTCCCCTCTGTCCTCACTGTCCCCTCTGTCCTCACTGTCCCCTCTGTCCCCTCTGTCCTCACTGTCCCCACTGTCCCCTCTGTCCTCACTGTCCCCTCTGTCCTCACTGTCCCCTCTGTCCCCTCTGTCCTCACTGTCCCCTCTGTCCTCACTGTCTCCACTCTCCCCTCTGTCCTCACTGTCCCCTCTGTCCCCTCTGTCCTCACTGTCTCCACTCTCCCCTCTGTCCTCACTGTCCCCTCTGTCCTCACTGTCCCCTCTGTCCCCACTGTCCCCTCTGTCCTCTCTGTCCCCTCTGTCCCCTCTGTCCTCACTGTCCCCTCTGTCCCCTCTGTCCCCTCTGTCCTCACTGTCCCCTCTGTCCCCTCTGTCCCCACTGTCCCCTCTGTCCCCTCTGTCCCCACTGTCCCCTCTGTCCCCTCTGTCCCCTCTGTCCTCACTGTCCCCTCTGTCCCCTCTGTCCTCTCTGTCCCCTCTGTCCCCTCTGTCCCCTCTGTCCCCACTGTCCCCTCTGTCCTCTCTGTCCCCTCTCTCCCCACTGTCCCCTCTGTCCTCACTGTCCCCTCTGTCCTCACTGTCCCCTCTGTCCCCTCTGTCCCCACTGTCCCCTCTGTCCTCACTGTCCCCTCTGTCCTCACTGTCCCCTCTGTCCCCTCTGTCCTCACTGTCCCCTCTGTCCCCTCTGTCCCCACTGTCCCCTCTGTCCCCTCTGTCCCCTCTGTCCTCACTGTCCCCTCTGTCCCCTCTGTCCCCTCTGTCCCCACTGTCCCCTCTGTCCTCTCTGTCCCCTCTGTCCCCACTGTCCCCTCTGTCCTCACTGTCCCCTCTGTCCTCACTGTCCCCTCTGTCCCCACTGTCCCCTCTGTCCTCACTGTCCCCTCTGTCCTCACTGTCCCCTCTGTCCCCTCTGTCCTCACTGTCCCCTCTGTCCCCTCTGTCCTCACTGTCCCCTCTGTCCCCTCTGCCCCCTCTGTCCTCACTGTCCCCTCTGTCCCCTCTGTCCTCACTGTCCCCTCTGTCCCCTCTGTCCTCACTGTCCCCTCTGTCCCCTCTGTCCCCTCTGTCCTCACTGTTTGTGTCCTTGCTGCGTGTGCAGGGTGGAGGTGATGGAGCAGCTCATCCAGTCGTCCGACCTGTTCGTCATGCAGGTGGAGATGGACGTTTACACCGCTCTGAAGAAGGTGGAGGAGAAGTCACATGATTCAAAGCCTCTTGATGCCCCCCGTCCTTTCTGTGACTCTCTGTCTCTGTCTCTGTCTCTCTCTCTCTCTCTTTCTCTCTCTCTCTCGCTCTCTCTCTCGCTCTCTCTCTCGCTCTCTCTCTCTCGCTCTCTCTCTCTCTCTCGCTCTCTCTCTCTCTCTGCAGTGGATGTTTCTGCAGCTCAATCCAGCGTGGGACGGCCCCATCAAGCAGCTCCTGGCGGACGCTGACGCCTGGCTCTGTAAACGTCGGACAGGTAGGATAAAGCCACCTGAGTCTTTGTGCGCTCTGTGTGTGTGTGTGTTTAAAATATTCACACACAGATTTCTGTTTCCCTCTGCAGACCTGTGTGAGAGGGAGCCGTTCTTGAACACAGAGGAGGGCGCAGGATTTCGTTCGGTGTTCAAATATGTCCGTCTGCAGTACATCATCAACGACCTGGCATCCGCTCGCATCCTGGAGAGAGACAACATCCTGCCCCCGGGTACGACCTGCTGGTCCAGACTCATTCAGAGGAGTCGTCTGTTTGATTTAATCCGATAATAAATTAAGTCTTTTTTTAGCAATGAGCTCAAATCAGTGTCACAAATGTTCTCGATGTGTCTGTGTGTTTCTCCTGACTCCAGATTGGCTGACGTGGGTGTATAAAAACCAGTGGTTCGCGATGCTGCGGACGGAGTTTGATAACGATAACGGGTGAGAGGAACCTGGGGCTGATCAGCTGTTACGCTCGCTCTGTAACCAAACTCTCTGTGGAGCTGTAGCTCTGACAGAAACCTCTCTCTCCTCTTCTCAGTCCTCAAGAAGCAAACAAGGAGGAGTTTGAGCTGAGCAGCATGAGGTGTGGCAGGAAGCTGACCAAAGATGGAGATGTGAGTCACGCGGTCGTCACGCTGCTGGTCATTTGGCTCCCGTTCCTTCTTTTCACTCCCGTCTGTGTGTCTCTGTCCTCAGTACTGCTGGCGCTGGACCGGCTTTAACTTTGGTTTCGACCTGCTGGTGACCTACACAAACCGCTTCATCGTCTTTAAAAGAAATACTCTCAGTCAGCCATGTGGGGGCGCTGTGAGCCTACAGCCACGGAGGCATCTGGCGTACAGGTTTGTGGACTTTGATCAGATCAGACTGAACTCATGGAGAGTGAAGCAGATCTAACCTGTGAATAAATAAATCAAACAGTTAAAATCCAAAAATAACATCAAATACAAGAAGATCAAAGGGGAATGAGGGTTATACACAGAAACTGAAGAGAAGATAAAGAAGGTACAGACTGCAGACAAAGACCAGCTCCACATGAAGATCCAGAGGGATGAAAGGCTCAGATTTCTCCATGAAGTGAAAATGAAGCAGTTTGATACTAAAGAGTCTTAAAACCAGTCGACTCTTTGTCCT
Source organism: Labroides dimidiatus (assembly GCA_030710495.1). Taxonomy (NCBI): domain Eukaryota; kingdom Metazoa; phylum Chordata; class Actinopteri; order Labriformes; family Labridae; genus Labroides; species Labroides dimidiatus. The sequence continues at coordinate 29,630,473 of CM061157.1, read as the reverse complement.
CTTTCATCCGTCCAGGTTACGTCTGGCCTCCTTCGACAGCCGTGGGAAGCTGGTCTGCAGCCGCTCCACAGGCTACCAGCTCCTCACCCTGGAGAAAGACCAGGTCAGTGAGCACGTCAAGGTCACAGGTCAACCAGTCCGTTTTCCTCCAGTCAGAGTCCAGTCAAGATGTAGAAAACACCCCCCCCCCCTCTCTCCCTCTCTCCCTCTCTCCCTCCCCTCTCTCCCCCTCTCTCCCTCCCCTCTCTCCCCCTCTCTCCCTCCCCTCTCTCCCCCTCTCTCCCTCCCCTCTCTCCCTCTCTCCCTCCCCTCTCTCCCCCTCTCCCCCTCTCTCCCTCTCTCCCTCTCTCCCTCCCCTCTCTCCCCCTCTCTCCCTCCCCTCTCTCCCCCTCTCCCTCTCCCCCTCTCTCCCTCCCCTCTCTCTCCCTCTCTCCCTCCCCTCTCTCTCCCTCTCTCCCTCCCCTCTCTCCCTCTCTCCCTCCCCTCTCTCCCCCTCTCACCCTCTCTCCCTCTCTCCCTCCCCTCTCTCTCCCTCCCCTCTCTCTCCCTCTCTCCCTCCCCCTCTCTCCCTCTCTCCCCCCTCTCTCCCTCTCTCCCCCCTCTCCCTCTCCCCCTCTCTCCCTCTCTCCCTCTCTCCCTCTCCCTCTCTCCCCCTCTCTCCCTCCCCCCTCTCCCTCTCTCCCTCCCCCCTCTCCCTCTCTCCCCCTCTCCCTCTCCCCCTCTCTCCCTCCCCTCTCTCCCCCTCTCTCCCTCCCCCCTCTCCCTCTCTCCCCCTCTCTCCCTCCCCTCTCTCCCCCCTCTCCCTCTCCCTCTCTCCCCCTCTCTCCTTCTGCTGAAAATGATTTCTGTGATGGTGGTGTGTGTGTTAAAGTCTGAGCTGGTCCCAGTCTTGATGATCTGGTCTGGTTCTTTGTGATGTAACGGACTCAGAGACCAGCTGGGCCCTCCTCCTGTGCTGCTTTGCTTGTTCAGTCAGAATCAAACTCCTTTAGCTGCTGGAGGACAGCGTTTGCTTTACATGCAGGACTTTGACCTGATGAGGGAGGAAAGGTGTTAAAGTGCTGGATCTGCACTGTGAGGTATCCCATGATGCTTTGCACAGTGAAACAGACAGTCTTCACTGTGTGTCACCTGTTGTTTCTACGCTTGCTTAATGCTCCTCCTCTCTGTCCTCCTCTCTGTCCTCCTCTCTGTCCTCCTCTCTGTCCTCCTCTCTGTCCTCTCTGTCCTCCTCTCTGTCCTCCTCTCTGTCCTCTCTGTCCTCCTCTCTGTCCTCTCTGTCCTCCTCTCTGTCCTCCTCTCTGTCCTCCTCTCTGTCCTCCTCTCTGTCCTCCTCTCTGTCCTCTCTGTCCTCCTCTCTGTCCTTCTCACTGTCCTCCTCTCTGTCCTCCTCTCTGTCCTCTCTGTCCTCTCTGTCCTCCTCTCTGTCCTCCTCTCTGTCCTCCTCTCTGTCCTCCTCTCTGTCCTCCTCTCTGTCCTCCTCTCTGTCCTCTCTGTCCTCTCTGTCCTCTCTGTCCTCTCTGTCCTCTCTGTCCTCCTCTCTGTCCTTCTCTCTGTCCTCCTCTCTGTCCTCCTCTCTGTCCTCTCTGTCCTCCTCTCTGTCCTCTCTGTCCTCTCTGTCCTCCTCTCTGTTCTCCTCTCTGTCCTCTCTGTCCTCCTCTCTGTCCTCTCTGTCCTCCTCTCTGTCCTCTCTGTCCTCTCTGTCCTCTCTGTCCTCTCTGTCCTCCTCTCTGTCCTCTCTGTCCTCTCTGTCCTCTCTGTCCTCTCTGTCCTCTCTGTCCTCCTCTCTGTCCTCTCTGTCCTCCTCTTTGTCCTCTCTGTCCTCCTCCCTGTCCTCTCTGTCCTCCTCTCTGTCCTCCTCTCTGTCCTCCTCTCTGTCCTCCTCTCTGTCCTCCTCTCTGTCCTCTCTGTCCTCCTCTCTGTCCTCTCTGTCCTCTCTGTCCTCTCTGTCCTCCTCTCTGTCCTCTCTGTCCTCCTCTCTGTCCTCCTCTTTGTCCTCTCTGTCCTCCTCCCTGTCCTCTCTGTCCTCCTCTCTGTCCTCTCTGTCCTCCTCTCTGTCCTCCTCTCTGTCCTCTCTGTCCTCCTCTCTGTCCTCTCTGTCCTCCTCTCTGTCCTCTCTGTCCTCTCTGTCCTCTCTGTCCTCTCTGTCCTCTCTGTCCTCCTCTCTGTCCTCTCTGTCCTCCTCTCTGTCCTCTCTGTCCTCCTCTCTGTCCTCTCTGTCCTCCTCTCTGTCCTCTCTGTCCTCCTCTCTGTCCTCCTCTTTGTCCTCCTCTCTGTCCTCCTCTCTGTCCTCCTCTCTGTCCTCCCTCAGGAGTACGTGGTGATGAACCTGGACAGCCGCTTGTTATCATTCCCTCTCTACGTGTGCTGTAACTTCCTGTACACGTCTCCTCAGTTGGACCAACGTGTAGATTCCTCAGAAGCAGAGAGCGGTCCTCGCAGCGTGTCCTGATGTGAGGTCACAGCTGCTCACTGCCAGTATTCCTCCATGAAGCCAGAGAGAGAGAGAGAGAGAAGCTCGTATGTTCAGTCCACACGTCAGCTGTCTGATGTGGTTCATATCGTCTGCATGCTGTCACGCCGTCAGGAAGCGGTTTCATATCTGTGTGTTCAGTGTTTGTCACGTTCAGACTCAGCCGAAGAGAAACGGCGTGAAAGAGACTCGTGACTCCGGCTAAGAGGGATCAGGTCACTTTTACTTCCAGAGCAGCTTCACACACTGGACCTCTGCCAGGAGCCGCCTGTGATGAGACCGAGGACCACCTCTGAAGATCCTTTCATCTCTGGAGTCCACGGGATTAAACAACGGTTTGAAGATCAGCTGATAGCTTGGACCAATCAGCTCCAACAGAACCAGAGGAGCACCTTTTCTTCTTCTCTAAAGCACACACACACACACACACACACACACACACACACACACACACACACACACACACAGCCTGTCATCTCAGTGAAGTTTCTCTACAGGCAGGTATGAAATGAATATCAGCTGGTTGAGATTTAACCCTTTAGCTGCAGCCTCACACCGTCAAACAGAGAAACCCTTCAGAGACGTCACATGTTGATGACCTCATCACCAGCAGGATGCGTCCCATCAGCGTCTGAGCTGCTTCAGACCAAACTGCTCCCTGTCTGTCTCCGATTATCAGCTGAGCTCGGTGTAAAGGATCCACTGGACTCTGTGAATAGATAAACTCATCACATGAACCCTTCAGTGTGAGCACATGTGGTCCGTCAGAGGTCAGAGGTCAGAGGTCAGAGCCAGGTGACTTTTCTTCATGAGACACAGCCTGAAGTCTGAGAGCACCTGTGACTCATTTTACACCTGAAGCATCACCAGCCGTCTGTCCACCTGTTCCCTCACGCTGAGGTCACGCTGAGGTCACGCTGAGGTCACGCTGAGGTCACGCTCCTTTGCTTTAGGTCACTGTGTGTTCGTCACGTGTTGACATGTTACCTCATGCTGTCATATGAGCAGCTGTCCAATCAGGATGACTCTCCTGTAGAGCAGAACATGTAACTGACTCTTTTTTTGTATTTATTGATTTTTTTACTTCATTTCTTGTTTTCTTTGGGAGAATGTGTCTCATGTCCTCACCTTCAATAAAAGTGCGCCCTCATGTGGGCTGTGGTGCTGTCACATGACCTGTTTGCTGCTGCATCAGTTTGTCACAGTACAGACGCTTTTCACTGAAACCAAACCCACTCAGGCCTCGTGTGTGTGTGTGTGTGTGTGTGTGTGTGTGTGTGTGTGTGTGTGTGTGTGTGTGTGTGTGTGTGTGTGTGTGTGTGTGTGTGTGTGTGTTAGGGATTAAGGCTCACTGATGCAAACATAAAGGTGTGTGTCGTGTCCCCGTGTCGGACATGTTGATGTACGGTGTCCTCAGAGTGTTTCTGGTCTTTTCTTCTGTTTTCATTAAAACTAAAACAGGAAGGTTTTTGTTTTTGCTGCTCTGACTCACGTCAGGTTCACATCGTGTTTTTCAGTGACGGTGTTTCAGTGAAGCAGCCGTGAAGCGGGATCACTGAGTCATTTTAATCAGGACATACAAACGTACCTGAGGTCAGAGGGTCAGAGGGTTTAGAAGGACTCGCAGCACAAAGACTGAAGAAAGGGGGAGGAGTCTGAAAGGGGGAGGAGTCTGAAAGGGGGAGGAGTCTGAGAGGAGCAGAGGAGGAACAAAGTGAAGCATCAGATGGTTTGTGTTGAAGGAAGTGTTTAATGTTCTGAACATGTTCGCATGTTAAACACTCAGAATGAGCACAAACAATGATTGGACATCAGACGGACTCTGAGGTTGTAGTTCAGACTCCATGGAGGTTTCTGTTTGGACTCTTTACTCACGGTACAAAAACAAATCTCACAGTAAGCTCTTCAAACCTTGAACAGACTTTAAACTGAACCAAAGCTTCTCAAACACATGAAACGCTGCATGACGAGATCTTCACGGCGCCTCGGCCCGCTCCTCTTCAGCTGGTGACCCGGCTGACGTACTGAACCTGCGCAGAGAGCTGGAGCCTCTGGGACGAGCCTCAGCCGTGCATCCTGCTCCTCACTGAGGTATAGAGTCCAGGTTTTCTTTGAGTCTGCGGGTCATGCTGGGGAGCAGGTTGACGTGGTCATCGATGCAGCTGCCGACACATCGCTCCATCAGCGATCGGACAGCCGGCTCCTTGGCGCCTGAGTCAAAGAGGTCCTTGGCCTTATCGTTGCAGTGCATGGTGCACCTGGACAGACGATCCTGAGGGGGAAAAACAAAACGTCTTTAGAGCAAAGATCTTTCCATGAAGGTGCCAGGTGTGCCTTCTTTAGAAACACTGCTGAGGTTTGTTCCCTGGAGGAAAGTCCAGGGAACCACAGTCACCTGATGAGTCCAGGAAAATGTCTCATCTCAAGATATTAAAACAAAAATGACACCTGCCAGTGGAGAGTTTTCACTCTACTCACCGTTTTTATCTTTGACTCTTCAGGTGAACGCGCTCATGTTCAGTCTAAAGACATTTTATCATAAAAACAGGACACGAACACTAAAACCAGAGTTTTTCCGTGTGGCTGTGACCAGCTGCTGGTTTTCTCCTGTCAGAATGTAAACACTTCTGATCATCACAGAGCATCTGCTCCTTAAAGGGAGAATAAAGTGTTTCTCAGCATGCAGTGGATCCTCTCATCACACAGATACACCCCCCCCCCCCTCACCTGAAACTTCTCCAGCTCTGAGGTGACCAGTCCCTGAGCCTTGGCCAGAGGAGTGTGACACCTCTCGATGCACTGATGCACCTGAGACATGGAGTCCGAGGTGCGTTCACAGCACTCTGCGCTGCAGCGGAACATGCGGCCCTGCAGCAGAGCGCACACGGGATAGATTCACATGTGATGCGGATCAGACTGACTCAAACTGACGAGCAGGACTCTGAACACCTTGAGGACCTACCTGCATTTTACGGATGTGGTCCCTCTCCAGGCTCTGGACCATTTCCTCCACCTCATTCTGCATGCGCGCCTGATGAGCCTCTGCCATCTCCGCTCGATCTGCTCCTTCAGCCGACTCTTCACCGGATCTCAACACGGGCCAGGATCCAAACCGGACCAGAAGAAGACTCTGTACCGGGGGGGTCGCCTCGTTTGATCACTCCTCTGTAGTTACTCTGTAGGTCACCTCCATTCAAGCATGGTTCAACATGAGATCCGCATTACTTCCGCTAACAGCTGCTGAGAAAAAAACTACTTCCGCTCTGTGGAGTCAGCCTTCAAAATAAAGACACACACACACACACACACACAAAGAACAAAGAAAAACGTAAAATGTTTTTACGTTTTGCAGGTTTTTTTTCTTGTAAATAGTAACATACAACAACAACAACAACAATAATAATAATAATAATAATAACTGGAAGAATATCACTGTTTGGATCGTTCCTTTCATTCTTCACTTTATGAACATCCAGTGTCTTTCAGTGAACTTCTCTCTGTAATGAAGATGATTAAGTAGAGCAGCGCTATAACCCAGATTAATGTTAATGTGATCAAAATGAACGACTCTTTAAGGATTTAATGTCTGAGTTATTAGTTTTTTATTTATTTTCTTATTTTATTTTTCGCCTTTCTAACTTTAACCAAACAAGATTTCAAAAGAGAAAATAGTTTCACATTCTGCACTGTGGAAGAGTTTCTATTCAACGTTTTCCTTCCACATCAAATGATAATGAGTTAAGATTCTGTTTGCATATAAGAAACAAACATCAAACAGCATCTCTGAAGAAAAGAGAAAATGGTCGAACTATCCTCACTTGGAAACCTAAAAGGAAATCTGTGGTCTAGAACTTATCGTTCCATGCTTTTATTGTGAAAGTCTAGGGTGAGAGTACCCGGAAGTGTGTCTGAATAGGAGGAGACGTTCAGGATCCTCGGTGAATCGTTGGACCTGTCCGTCGGGTCGCTGTCTCTGTCAGTCTGTCCGTCTGTCCGTCTGTTTAAAGTGTTGTTTTGTGTTCGTGTTGAAGAGGAGAAGCTTTAATCCACCTGAAGCTTTGTGAAGACCCGGACCCTGAGAGGAGACTTCAGGACCTCCTGTGGAGACTCATGACGGAGTGAGTCCACTCTGAAACTCTTCACTCGGAGCCTCCTGCTGAACTTTCTCTCTGTGAACTTTGACCTGACGCGTTCAGCTGCTGTTTAAGAAGTTTTCCAGCTGCGTGTCTTTAGCCGTGTTTGTCCTCAGAAGTCCTCTGAGTGTGACCTTTGACCCCTGATAAAGCTCTGCTCAGACTTCCTGTTTACCCTCTTAATGTGCAGCTCACAGACTAAGTAACATTCAGGTTCCGATGCTCTGAGGAGTAGAGGAGCTGCTCTGGTTGCACATCATGAATCCTCACACCCTGTCCCTGAGGGCGCTGCTCATCCTGGGCCTGTGGCACACCGGGAGAAGAAGCTCAGCCTCTGCTCCAGGTCTGCAGGATCCTCCCAGAAAGATCGGTAAGAGCGTCTCAGGGTGACGTGGAAACACAAACACGTTACTACACACATATTTTATTCCTTTGTTTTCACAGCACGAACAAAAGAGGAGCTCAGCTCAGCGATAGAGCTCACAGACAAAACAAACAAACAGACATGTAAACATGTAAACAAACAAACATATAAACATGTCAACATGTAAACAAACAATATGTCAACATGTAAACAAACAAACATGTAAACATGTCAACATGTAAAAAACAGACATGTAAACATGTCAACAAACAGACAGACATGTCAACATGTAAACAAACAAACATGTCAACATGTCAAAAACAGACATGTAAACATGTCAACAAACAGACAGACATGTCAACATGTAAACAAACAAACATGTAGACATGTAAACATGTCAACAAACAAACATGTAAACATGTCAACATGTAAACAAACAAAATGTCAACATGTAAACAAACAAAAATGTAAACAAACAAAAATGTAAACATGTCAACATGTAAACAAACAAAATGTCAACATGTAAACAAACAAAAATGTAAACAAACAAAAATGTAAACATGTCAACATGTAAACAAACAAAATGTCAACATGTAAACAAACAAAAATGTAAACAAACAAAAATGTAAACATGTCAACATGTAAACAAACAAAATGTCAACATGTAAACAAACAAAAATGTCAACATGTAAACAAACAGACATGTCAACATGTAAACAAACAGACATGTCAACATGTAAACAAACAGACATGTAAACAAACAAAAATGTAAACATGTAAACAAACAGACATGTCAACATGTAAACAAACAGACATGTAAACAACAAAAATGTAAACATGTCAACATGTTATCAAACAGACATGTAAACAAACAGACATGTCAACATGTAAACAAACAGACATGTCAACATGTCAACAAACAGACATGTCAACATGTAAACACATTGAAGTGAATCAGCTCCTCAACACTTCAGATGGTTTTACACAGTGAAATCAAATGTTAGCTAACACATGCTAATGTCTCTGGAGAGTACTTCCTGTTCAGCGTTCTCCTCGCCGTTCCCTCACAGCGGTGGTCGGAGCCGGCATCGGCGGCACAGCTACGGCGTTTTACCTGAGGCAGGAGTTTGGACCTGGGGTGAAGATTGACGTGTTTGAACCCGGACCTGTTGGAGGGCGACTGGCCACGGTGAAGATGGGAGAGTTTGAGTACGAGACAGGCGGCGCCGTGATCCACCCTCTGAACCTTCACATGAAGCAGTTCATAGAGAAGCTGGGTAAGGAGCAGATCTGAGGGGACACGGAGCGAGGGCGAGTGATTGAAGCCGTCATCAGTGAGCGTGTGCAGCGTGTGCTTCTGATCCCCTCAGGTATTCCTCCCAGGAAGGACGTCCCCTCCAAGATGGCGATCTTTGATGGAAGGGAGCTCACGTTTGAAGAGAGCGACTGGTTCATCGTAAACTTCATACGCCTGCTCTGGAGATACGGCTTCAGCTTCCTTCGAATGCAGATGTGGGTGGAGAGTGTTTTAGACAAGTTCATGAGGTGAGGAAGAGAAGACGCCGTCATGACCTCTGACCTCAGACACAGCTCCGTGTCTCTTCTCTGGTTCCTGTTTTCACGGCGCTCTGATTTACAGGATCTATCAGTACCAGCAGTACGGTTACTCTTTCACCTCCGTGGAGAGGCTCCTGCACGCCATGGGCGGCGATGACTTCCTCACCCTGATGAATCAGACCCTGGAGGAGACCATGAGGAGCGAGGGCTTCTCTCAGGTCTTCATCAACGAGATCGTGGCCCCCATCACCCGCGTCAACTACGGACAGAGTGTTCGCATCGATGCCTTCGTGGGTAAGAGTCAGTTTGACGGACAAGGGTTGACTTGAAAGGGGTCTCACACACACACACACACACACACACACACACACACACACACACACACACTGCTAAAACTGAAATCTAAGCAGGTGTTTTTATACCCCGTATGATCCACTTTCACCTGAAGAGTCCAGAAACACGTCTCAGTAAAATCTGCAGGTGAAGTTTCTTGAGGTCAGAGAAGCGTCTCAGTGGAACTGGGTGTTCTTGTGGTCTTGTGGTCTTGCAGGGGCCGTGTCCTTAGCTGGAGCAGACTCGGGTCTGTGGGCCGTGGATGGTGGCAATAAGAAAGTGTGCTCTGGACTTCTGTACCACAGTAAGAGCGAGCTCATCCCTGCCAGAGTCACGTCCATTTCCATCAAGGTGCGGCCTACAAAGACAGGTGAGGTCCCTCCATCGTCTGTCAGAGATGGAGCGCTCCTTTGAAGCTCTGTAAACTCTGTAAAGTCTTTAGAGTCTTTTCCTTCCTCACTCTCAGGTCCCACTTCCACCTTCTACGAGGTGAACTATGTGGATGAGTCGGGCTCAGCACACGCTCTGTACGACATCGTGGTGATAGCGGCCCCGCTCCATCAGGGTAAATCTGACATCACCTTCTCGGGCTTCTCCCCTCCCATCCCGTCTCACTACCCGGGGAGGTACCATCAAACCGTTTCCACTCTGGTCCACGGCGTGCTGAACACGTCCTACCTCGGGACCTCCGAGCCCCCCTCAGAGTTCAGCGTGTCCGAAATCCTCACCACAGACTCCAAGGACTTGGTCATCAACAGCCTGAGCTCCATCGACCCCGTTCACATCCCGCCTGGCTACAAACGCCCTCCTGCCAGCCAGACCAAAGTCTGGAAGGTGTTCTCCCCTCAGCCGCTGTCCCAGGAGCAGCTGAAGGACATCTTCCTCTCCTGGGACTCTGTGTCAGAGACCCGTTGGCTGGCTTATCCTTCTTACCGCCCTCCTCACAGGAAGACGCCACCTTTCATTCTCCACGACAGGATGTACTACCTCAGCACTGTGGAGTGGGCTGCCAGCGCCATGGAGATGAGCGCCATCTCCGCCAGGAACGTGGCCCTGCTGGCACACCACCACTGGCACCGTCAGGTCGGAAAGATCAACCAGGAGGATCTGCACACGCGGCTCAGAGGAGAGCTCTGAGGACCGGACGTGAGGACCGGACGTGAGGACCGGACGTGAGAGCACCGAAAGAAGCACAAACAGGTTCTCAGGATTCACCAGCTGCACTGCAGAAACTCTGTCAGCTCCTCTCCTCCAGACGTCTGCACGAGCCTCACACACACACACACAGCTCCTCTCCTCCAGACGTCTGCACGAGCCTCACACACACACACACAGCTCCTCTCCTCCAGACGTCTGCAGGAGCCTCACACACACACAGCTCCTCTCCTCCAGACGTCTGCACGAGCCTCACACACTCACTCAGCTCCTCTCCTCCAGACGTCTGCAGGAGCCTCACACACACACTCAGCTCCTCTCCTCCAGACGTCTGCAGGAGCCTCACACACACACACTCAGCTCCTCTCCTCCAGACGTCTGCAGGAGCCTCACACACACACACTCAGCTCCACTCCTCCAGAGAGGAGCCTTTGTTGCACTGATCTCTGATCCTCACTGTGAGCCCTGCTGCACTCCTCCATGTTTCTGTAGAACTTGATATTTGTGGCTTTTTAAGGAGCCTCGGGCTGGACTCAGACCTGGGTCGGCCTCATGGGGGCACAAACAGAACCTCTTCCTCAGTTTTTGTTTCTAAAGATGTCCTTCACACTGACTCTGACTCTCTCCTCTCTGACCCTCGTCCTCCTCAGCAGTCTGTGATGCTCTGAGTGAGTCCTGAATCAGGTTTATTGTAATCTGAAGAAGTTTAAAGGTCTAATCCCACTGATGTTTGGAGGTGTTTGTGTTCTGCTGTTGATAATCTGACTGTGCCTTAAAACAGAAAGTGTCCCTATGATTCAAACATGGTTTTTATCCGTCTTCATCTTTCATGTGTCTGAAAACAATGTTTGTATCAGCTGCAGACTTCAGTATTTTTCTACCTTTAGCTTCTTTTTAGCAACAGACTCGTTGACGTGCTGAATGTTCATGACGCACCTGTCGATCTGTATTTTTCTAAACCTTTAATGTTTTTTTTTCCTTCAGAAGTTTCCTGTTTGTGAATCTATGTGAGGACATGATCCAAAAATAACAGAGAATAAAAGTCTGATTTTTCCCATGATGCCACGCTGGTTCAGCTCCACCAGCAGAAATAAAAACGAGTCTTTAATAACACATCTGGTTTTTGATTGTTTTATTTTCACAGATCACTGACGGCCTCTCAACCTGTTTGTTTTGTCTGAGTTCAGACTGAAGTTAAACTGCTCCTGCTCCAAATCTAAAAAATATTCTTCCTGTTGAGTCAAATATTGAATTAAAGCTCCTGTGAGGAACTTTGTTAGTGTTGATTTTGGCGCCCCCTGTGGACAAAGAGTTCCTTCCTCTTCATGGATCAGCTGTGGAACATTGTTGGGTTATGACCTCGTCTCTCGTGGGAGTGTTGAGGATCTGAATGAGTTTTTAATGCTGTAAGTCCGGGTTGGGGTTTCTGGTCTTTCTGCAGCCAGACTCTGCTGGACTCTCCATCAACCTCCACATCAGCTTCATCTTTTTTAAAACCAGGTGTTGCCCCTTGGTTTGAGCCTCACCTTCACCAGGTAAATTTTCCATACAGGTTCATTCATGTTCTGTTTGAGAAGTATAAACCCACCTCCATCTTTAATCATGAGCTCAGGGGTTCATGAGGCAGAGGATGGAGACCCCCCGCTGAGGGAGCAGGACCAGCAGGACCAGCAGGACCAACAGGACCAGCAGGACCAACAGGACCAACAGGACCAGCAGGACGATACAAAAACGAAGAAAGAAAAAGGCCTGAGGTCCTGAATTTATCTGAGCTCATATCTCTGTTTCCCAGGTGAATCTTCCTCCTCTGATCCGTCCTGGATCCTCGGGGGGTCTTCAACAAAGAAATGTGTTAAAACAAGTCAAACATCTTGTGACTGCATGTTTTTAAATCAGAGTTCAGCTCTGTTTTTCTTCACATGTTTTAAGAATGGGTGAAATATGCAGTTATTAACAGCTTGAAGAGGCTTTTGGAGTCCTGACCCCCCCCCCTGTGTGAAGCAGAGCATGAGCTCACCTGTCACAGCAGCAGCTGCTCGGCTCAGCAGGTGAAGACTGAGAGGAGGATGTTTCAAACACATCAGAAAGACGTAGATTCAGAGAACCTGATGAAGCTACGCTGCTCGTTTTCTGACTGTTTCAGTTTCAGAGGGTTTTATTTTCATCCTTTGACGTCTTTGATCCAGATTTGTCTGCTCTGAGGGGCCGTTGGGTAAAGTGTTCCTCTGTTGATGGATTGTCTTCCTGAGGGACATTGTGACAGCCGGGATGTGTGAAGCCAGGAACAGGAAATAAACAATGTTTCATTCAAACTCAAGCAGAAGCATTTTTTGTTTTGTTTTGTTTTATAAATCAGACACAAAGTGACCCAAATAAAAGCCCGTGTGACTGCAGAGCTCACAATGAGGCCCATTGAGGGCCTGAATAAGGATCCGTCTGTGTGCCGATGTGACACCCAGCTGTCCCCTCAGGTAGGGAGGGACAATGGTCCCAGAGCCGCCTGTCCATGGGGCGCATGTGATGATACAGAAGATATAAGAGAGCCATGAATCAACAGCAGCTCACAGTTCTGAGGGACACCCACAAAGAACCTTCCAGCAAAGCCCAGCAGCAGCCAAGATGAGGTTTCTCGTGCCGCTCTTCGTTTTCCTCGCTGTGGCAGCGTTTCACTCCGGTAAGACACGAAAACTCTGAAGCCTGAGAGCCCGAGGCAGCGCTCAGCATCTGATGATTCTTTATGTTTGTGCTGTTTAACCCTACACTGCAGAGCTGAAACATGTTAACATGAAGCTGAGCTGAAACATGCTAACATGAAGCAGAGCTGAAACATGCTTACATGAAGCAGAGCTGAAACATGCTAACATGAAGCAGAGCTGAAACATGCTAACATGAAGCAGAGCTGAAACATGCTAACACCCCTCAGAGCTGAAACATGCTTACATGAGGCAGAGCTGAAACATGCTAACATGAAGCAGAACTGAAACTTGCTAACATGACGCAGAGCTGAAACATGCTTACATGAAGCAGAGCTGAAACATGCTAACATGAAGCAGAACTGAAACTTGCTAACATGACGCAGTGCTGAAACATGCTAACATGAAGCAGAGCTGAAACTTGCTAACATGACGCAGTGCTGAAACATGCTAACATGAAGAGGAGCTGAAACATGCTAACATGAATCAGAGCTGAAACATGCTAACATCACGCAGAGCTGAAACATGCTAACATGCGTCATAGCTGAAACATGCTAACATGAGTCATAGCTGAAACATGCTAACATGAATCAGAGCTGAAACTTGCTAACATGACGCAGAGCTGAAACATGCTTACATGAAGCAGAGCTGAAACATGCTAACATGAAGAGGAGCTGAAACATGCTAACATGAGTCATAGCTGAAACATGCTTACATGAAGCAGAGCTGAACCATGCTAACATGAGTCATAGCTGAAACATGCTAACATGAAGCAGAGTGTGTGTTTCTGTCTGAAGTTTGACTCCTGCTCTCCTGATGACTCACAGCTCTCTCAGCGTCTCTGGAGTCTGCAGAGAAAGAGGAGGCTGAGGAGAGGAAGGGTGAGAAAAACAACAATGAATCAAACATAATGACGCCTTCACGCCTCAGAGAGGGTATAACACACTTCAAATCTCTCTCTCTCTCTCTCTCTCTCTCTCTCTCATGCAGATGGGCTCACTAAACTGCAGGAAATAGGTTCTGTTACATTTTCATCCTTCATGTTTGATGCATCTTGTTTTGGTGTTGGCTCAGACATTTTTGCCCTTTTGTTTCTGTTTCATGATATTTCTTCAACAAGCCGCCAACTTCACCTGTTAGAACTGCATCTCTACATTCTACATTCCATCTCTGTACTCTCTCATTTCATCTCAACTTTTCATCTTGACATTTTAACTCTACATTTCATCTCTACTTTACATCTCTTCATTCCATATCTACATTTCATCTCGAAATAACATCTCTATACTCTCTCCAGTTCATCTCTACATTTGATGTCAACATTTCATCTCTACTTTACATCTCTACATTTCTTTAACTGATGTTTTTATGGTGGGATGTTTTGTCTGTTCCGTTTTAACCTTTCAGATCAGGTGGAGTTTGAAGCCGCTCAGAAGAACGAGGCGGCTCAGGTCAACGGTAAGATTGATGAAAGTCTGCTGGGAAAATATTTACTCATCACTCAATATGACTCAACATGAGCCACATTCAGCTGACCAGTCCAGAAACACGTCTTATTTCAGGATATTTCAGACAAACATCAGCTCTGAATCCTGACATGTAAATATAAATCTGCCGATGGGATCAGAAAAACTGACTCGTCAGGTTTCTTGAAATGAGACAAATGTCTCAATACGAGGACAGTTTTTTTTTTTTTCTTAGCTCACTGGAGACAGAGGATGGACAGGTGTGTGAAGAACAGAGTGTAAACATTTTCAATCTCTTTGAAATTTTCCTTTAAGTCACTGAAGAGCAGAGCGAGGACACCCGCTACGGTAAGACCAACCATGTGACCTTTGACCTCATTCAAAAATAAAAACCATCCGATGATCAGACGAGGTTGAATCTGTCAAATGTCTGTCATACAGAAGCTGCTCAGGATGGATCAGGTGAGTCCTGCACACACACACACACACACACACACACACACACACACACACACACACATACAGCAGGTTGTGTTTGAAAATCACGTGTTGAAATGTTTCCTGCAGTGGAGGGACGTGTCGAAGCTGACAAGGACATCACAGGTGTGTCAGAAACGTCCTCCTGCTATCAGCATGTGCCCTCTGTGTGTGTGTGTGTGTGTGTGTGTGTGTGTGTGTGAGTGTGTGAGTGATGGTCACCATTATGTAACAGTGTCATCCTCCTCCAGCAGGGGGAGGAGCCAGCTCTGACGCGGCAGCACGTGGGGGTAAGAGAGGATTTGCTGTTCCAGGATCGGCCTGTAGATGGCCTCAAAGGACATTTCAGAAACCTTCAGGTCAGGAGCAGCTGCCCTGAAATTCACAGTCATGTGACTGAGTTTCTCTCCCACAGGGTCCTCAGAGTCCTCACAGTCCTCTGAGTCCTCTGAGGAGGCAGAGGGTGAGTTCAGGACTTTATTTTGGACATTAAAGTTAAAGTTCATCTTTTACCAACAGTTTCCTCTTTTCTCTTATTGACAGGAAGAAAAAAACGAGGTACGTTTTTCTACATCTGCACTGAAGCACAAAATGAACAATCACACAAACACAAACCAAGATGATCCTGTTAGAACAGGCTGACCTCTAAGTAAAGATTTTTATAGATGAGATTAGATTAGATTAGATTAGATTAGATTAGAGTTTTAAAACCATTGACTGTGTTTAATTTGTTTAATATCTGCTCCTCTCAGAGCACCACGAGTCAGAGACTGTGAGCAGCTCAGGTAAGATCGACTTCATCCAATCAGTGCCATTTACATCCCAGCAAATCAAACATATCAATACATAATAAAACTAACGGTAAAATATATTTCTGTATGAAGCCAAGAGTCCTGCTCATTGATCTGATTTCATATTAATAAAAATAATTGAACAGATTCATTTAAAGAATCTTGAACTCTGTAAAAACATCATGTGTCGTCTGTTCCTGCTTCCTAAAATGAAACTTTACCATCAAATAGAATCATTGAAATCCTTCAGAAATGTCACATTCTGACATGTTTGTGTTCCTCCTGATCCCAACTAGACTTTAAGTTTATTCACTTTAAAACAGATCAAATCAGTTCAGTATAAACTCAGTCTTTAGTGGTGTCCCTGGTTCTGACTCAGTCCTGTTACCCTAACACCCCCCCCCCCCCCCCCCCTCTGAAACATGTGGAATATTCCAGGTGTCACATGGTCCACAGGAAGTAGCATCATTCAGATCCTCTGCAGGACTGAGAAACATGAAACATCTTCAGCTCAGGAAGCTTGAAAACATGAAACAGTGGAACGGCCCAAATAAAGCTTTAATAAAACTCTTCTTCTCTCTTTACTTGTTGTAATGTCCCTTTTTCTCTGTTTCTCTGTAGATGAAGGAAGTCATGATTCAACTAAGGAGGAAGGTGAAAACAGCTGCACCACAGAAAATCACACCTCTGTTCAGCCGTGACCCAGATTATCTGAGTCCAGGTGGTGATAAACATTTCTTGAGGCGGACTAAAAGAACCTGCTGAGGCACGATGTGGTGAAGTGTCTGCTGCACGCCGTGTGAAAGTCAAATTGTAGGTTATGCAATAAAGAGCAAAAACAGAGGCGGTCAGGGCCGGTCTGATCCAGATTTAGAGTTAAAACAGTTTATGGGTCGGGCGCAGCAAACAGTGAAGTAAAACAGCTCGCAGCTTGTAAAAGAAAAAAACAAAAACAAAAAGACGTCGAGGTTTTTGTCCCCGCAGTGATGACCCCAGTTTTTAGAACCTGTTTTTAAGTCACCACAGTTTACTGCTTTGACCTGGAAAATAAGAGGCTTTGTTTGTAGGAGCGCAGTCGTCCTTGTGTGTGAATAAATCTGGGACAAAAATCCAGGACACTCTGAGGCCTCCGTCCCTCAGGTGCTTATTGTGCTTGATTTATACTGTATCATCTGCTCCTGGTTATTTCAGGAGCCAAGGATGCTGCGTCCTGCCCTGAAAGATGCAGAAAGTTTAAGATGTGAGCAGAGAACTCTGAGCTGAGGTCAGAGGGACTGAGTGAGGAGCTGCAGAGGACGAGCGTCCTGCTGCGCTGCGCTGAAAAGAGCAAACTAACAGCGAAGCAGTAAAACAGAGTTCTTCAGGGGATCTTTAATATACAGCAGAAAAAGGCTGCAACACACTGCAGCAGCCGTTCATCAGCACCTGCACAGGAGGGCCGAGTCACATCAGGAGAGCAGAGAGAGAGAGAGAGAGAGAGACCGAGAGAGCGAGAGAGCGAGATGTGATTCATTCAGTCTGGAAAAACACTGAACTGTTGTGTGTGTATCATGTAAAGCTTGTGTAAAGGAGTCCTGTGTGTGTGTGTGTGTGTGTGTGTGTGTGTATCGCGTCACAGATCCAGATGACTGAGCAGCTCTGCAGCACGTGGATCCCGTCGCTCCCTCGTCACCTGATGCGCGAGCTACTTCGAGCTTCCTACGAATAAAAGGGACCCGTTACCTGTCACACCTGTCACACCTTCTGTAGACTCCTTAAAGGTTTTACCTGTCAGGACATTAAATACTTCTTCATGATGGAGTTCATGTTTATTCAATGAGTCCTTTTCTTCCAAAACGGTAACGAAAACAAACACAACACCTGTATTTTCCCATTTTTATTTTTCCATTTGTTTTTTTTTTTATCCACAAGTTTGATTTAAAGTATGTTGATGTGCATTAAAAAACAGAAAACCTCCTCTTTGGTACCTAAGGGAAAATAAAACGGTTAAGGCAACTACAGCATCTACAGGTCTGAAATGCATCAAGTACTGCAGCCAAACGACCACGCACCGCCGCATGCAGCTTCCGCCCCCCCTCAGTCAAACCAGGCCGGAGCCACTTCCAGGTTTTAGGTTCCTGTTCGTTCTAATTCAAAACCGTGATCAGCTTCTCAGGGCCGAGCGAGAGGAAAAACCAGAGCAACCCAAACAGCATGTAGGTGCACGCTCAGCCGACAGAAGCAGACAGGGAAGCAGCTGATGGGATGTAGAAACGTGAAGGCTGAAGCAGACCTAAAGCATTTAACCGCCGTGTACGACGCCATCAAGTGTTACAGGAAACTTAAGGTCTCATTGAGAGAGAAAGCTGACGATGTGTCGTTACGTTTCTCAAATTCAAGTCATGCAGAACACTCTGCAGGGATCAAACCGACCCGATCACTGAGCCCAACGATCAGGGTTCTGTTCAGTCCTGCTGTTAGTGGACCCACTGCACGCCAGTTTAGGTTCTTCAGTCAGTCATTCAGTGAGAGCAGCTGAAACCAGCCGTCTGCACTTCAACACCAGGGAGGGAAAAAAACATCCCAGTTAAAAGCATCAAAAAGAAGCTGAAAGATGAAAAACTTCATTGAACAAATACTCAGAACTGAGGAAACACAAACACACCGTAACCTGTTGATTTTTGTTTTTTTTTTACCTAAAATATTCTTTTTGCAACTACTTTACTTCCAGCATGTGATGTGACTGAAGAGTCACATCTGCAGAAAGGCTAATACTGCATGATGGTTGTTCATCGTGTCACTAACATGTAAAACAAATTAAAACAGCTCGCTCATATATACAGAAGGGAAAAGTAAAAAAATGGAAGAATGATAGAAAAAGAAATCAGTTGATGTTTTTCTTGATTAACTCTTTACAGAATGACAAAGTAAGTCAGGACAGAGAAATGCAAACTTCCCACAGGAAGTGAAGTGGCCCAGCTGGAACGAAGCAATGTCTAGGTTGAAAATGATGCAGCCAAGAACCACAGGCCCAGATCACAACTCATTCCAAACACCTTTTTTTTTTTTTTTTTTCTTTTTGCCTTTTTCTTCCAAAGTTGTTGGCTTGAGGTAAGCGATATATTTTGGCCTTCCACCTCCTCGTCTCCCCTCGTCTCTCCTCGTCTCTCCTCGGTGCGCGCCGGAGCGGTTTCTTCCTCCTCCCCTGCGTCGGGGTGCAGCTCAGTGCTCACAGGATGCCGTAGATGAAGATGGCCATGATGGCGGCGCTGATCAGGCCGGAGATGGGCACGGTCACGAACCAAGCCATGAAGATGTTCCTGAACAGACGCCAGTCCACCGCCTTTCTGGAGCGCAGCCATCCGACCGCGACCACGGAGCCCACCTGGAAACACGACAGGCGTTAGAGAAATCTCATCACCACGCTTCGTTTAAAACTTCAACCATCTGCATGCCCGAAAATGTTCCCGTCTCATAGAGGAGACAGTGAGTCATCATGTGACCAGCTCTGTTTACTCTGCTTCCCTCACGTCTGGTCCACTTCCCTGACCACAGAGTTTAACGGGCGTACCTTGCAGTGGGTGGTGGAAACAGGCAGGCCAATGTTGGAGGCGACCACGACAGTCAGGGCTGAAGCCAGCTCGATGCTGAAACCACTGCAGAGGAATAAAAACAAGTCATGACGCTCAGGTGGACGTGTCTGAGCATGCTCACTGCACTCAGATGTGGTTTTATGGAGGAACAGGTTCAGGACTGTCTGAGGACTCCATACCTTGAGGGGGTTATGGGAGTGAGGTCCTTCCCCATGGTCTGGATCACTCTGCGTCCCCACACCCAGAGCCCAGCACAGATGCCAACACCCCCGTACAGGAGAAGCCAAATGGGCGTGGGCGCGTTGGTCGTCACACTGCTGGTTTCATAAACCAGCCACAGCGCCACCAGTGGTCCGATGGCGTTACTGCAGAGGGAGGAGAGGGATCCGGGTTAGATTTCAACATGAGGGAGAAAAACAAACGCATCGCTTCAAAAACCAACCCTCTCTGCATACCTGACGTCATTTCCTCCATGAGCAAAGGATCCGAAGCAGGCGGTGAGGATCTGGAGGAACTGGAACAGAGTCGAGACCTCGGGCTTGTCCGCCTCAAGCCTGTCGTCATCCAGCGAGCTTTGGCTGCTTCCTGCGTCCTCCTTCCCCAAGTCCAGAGCCACCTCCCCTTCCCCGAGACCTTCAGGAGTGGTGTTCTCGGCCACGGCGTTGCAGTAGCTGGTGTAGCTGTCCATGCGCACTCGCTTCTTCTCCTGACCGCCTGGACCCTTCTCGCTGTCCTCGCTGGCCCGGAAGTCTGCGTCCTTGTGCTTGAAGTCTCCGTGCATGCCGATGATGGCCATGGTGTAGGAGGTGTAGCTGTTGTTACGCCGGATGGGCCGGTCGCCCCCCTCACCCATACAGTCGCCCACCTTGGCCAGGTGGAGCTTGTGCAGCAGGTCTTTGTAGAGGCCGGAGTCTTTGTGCACGGTGTGGTACTGGCTGTAGCCGTTACTGGGGATCTGTGCGGGCCTGTTGGTGAACTGCGCCTGGTGGTGGTTGTTTGTGGAGCCGTAGCTGTGCTGGTTATTGTCCTGGTTGTTCAGCTGGACTTGTTTGGAGGCTGTAAACAGATAAAGGAACGTTTCTCTCTCTCTCTTTAATTTGATGTAGCGATGCAGCTTCAGTCACATCAGCGTACAGACTGCAGAGACCTTACCTTCATTGGTGCAGCTGTTGTCCGCGTCGTCACCATCTCCGATGTCAAACGCCACCTTGCGTTCCTTATTGTCAACCTCGTCCGAGTCTCCGATGTCAAATGCCACTCTGCGTTCCTCTGGGGCCGCCTGGGGCTGAGCGGAGGGGCTTTGATTGACAGCTGGGGTGGCAGACGTCGTCTCCTTGGAGCTCTGTTTGAGGATTGGACAGTGGGCCTCTTTCAGCTCCCTCTTCTCCATCAGGGGGCTCTCAGAGGGGCTGGCAGCCTTGAGATCTCCTGGTGGGGGAGGCGCTGAGTGAGATACTGCTTGGCTCGGGTCCAAACATATATACAGTGCAGCTCAGAAACACTAGAAGAGCACATGTGCTCCCTCTCAGCCCGAGCGGCGGGGAGTCTTCAGAGTTGCATAACCAGAGTCATAAAATCCTTTGTTCCATAAATGTAACTGAAGCTGCGTTCAAAGGTGAGCCGCTGCGTTCACAGGATCAGATGAATGGATTATTACCTTACAGGGAACATATTTACACTAAGACCAGCAGCTGAGGAGACCAGCGTGGATAAGACCCGACACATCCTCAGGCTTATGGGAGCTTTGTTTGTGTTTTTGAGGAGATAAGATACTTAAAGCCAATGTTTTCTGTTTGACAACCCCTGGTGTTGTCTGACTGGTTGGTCACATCGACTCCAGCTCCAACCAGTTCTGATGAGGCTGCATCCTTCTCCAAACACGCGCTGCACACGTCTCACTGATGCCTTGAGTCAACCTCAGCTTATTTTAGTCCAGGAGGTAAAGGCCAATTAAGAGGCTCACTTTGACCCAATTAGGCTGCTGGTCTGCTGGTCTGCTGGCTGGATGCTCACATGGATCACACCAGGTCAGATCCAACTCACTTCACCATGCAAGAACACGTCAGCTGGAAATCAAAGCAGCTGAATAAATATTTCACCCTCTATTTCCTCAAAACTCAGTCGTATCTGAGCTGCAACAAACAGAAACTTTTCCAGACCTTTGTTTTTCCTCTACGCTCTCTGTGGGTTTCAACACGTCAGTTATAGGCCTCTAAACCTTTTTATAAACCATAATGACCACAATCTGAGACCCAGCTCACATCCATGCAGGCCAAAAAAGACAGAACGCATGAAGGAAGATCGGAGCGCCGCAGGATAACTTTCAAAGTGTTTGAATTTATCGAGGGCTCCACTGAAACGCAGCCTGTAGGCGGGCTGGTCAGGTACTTTACTTCTCCCCAAAAATCAAAACATTTAAAAGTCAGACTGAAGTCTGAGATTTTTTTTAAAAGTTAAAAATATTTTTTAGACCTTTCTAAAATTGTATTTAAGATGTTTTACAAGAATTTAAGAGGATTTCAGACATTTTCAGACTTTTTGAGGACCCTGTGGACTCCCTGTGTTCTTAGAGGCTCAACACTGAGGCCTGTGCACTGCTTTGTGTCAGTGAGGACTCACAGCAAACCACTTGATAAAAAGCATTGTAACATGAACAACAGAGTGACCTATAAAGCTTTTATGACGGATCATCGCTCCCCTCAGCCTGGAACACTCAGTAATCTGAGTTTTGGGATTTTAACATTAATCCAGGATTACAGAAGAAAAACTGCTGACAGTATTTGGAGATCAGCTTCCTCCAGTGACTCCATCATGACTTCATATCCCTTTAATCTCCATTTGCTGGGTTAATGGGGGCTCCCAGTCTGAATGGTCACAGTAGGCTTACTTGACCTCACCTGTCATGAAGCTTAAAGTAAGGTCACCAACATCTCTGTGGTCACAACCTGACGGCGAAGGACTCGTATGTTTCAGTCAGAAGGCTTACCCTCAATCTTCTTCTTGAGGCGAGGACAGACGATGAACCAGACCACCACGGCGGTCAGCAGAGACAGACCCAATGAGATGAGCAGGGTGCCCCACCAAGGAACCTTGTCAAATCCAAGCACTTAGAGATGGCCAGGTACAAAGGACAGAAACACACACACACACACAAGAGAGAGAGAGAGAGGGGAGAAAAAAGCAGTTTTAAAAAACAAGGCAGCAGCTGCTACCTCTGACAAAACTAACAGAGGAGGTTTAAGAAACTCTAAACTGTGGAAAATAATAAATGTTAGAAATCTAACAGAAAACATTTAAACCACATGTTAGAAAAATGATCACTGATTGAATTAACGCTCCTTCTGATCGTCGTCCTGTAGCTCTACAGTCACACTTGCCTGCATTGCATCACTGTGCCACATACTGGTGGAACACGGACGGCATGTGTACCCCACAATGTCAACAGTTACGTAACAGCCGACAGGTGAAAGAGCAGAAATGTCACCATGACCCCAACATGCCCCGCCAACATCACACGTGGACAATGAGCACCTTAAAAGGCCACGCTGCTGGAGGAGAACAGGGACAGAAAGGGGGGGGCGGGGGTCGCTCCTTGGGGCTGTTTGCTGTAGCAATAATGAAACGCTTCTGCCAAGACTGCAGCAAAGCTGGTGCAGCAGAGGCTGATATAATGCAGCACATGCTGGCAGAACGAGACTATCTACATTCCCCCGGGGACGCAGGCGTCGTCTTCAAAGCAGGATGCAAGTCAGCGGTGTGTTAGGGAGAAAACAACAACAACAACAAGAGCAACTAGAAACTCCAACAGCGGCGCTCTAGGAGAGGTGACCTTGGCCCTGCGTGATGACAAACAAACAACGCTTCATCAGCTCGGGACGGTTTGGGAAGTTCGAGATAAGAAAGGGAAAAGAGAAGCCAAGGCTGCTCGATAAGTGTCTCGGTCACTGTGCTCATTTAAGGGCAGAGTCCACGGTGCACGCTCTCCACTGAGTCACGCTGCAGCATGAGACTGCAGAGCACCCCACTGATGTTTATTCAGTTATGCAATGGAAGCTGACTCCCTTCAGGACTGGAGAGACATGAGGGGGGGGGGGGGGGGGCAGGCAGCTCCCTAACAGCCGAGTCTTTCACAGAAGTACAGTGGCTAAGATGAAGTGAGACATCCAGAGACAGGTGTGACTCAGTGAGACATCCAGAGACAGGTGTGACTCCGTGAGACATCCAGAGACAGGTGTGACTCAGTGAGACATCCCTGTGCAGTGTCAGTCCACAGGATCCAACAACACCGTAACCCACAAAGAGCCTGACGGAGCCCACATCAACACTCTTTGTCACAGCGACTCGTTTGTGGGTAACTTCCTACTAAATATAACAGAGAGGGTTTGAGACGTAGCCTGGGTCTGGCAGTCTGATAAACACTCCCACACAACGGGCTGAGCTTATACCACAGCCATGCAGTGGGATGAAGAGGACTGCACAGGAAACTGAGTCCAACCACGGCTGCGGTCCACAGCCCCTCCCTGAAACCTCTGTATCCTGTTGGCTACATTACACAACACGGCCTGGGCCCATGTGCACGTCCAGTCATAGCGCCAACGGGACCATCAGTCTGACTGGACCGTTAGGGAACGGCCCATTTGGTCGTAGCGTTAGCCGCATGCACGACTGCAAATAAGCATCCAGTTAACCAACTGCACCATAAACGCCAGGGCAGGTGCAGGACGTCATACCACGGGGGAACTTTCTGGAAAACCTCTAGCTAATAAATTTTGAATCAAAGTGCCTACTACACATAAACAGAGCTGAAGATGGGGGGGGGGGGGGGGGGGGTAACTGTGTGACTGAAAAAAGGTCAAGAAGACTTTTTCAGCAGGAAAAAAATAAATTCTATTAAAGTATCCAGGACGATCAAACAGCTGTTATCAGAGAGTCAATGGCCAAGATAAAGATCCTGAACAGCGTGAGTGTGTGTGGTGTTTCCAGAGAAGAGCTCAAAAATCAAATCAGCAACATGAAAGCTGCTCTGAGGAACAAGCAGCGCAGCAGTGCCCCAGAAAGTCCACGAATAACTCCACAAGCAGCTGTTTGATCAACTCCAACGTTTCACCACACACATCCTGAAGGACCCAGACGCAGAGGAGCAAAGAGCCGAGCTCACTTCACAAACTGACGGCAGCGAGCCTTGCTGGTCTGAGACTTGGACTTCCTCCTTTATCCCATCTGTTCCCTGAAACATGTCTCCTAAATCTAAACTCACCGTTGAGCTCCACATCATCATACTGTTCCAAAGGACTCTTTGGATCCCTAAACATCCTGTGTCTTTGTACATTTCGTCTTAGACTGTAACTTATGGTTTGACGTCCGCCATCTTTATAACATCTAAAAAGGTGTCGCAATCCTGCCGTTAGCTCCTGTAACAGTGGGGTCTACCTCCACCAAATTTAATGTTGAAGCGTTAACATGTTCATGCTGCTAACCCAATACGCTTTTCAGCATTAATACAAACAGTCCCTTTTCATCGCTAATGGCTGGACGTGCATACGGACCCAGATGCCCAACGTCAGTTCCAAAGACGCTTAAAGAAGAAGTTTGAGTCACTGTTGTTGGTAACCTTTGGTTAATTATTCACTCCTACATCAAGAATCAAAGCACTTACCAAGAGTATTAGGATTAAGACAGAGCTCCATTAAGCATCTGCACTGAAGTGAGGTCCAAGCCCAACCACACAATCAGTGTTTATCACCACAACGGTTGGCTCTGAAGACACCACACTTCCTGTTTCAGGGACAATGGCTCAGGCTAAATGTGTCAGGTAGAGTGACACGTGAGAATCAGGTTTGTATTTCTGATTGTTTAGGGTCCCCTGAGCAACCAACGCCGGTGGGTGTCTGTGTCCAACAACGAGTACTGAAGTGAGTCAAATGAGGCTGGTGGGGGGTGAACTTAGAAACAAGAAAAATAAATGTTTAGAATTTCTCAGCATGGACAAAAGGAGAGCCACCAAATAAAAGAGAGAGAGTGGATCAGTTAAAAAATGTAAAAGTAAGTCTCATGTGCTTCTTGGTGGATTTCATTCAGCAGGGAGCGGAGCCTGACGCGGAGCGACAGCAGTTGTTGATTTGTAACGTGTCAAGAAGTCGCAGCAAACCTCATCCGTACAGGCTGCCAGCTGACCCTCAAATGCTTTGGCCAAAAGCATGCACTCACTGACTTGAGGTCTCTGGCACTGGTGTATATATTGAGTTAAGGAATGTGCTGTGGGATGCCTGGTGTCCAATCTCACCACTGTGATGGGATCTAGATTAGGGGACGCTGAGTCCTATCAGGAGACCAAACACACTGTACTCAGCTGGCAGCAGATAGTGCTTCTGCAGGAGGGTGAGTGTAACAGCCATATGAATCACATCCTACCAGCCAGTGTGGTGTAGTTTGTTAGGATCCAGAAATGAAGCCTGAAAGCACTGGAGCATGGCTGTAAGATGGTAAGCAGTTCTTGTTCAGCTGTTAAATTCTGAGCAGGCTGTGACTTTAAGCCCTGTTAAATGATGGCATGTGGAGTGGCTCAGTGTCCTCTCAGTGTTAAAGGATGAAGTGAGTTTGTTATGGAGTCAAAATGCAAGCTGGCACCTTTCTTAATGTGAGGTACCAAAGAACAGGTCCTCATGTACAGCGCACTGTGCTTTGGGAAGCCTCACACAGCTGTACACAATGTGCCTGACTAAGCAGGCTTATGGGCTATGCTGGATCTGCAAGTGATCTCCTCTGAGTGTGCTGCTGATGTGCCTGCACACATCAGTGCACCATATCTGGTCAAACTCTGGCCTGTAGCAGCCATTTACTGGCCCAGGCCAGCTAACATCTTGAAGTGCTAGGCCCTGCAGAGAGAAGAAAACAAAGGAGCAAAAGTTGCTCGTTTAATAAACAGATTCTGAGGGAAAAAAAGGTTTACAAGTATTTAGAGCATTACGCTAAAAAAGTCAGAGTGTCAACACATCTACGGACAGCCCCGTTACTTCTCTGTTCCTCCTTCATGTCTGAAGGACAGACAGTGACGTCAAGCGTTAGTCAAATCTTATTTCCATCTCCCTGTTGTGCTCCGCTCTAAGACTTCATTCCAGCTATGACCCACATACAACCACAGGCAAGACGGCCCCCAAAAAACACGTTAAAATAAACACAGCTTCTGTGAAAACGGTAAACACGGTCTGGTTCAGTCTGGAATACATGTGGGCATCCGGCTGTCTGAGGGAGCAGCTTATTTTAAACTGTGGCTGTGGGCAGGCATGCACAGCAAAATGAGTCAAACAACCATACTCACTCGGAGCTCCGGTGAACATGATGGAGAACAGGTTGATTCCCATGGTCATGGCATAAAAGACAGGAAGAGCCTTCAGTCCATTAGGCACGGGGTCTTTCTGTGGGGGAGACAAAAAACGGAGAATCAAATGTCTGCCCTGAAAATGAACCGTCCACACTTTGTTGTCTGATTACAGCTGATGACATAACAAGGGCACGGTGGTAATTTTAACCCGGCTTTGACATGAATAGGGAACTGCAGAGGACAGCAGTATCACTGATTCATTTCCTCTTTCTAATTTTGAGCATCGACTGGTAAAGCGTTTAAAATGACACAAAGCATCTGAAGCCCCTCGTCTCACTCAAAAACACAATCAATCCAAAGTTTGGACGCAGCCCTCTTACCTTTTGCAGGATGAACATGCGCACAAAGTAGAAAACAATCCCTGACATTATTCCAGACAGAAGAGGACTCAGGAACCAGGAGGCAACTGAAAATCGAGGGAACGGAAAATTAGCAGAAACATGAAATTTTGCAATTATGTGTGGGGAAACAAATCTGATCCGTCAGGTGGTTTCCCTGGTTGGGTGGTTTGGCTATTTAGCAACAAAGTGAACAGCTTCTTTGACTGGAAACGAGGATCATTTACACTCCTTTAGCCCCAACATTTGTTAGGGCCTGAACCTGTTTTTCTACAGATGATGAAGGTTCCAGTTTGTGTCAGCGTGGAAGATCTAAAAAGAAGTTAAACCTGAACCACAGCGTCTGATGAAATGTCCAGCTTAGGAAATGAGGAGTCTACTGATCATTCCTGTAACAAACATTTCCTCATACTTTACTGAAACACCCTGTTGGCTTATCAAATGTATTTTTCACCAGTCTGGACTGGATGACGCTGTGAAACCAACAGGGTCATGTATAACCGACTTACACATGACTGTTTTACATCGACGCTTCTCTGCACAGACAAAATAAAGGCTGGAATAATATGATAATGGTGCTTTCCTCGTCACACCCTGCCAGTCCATTAAAACAATCTGAGCTCCAAGCCAACCAAACAGAGAACATTTCTAGGTCAGGTTGTTGAGGTCACTTACCTATACGAAGGAGTTCAAGCCACTTAACTCCCTGCTGGCCTCTGGCAACCAGTGAGAAGCCAATAGTAGCACCAACAATGCAGTGTGTCCCAGAGATGGGAAGCTTAAGGAAGGAGGCAACCAGCTGCCACACAGCAGAACCTAACGACAGCAGGTGGGAAGATCTGAATCAGCTTCAGCTCTACAGTTTTACATACATTTACAGACTTGGAAATACAAGCTTCATTCACCTGGTTCAATAACCCCAGGTGTAATTATAGCCAAGATTAGCTGCCAGTACTCACCAAACATGGCACTGATGGATCCAGCCATCAACACCTGCTCAGTGCCATTGTACATGCCCACATCGATGATACCCTTGCGGATGGTTTCGCTCACTTTGGCACCAAGGAGAACAGAGCCCAGGGTCTCAAAAACCGTGGCCAGAATGCATGCCTGTCGCAAGGTGACCACCCCAGAGCCTACAGCTGTTCCGAATGAGTTGGCCACATCATTTGCACCCACGGAAAAGGCCAAAATGAATGCGATGATGAAGCCGATAATCAGCAGCCACAAGTACTCTGTGAGAGCAGAATCTATCCCCACTGTGCTGGTCGGGATTATTGCCGCGATAGTTGTTGAAACCATGATTGCAAATTTATGAGAAACTGTTTCACAATCTTAAAGGGACTAAATGTCTGACAAAATAGTGATTTCTTTAATGCTATATCTAAACAGCAGTTAGTGAAATTAAGAGGTAACTTTAAAATAAATAAACTTCTCTTCCCCACCTAATAGATAGGATTTAGCAGTGCAAACTTGTAATTTGTTTATCCGGTGCAGACCAGAAAACAGTTAAGGTAACCAGTGATAAAGTGTGGGCTTATTGCTATCCTGTAATTATACTAGGTCTGTTGATTTTGCTTTGGTGCTGTGCTATCAAGCAGAGTGAACAAACAGCCATGGTGCAAATGTAACTGCAGATGAGCAGGGGTACATTCTGAAAGACAGAAATGAGAAAAAAATGAATAAATGTGAACAAACCAAGAATAAAAATGATGATACACGAGTTTAAATCGATTAGTTAAGATTCTTTCCGGACTGAATTAGACTTTAAAAAACGAGAGGCGTGGTATAAAGAAATACTTGTTGCAGCGCTTGAACCGGAAGAAAGACCTCTAGCAGTCTCCTTCCCGATTGGAAGCCATGTTTTGTGTGTGTCGCAGGAAGAGATCGGAGGTTAAATGACACCAAGAGCCTTTGATATTACCAGGAAACATATCGGTGTCTGAGTTTACGACCGTTTATGTTATTTACTGCAGACCTTAAAGGCCGTCGAAGGGTAAAAAGTGCGTTATCTATCGGAGACGAGAAGCTCCGGTCCTGCCTGCGCACGTGTCGTCATCCATTCATAGAACACAGCAGTGAGCACGAGCTCCTGATGATGATCCCGCTCCACGGGACTGGTCAACAAAAGCAGCTTCGACACGAGCGGGAATAAGATTTTAATTTCACATTAATGCGTAAAGTAACCTCGTGTTTTATCGGGTTTGACTTTGTTTGCCGTAAGAGGGAGCGCAACCGGATGTTACTCAATATGGGAAACAAACGGCTGGGAGGACAGTCACCGTCGTGTGTGTGTGTGTGTGTGTGTGTGTGTGTGTGTGTGTGTCTATTTTAATGACCTGCCAAGTGTCGGTGCGTTGGACAGATGGTCAATCGTGCTGCCGTAAGCTCACTGTAACATACATACTAGTCCTATCTGAGAATAACCTAATGTCGGGCGAAGCCTTCATTAACTCAACGGCAGCTGGCGTGATCAGTCCTAATACTGAGTCAAACAATTATCAAGTATGTGTGTAAAATGGTGAACGAGTTTTTACCAACGTCACCCGTAATACCGACAGCTTTTCCCGTATGTCGCATGCGTAAAACAGTTCATCACCCCGGCTAACAATAGCATTCACGTAAAGAACGTTGGTTATGTCAACATTTAATACTACAACAGTAGACCCCTCGTTGTTCACTAATAAGAAACATGGCTGTTATTATTTAAGTGAAATGTGCTAAATTTGAGTACTTACCACACGCTGAAGTCTTCGGTCCGGTAAAGAATAGAGTTGCTAGCCAGTAAGCTAATTAACTTAGCGCGCGCACGGACTGATACGTTACGATAGCGCGCGCGGGATACTAAAAAAAAAATCCCACTAATTTTGAAATGTAGCGCCCAAAAAGCTGCCCGTGATATCGTAAAGTCACTACGTCAACACTCTCTCCAATCTAATCTGATATAAACTGAAATAATCGCGTCTTCTGTCATCCAGAACCGTCTCAGTTTGAATGAGTGTCCCGATGCCGCATGTGTGGAACTTGCTCGTGCCGGCTGAACAGAATAGAGGCTTTCTTGTTTTATTGGATACACCCTCCAGGAAGCTCCGCCCAGCTGTCAGCATCATCTCTGGCAACTGGGTGTGTGTTTTAGTGATCATGCGCTTAACGTATGGACGGAAGATCCTACTTCGTGTCAAACTCTTCTCATTTCTTTTTTTGTGTGCAGTCTTACACAGACCCTCCAAAGAAAATGAATCAAAGCCCGACGAACCCTTTAAGCTTAGCATGCAGAAATATAACAGATAAGGACACCTTGCTCTTACAGCCCTCTATACATTCTGTACCTGTATACTTACGTTGATCTGCACTTGTAGACACTCATATATTAACTTATATTCATTTAATATCTTCAGCACATTTACAGGTGTCGTAACCCACTGTGTTCTTAAGGTACTACACACCTTAGAGGGAGCCGTGCTTCTTTTCCTATTTTCCAAAGATGGCAGCATGTCCTCTTTTCATATTAATAATGCTAAAAACAAAATTATCCTCTCACTCACTTCAGAACTGTCACAACAGTCTCTAGAAACCTCTCACACATAGCATAGCCTGCACACACACACATGCAAATACACTTAACCAAAACCTCTCTAGGTAGAATAATGACATTTCTGAGAACATTATTTCATGTGAAAGAGGGTCTATAAAATAAAAGTTTTGGGGGAAAAAAACATGTCTTTGCTGAGGTGGTGTGGAAAACAATCTTTATCACTCTCACACCACGTGACGACAATCTCATGGGTCTCTCTCTCTCTCTCTCTCTCTCTCTCTCTCTCTCTCTCTCTCTCTCTCTCTCTCTCTCTCTCTCTCTCTCTCACACACACACACACACTCAAAAACAAACAAACAATAATAATAAAAAATAAAAAAGTTAAAGTGAAATCTCCCTAACCTATATACCTCCATACATGATTTCAACTGCATTTTGTCCTCATGTTAATTTATTTAATTATTTGTTTTATCTAAAGTTTCAGATCAGGGAAGTGTTGGCCAGTGAAAGTCCTAAACGTTAAAATGTGTCAAGATTTAATAAATATACATTTAAAATATTTCCACCATAACTGGTTAAATGTTTGCTAATACCCTGTTGCATATCGAATCACCAGGTTTATTAAAACAGTACTTCTTGGACAGACACTGAACTGATTTTTTAATTTGTATCATGAGCACTTTGGTTTAAATAATATAAGACATTTATTTTCTCTTTGATTTTATCAGAGGATTCAGTTCCAGGTAACTGCTTGAATCATTGCTCACATTTTGGTCATGTGACCTCCTTTTACGCAGGACAAATGTAAAAGATAAAGCACATCCATAACTACTGTTTTTATACTTCGTGTCAAAACAGCCCAGGAAAACATCCGGTGATGACGTGAACAGCATTAAGGATGACTAGTTATTCATTCAACTGCAACAGACCGGAAAAGTGACCAAAGTCACCTTGGAAAAAGTCTGTTTTATTTAGAGAGTCATAGTAGGATAAATGTATGAAGTGCCCACCAGACGTACGGTTAACAACATGTTTTGAAGTTATGTAACAGCAGCGAAGAAAACAGTGAGAAATCACCTAACCACAGTGAAGAGTGTTTATTTTAGTGGGATCATGCTGTAAAGTCAGCTCACATAATTACTATTTTATTACGCGCTGCTCACCCCCTCCATTGTCTCTCATTGCTTCCTACGTCACTTCTTTAAGGATCATGGAAATTTTCCACCTTCCCAGATCAGTGGGCATGGTTAGGGTTGAGCTTTATTTAATGTCTCTATTACAGAGATGTAAAAATAACAACAAAACTATAATTTAAACAGACAAACATCAAAAACAAAAACAAAATCTGTATTTCAAATCCCCAAACGCGAAAATAATCTCAATGTACGTTTGCACAATTTGATCACTCGTAATAACGACCCATGCTGTGACACCTGAAGGCATCATTTCATAAAAGAAGGAGTGGCGGCTGCATCTGTGTCAAATCACTAAATGGGAAGTTTAACCCTGGCATTTTTTTGAAAACATATTTTTAATATAGGTTTACATAATTTTTAAAGTCTCTAAGTTAACTACTTGAGCAAACACAGAAGTTACTCACAGTGCGCTTCGTTTACTCACGAATACGATCTGCTTACCGAGACTCAGTGACAAACTCTGGAAGACAAGACCCAGTAAACAATGATATGAAGGGGATATCAATGTCAAACGATAACTGGGATTTTATATTAACTGCTGTTTGATATAGCTTCCGGTCGTTCTGAATGGGCATAACACGGCATAACGTCGAACTATGCTGTTTTCGAACTGCATGATTACGTCATGTTATTACTTAATGTTCAAATCTTGTAAAAGACTATGAGAAAAAAAAAAAAAACTCATATCAATAAAGCCAACAGTTTCTGTGCTGCTGTTTATCTCCCCATAGAGCAGCCACAAACAAATAAAAATGAAGCTGTGATAGAAGCACATGATGGGCTCTCATGTTTCAGAGACACATGGTCACATGGTCGATGGTTCCTCAACTGCTAAGAACATAAACACAAATGACTTTAAGTGAATAAAAGCTCCATGTTGAATCAAAACACCCTCAAGGGATATTCATTTCAGGCCAACTCTAAAAACCTAATAACCTTTAAGATGATTGGTTAATACAGTTAAAGCTGATCAAAACCAGAGAGCCATAATCTCAAATGTAGATTTTTATTCAAATTCTTCATCACGCTCTGTCTGTCTCTTTTTCTATTTCTAAATATATTCCTCTTTTAAAGTATTATAACCCATCGGTAATTTCAACACGTTATCTTTTCTTTTTGAGGTAAAGAGCGACACCTAGCGTAAGGTGATGGGCCATCAAGGTTTTCTAATTAAAAAAAAAGAGATAAAAGTATAACAAAGTATTAGAGATCCTGCCTGTGACACTAACTGAGAAGAAATAAAGTCAGCATTTAAAGGTTTAAGACCTGCTCAGATAACATCTCCTGTAGAAAGCTCTACTAGAATCAGGTATTGTGGCAGGGAGAGTTTTATCATACACTCTATGGTAAAAGGACTGACTGTCAGGCCCTGTGTTACTGGACTGTAACAGGGCTCTTATAGGGTCCAACTATATAGCTGAATTTTAAATTTAGCATTTAAACATGGTATACTAAAATACTACGTAATTAAAGATGCATTCTTTTCACCGTGAAAGTTGAAAATTTTCATCCTCATTTTTTTTCTTAAACAAACTGTATTTAATTCGAGGAATAAAACAAGCTGAGAAGGGAAATAATGCAACTCGTGGTCATATAATGACCCAAAATGTGTTTTAATACAGATTTAAAGGAGGATAAATAATAAAAGATACCCTTTGCTCAGAAGTGTACATACTGTGTTGTGCTGTGCAGCACTTTAACATGTCTTTTGAACAAACAATCTGAGCTGTGGTGGTTCAGTGCAGTTTGAGCGGCATCGCTTGAGGGTGAAAGCTTTCTCTATTCAGTTTGCCGTAAATACTGATCCTGGACGAGATAAGAAAGGTGCTCACTTGCCTCTACCTGTGGCTAACCTGAGCGGCCAGGTCACAAAAGAACTGATCTGAGATCAGCCCAGGATCTTAAATACTCTACAGTCCATGGTAAGGACATGAAACCAGACAGACGCACATGCTGGTGCTTTGAGCAGCTTAATAAAAGACAGGCGTTCACTTTGACCAATCAAATTCGTCCTGTAGTACTCTATGACCAATCAGCGCTAGCTTGATGATTGTCAAGGCGGGACTTCCGAGTGGGTGTGCAGGAGACAGTAGGAAGAGGAGGTCAAATGCGCTGCTGAGAGTTTGAAAACGTGAGGCTGACTCCAGGAGAGACTCAGGTAGAAAGAGCTTCACTTCGTCCTTCAGCAGGAGAGCGAGAATTAGAGATTCGATAAAGTAGTAAGTGCAGTGGTGGGCAGCCGCGTCTTTGAGCTCTCACTTATTCAGAGCAGCAGAGATAATGTCAGCTAACAGTCAGTGCTAACCTTACATGTCGCGTGCTCGCTAACAGCTGAAGTACTAACGATACGAATCAGGTGATATTCAAATTCTGCAATCCGTTAATCTATGATAGAACATTAAAGGTGATACATGGTTCATCTACGCAGACCATTAGCTTTAGCTGTGATAACTGTTAGCTAGTCCGCTAGCTCCTGAACGTCGCTGGCCAAAAACCGTCTTTGGGAGCTCGTCACGGTCACAGCTGTCATGTTTCACTCTGTTCCCCGACGTCCGATTTGTGAGATCGGTGTGAGTACAATGAGGCTCCAAAGCGGCCGATCCTTCTGGCGCACTGTCGAGGAGGGCAGGGGAAGACTCGTGGACAGGAGCGTGGGCCTGCTGTTGTCCTGGATCCAAAGGGCAGGTGTTGGTGCCAGTGAGGCAGCGGGCTCTGGCCAAAAGAGGAAGGGCTTGCTCTCCATATTTGCGGACCATTGCAGCTTTGTGACTGGACAGAGGGTTCGACGAGCCTGTCAGATCGGAGAGCTCTACTCCAACCTGTACTCCGAGCGGACACGGTGGACTCTGGTTGGAAACATATGGCGCAGATTTCAGAGCAGGCATGCACCAAATGGCAGACTGTTCGCGGCCCTGGCAGGAGTCTTCATGTGGGAGAACGAGAAGATCAACGATGAGGAAATTCGCAGGTTTGGCCTCTTTCTTTGACAGTGTTTCTCATTCTGACATACTTCAGATCTTAACTGAGTTTAACACAAGTTTATCCATACAGAGTCTTTGTCCCCAGTCTTGTTGTGCAGCGCTTCATCTCATGGTTTTGTTTTTAGGACCTGTTAAGTCAGCCGAGCAGTTTACTAAACATCCTGTCCTGTTGTTTGCTCCCTTCTGAAGGTGTGGATTTGAGCTGGAGGCGCTGGAGGCAGCAAAAAGTGTCAACACACCCTCAGGGACAGCAGCAGGAAGTATGGAGCCTGGCTGGGAGGTTGTGATGGAGAGAAAAGACTTCAAAGTGTGGAAGCGGCCCATTCCCAACAGCCATCTCTATGAATACAGAGGTCAGAAACTGAGCTCACGTGTGACGCGTGCAGATAACTTCCAGGCGCTGGTGATTCTCTTGTTCTGATGAAGTTGATGAAGTTGATGAGGTTAGCAGTCTGTTTCCTTCTCTTTGGATTTCAGTGTTGGGCTCCTACAACGACGTCACCCCGAGGCAGTTTTTCAACGTGCAGGTACACACGTTTCAAATCTCCTCACTTGCTGCAAAAATTTCTGTCTAAAAGTTGTAAAAAATGTGTGGGGTAACTTTTTGATCAGGATAAGGAAACTGGTGTCATTGTATTTTTTTGTATGCCTCAGTTCTCAGACTGGTTCTGGAGGGTTTGTCATGGATTGTCCTCAGTGGTTTATGGCAGTCTGAGCAGCGGTTCTTTCACCCTGCAACTCTTTCGCAACCAACATATTTGCACTGCACGTGCCGAGCACAAAAGCATGGCTAACACTTAGCCTTTGAGCTATATTTAGCACCTTACCCTTGACTTCTACTTTCTCCTTTCCCCCAGTTGGACACTGAGTACAGGAAGAAGTGGGATTCTCTGGTGATCAAGCTTGAAGTGGTGGACAGAGACGTCAGCACAGGCTCAGAGGTCGTTTATTGGGCTACACAATTCCCCGTGAGTTTGTCTTCATTATTATTGTGCCTACGGGGTGTGGATTGGGGGGGGGGGGGGGTAGAGTCTCTGTACATGAGTCAAAGTCACTAAAGCACAGCAGAACAGAACAGAGCTTTTATTCTTCTCTCATCATCTTTAATCTCTCCTCACAGTACCCCATGTACTCCAGAGACTACGTGTACGTGCGTCGCTATGATGTTGATGTGGAGAACAACCTGATGGTCCTGGTATCCAGGTGGGTCTTCAGGTGATAGCCAGTCTGTCAGTGCAGCGCTGAGCTTTGTTTTGTGTGTGTGATGAATCAGTCTGTATCTCTTCATCTGTTGTTTTCATCCATCAGAGCCGTGCAGCATCCCAGAGTCCCAGAGACTCAGGACTTTGTGAGAGTCAACTCCTACCAGTCAAAGATGGTCATCCGCCCTCACAGGTCCTTTGATGAGGTGAGTGTTGCTGCATGATTTGCTTTTCAGATTTATCAAACCTGCACTCAGGGTCACCTCATCTTTGTGTTTCTCTTGCAGAATGGGTTTGATTATCTTCTAACCTACAGCGACAACCCTCAGACTGTCTTCCCCCGTTACTGTGTGAGCTGGATGGTGTCCAGCGGTGAGCTCTTTCCCACACATCGAGGCTGTTCCTGACTTACACGTCTTGTTCTATGTGCATCAGTGCTTTGTGACTGTTTTTCCTTTGCTGCACAGTCAGCTTGTATCGTACCTGTTTAATGAAGGGCCTCTCTCTCTTTGCTCCTTGCAGGTATGCCTGACTTCCTTGAAAAGCTGCATACTGCCGCCCTGAGGGCCAAGAACTTGGAAGTGGGGATCCACGACTATACTGGAGTCATTAAATCCAGTGACACCAACCGGCAGGCGAACCAGGAGCGGCTCGGTGGAGAAAACCCCCACACAGGCAGCTCTGGACAGATATACGCTTGAGATGTGTGTTAACCCAAACTAAACCCTCCGACCTGACGCTTTGAGTTCTGTGAATGGCAAAGGGAAGCTGCATCGTATGTGAAAGACAAACATGCCCATCCGTCGACGTGGTTGAACTGATCGTAGATGACGCGTCACAAGAACATCGAACTCTGTCTGTGACAGCTAGACGCCTTGCTGCCATGGAAACGTCCACCCAGACCGCTGGCATCAGCTCTTCCTTTGCTCAGCCAAACATCGCCTCATGGCCTTTTTTGCCTCCTGTGGTTATGATGTGTGTTGTGGAGGTGCTGATGAGGTGGAGCCATAATTCCTCATTGTTCTGATACTTTTTGCCAAAGCTCTGTTTCCCTCCATCTGAGATCTGTTCTTGTGTTCAGCTTTGAAACCATCCAGCCTGCAGCCCCAGCGCCGGCTCCAGAGGAGTGTTTGAAAGGTTTTACAGTCTGAACAGGAAACTCTTACTGTCCACTGATGGAGGCTGATGATGAAACCCAGGAACTATAAATAAAAGCTCTGCACTGATGAACCAGCTGATGAGGTCAGACGGTTGAAGGCGCTCCTCCACCTTTCTTCATTTCATGGATTCAAACTGCTTCCTGCCTGCGTCCTGAGTGACTGACGGTCGTCTGAACCAGGTCGATCCTCAGAAAGCAAACTAAAGGAGCCATTGTTGTAAAATGTGTCATTGAAGATGAAACTTGGGGCTTGTCTTTGTGTTTTGAGCAGAGTTGAGGCTTCAAGCTGTCAGACTTTGTGTGTTTGTTGCAAACTGCCAGTGTTGACTAAACAGCCTTGTGAAGAGCAGCCAGTCCTCCAGCATCAGGGGCAAAGTGTCTTATAACAACAACAGAAATCCTCAGATTGAATGGTACTACTCCACCAACACCTTTGATACGCCAAGGCCCCTTTGTAGAACAGCAGCACTTGTGCCACACCCTGATCCAGCAACATTTCTGAACAGTGAAAAACATCTCACCTCCTCCTCCTCGTCCCCTCATCTCCTCCTTATCATCTCCTCGTCCCCTCATCTCCTCGTCCCCTCATCTCCTCCTTATCGTCTCCTCGTCTCCTCGTCTCCTCCTTATCGTCTCCTCGTCTCCTCCTCGTCTCCCGGCTCTCAGCAGGTGTAGCAAACATCACTAAAGCGTGCACTGTGGGAGGTGTGTGTGTGTGTGTTTGATGATCTCCTCGTCTGCTTCAGGTTCTTCAGTGTGTGTTGATGATGTGGCTCCTGTTGAAACTCCAGACGTCGTCCTTCTGACTGAATCAGCCTTGTTTTGTCCTTCACTGTTTGCAGGAGCTGTTATGAATGTACAAAGAGCTCCACGTGCTGCAGAATAAACCACACAGTTTACAGCCTGACCATCTGGCACAAATCTGTTCAAACCTGCTAAAGAAACATCTCATGTTGTGTGAAGAGGAGCGTGAGCAGCTGTCTGTCAGACTGTCTCTGAGTGTTAATCTATGTATAAAGAGAATAGTTATCCCAGCTCTCTAATGGAATCTAGCATGATGGTTGTTCTGCTAATGATAATAAAAAAGCTCTTATGAGATCTACTTGATATTTTACAGACCAGGATCAGAGCCACTGAAGAAAAAATGTCCAATAATTTTTGATCCTTCAAAGAAAAAGCTCATAATTCTGACTTTGATCTCATAATAAGGATATAAATGAATGGACTTTGTTCTCTCCAGTGGCTCTGAGCCTCTGCCTGAACATGTTGATGGTGTGAAGGAGACGGTGAAATGCTTGTTTTTATAATCTCACGAGAATTAAAGGTCATCACACGTTAAACACTGTTGCTGACGCTGAGCTTGTGAATGTATCCTGTTGATGCTGTTTGTGTGACACCTGCACCAGAAGATGTTTTCTCCTCTGCAGGCAGTTCAACACCTGCTTTTTATTTTCTAGCAGCAGGAGTTACTGTGTGAACATGAGCTGCTGAACTTGTTGCTATGTGAATCCATGAGAAGTTTAAACTGCAGAGCGACTAATGGTTCAAATAAAGAGCTTCATGTGTGTCACTCTGTGTGTGTGTGTGTGTGTGTGTGTGTGTGTGTGTGTGTGCAGCTGTTGGTGCAGAGCGGTGGTGACCTGGTCTGTGCAGAGGAAAGGGGGATTAGCATTGTGTCTGTGCAGAGCAGCCACCATCACCCACTGCTGTCCAGAGTAATGGGATCACCTGTGAAGCCTTCATTCTGTCAGGGCGTGAGCTCAGTGACAGACTGCACACACACCTTCACACACACACCTGAAGGAGCGTCAGCTCGGCTGGTCAGCAGGGATGGAGACGAATGCTCCTCTAAAAATAGACCACATGCTGCAGCGTTCACTTCAGTCCAGCCACACTGACCTGCTGCTGCTGCTGCTGCTGCTGCTGATGATGATGATGATGATGATCTCACCCTCCAAAATCAACAGATTTGTTCTAAATTGACAGAATAAAGAGACGCTGCCTGTCGAGCAGAGTAGATTTTGGAAACTGCTTTTAAAAATCAACACGTGGCTTTTCTGACGTGTTGGTGCTCAGATTTCATGAGCTATTTCATGAGCTGCCTCCAGATTACTGAGTTCACTTCACTGCAGCTCTGACTCAAAATGCATTGTCCAAAAGCTGTGTGTGTGTGTGTGTGTGTGTGAGTTTCAATCTGCTTTAGGTGCTGCTCTGCCTCCCATGGCTCCTGCAAAGTGAGACCATAGACTGGACCAAGAAGTGACTAATGTATTTACTCATTTCACGGTGGTCCGTCCCAAACATGAACTGAAACTACATGTTCCATCAGCCACGAGAGTCAGAGAGGCTGAGTCAACCAGAGTGAGCTAAAACTACTAAAACACCAGCAGAATGAAGATGGCACACAAGTTTATATATTTATAAACATACGGGTTCGTTAAAAACAAAGACCTGCAGGATGAATATCTGTTTAAAAATGAAGCAGCTGCAGCTCTGAGCCTTCATCAGCCTGAGTCCATCACATGAACATGATGTCTGTACAGGTCGACTCTGGTAAAGTGAAGGAGGACAGAGTTCAGGTGAGCTCTCTGTCGGCTCAGTTTGGCTCCGTCTGTGTTCATCTGAATCGTCTCATCTGCTTTTTCATTGGTCGATCACTGATGCTGATCAGTTCATCCAAACACAGTTTATGGTCCTTACAGAGGCTGAAATGCAGCTACCTAAAGGTGTCTCCACACCTGCAGAGCAGACCCAGAGGAGAGTCAGGAGGCTCTGCTGCAGGTGAGCCAGCTGCAGGCTCACCTGCTCTCTGTCAGCCCCCTCATCACCTTCCTGCCTGCCTCTGATTGGCTTACACACGGTCACTTCTTAAATG
Source organism: Labroides dimidiatus (assembly GCA_030710495.1). NCBI lineage: Eukaryota > Metazoa > Chordata > Actinopteri > Labriformes > Labridae > Labroides > Labroides dimidiatus. Next base: position 29,590,792 of record CM061157.1, on the reverse strand, counting down.
ACATCAGCAGGAAAGGCCTGGAGTTAGCATTAGCATTAGCATTAACAACCATCTCTGAAGAGGAGATTTATTTACTGAACTCTAACAAAACATCCCAAGACAAAGAAAACACTGTGTGTGTGTGTGTGTGTGTGTGTGTGTGTGTGTGTGTGTGTGTGTGTGTGTGTGTCAGAGCACAGCTGTAGTTTAGAGACCACATCAGAACACACAAACGTCTTCAAGGTTGGTGCGTCGACTCGGGACAAGAGACGTCCCATGATTCATCCTGGCAGAGGTCATCCTGACTGCAGGGCTCTCAGGTAGTGTTTGTGTCCTGTGTGTGTGTGTGTGTGTGTGTGTGTGTGTGTGTGTGATCAGTGAAAGTGGGCTCTGTGTTTGATGTTTGTGTCATTTATTAAATAAAGAGCAGTCTGCTTTAATCATTCAGCGCCTGTTTGACTTATGGGACGTGGAGGAGCTGAAACCTTCCCGTCCAGTTTCATCATCATTTTAAGAACACACACTCTCTGCCTCTGCTCTGTGATTTATAATCCATGACGTGTCCGCTCGCCTAACAGGCTGCACATTGTTCTAATGTATGACCTCCAGCCGCCGGGATTATTAGTGCTGGTTAAAAGCCACCGAGCACTTACAGCTATCGATCCTCTCCACAAATCAGCCACACGGACAGAGAGCAGGTTAAACAAGACGACTGCTCCATGTCTCTGAACGCTCCGAGAACCACACACACACACACACACACACACACACACACACACACACACACACACACACACACAGTCTTCATCCATGTTTCTGCTCCCTGCACAGCCCTTCATAAATGTAGCTGTTGCCAATGAAACACACGGGATGTTTGCACGATATTTATTAGTCACACTCTGAAAATTATCGTACATGACGAGATTTTATAGTCAGTTTTTGGACACTTTAACTTTTCAGTATCAACACTGGCTTCAAATGACATTTCTGAAACATCAAAAGTTTCATACAAAAAAGAAAACAAAAAAGAGAGAGAGACGTGTATGTTCATGTTTTAACCTCACTCATCGTCGATTGTGCTCACAAGCCTCCAAGGTGCTTGGCACAACCATGAACAGGAGACACACTGCATGGTTAGATCAAGCACAATGGAGTCCTGGGCCAAGACCAAAAAACCAACACGACCCACAGGAGGCTCATCCACAGCTTCAGTTTCACTTTGGATGAAGTAAAACCAAACATCAAATTATTTTCCTGACTCGCTCTCATGACTGTTTTCATGTGACAGACGTCCTACCAGAGCTCATCGCTGATCAAACGTTTGCTAACATCCATCTATCGTCCATCTATCATCCATCTATCATCCATCTATCGTCTATCTAACGTCTATCTATCGTCTTTCTATCGTCTTGATCATCTGCGGCTCAAGAGTCCAAATGTCCTGAAGTGTCTGGAGGGAAAAAAACAAGTTGCATTATTGGTTCATTGGTTTCCACAACAACTACAAATGAATTGTCGCAGTTCTGCAGAATTAAAAAAGAAAAAAGCGATTAGTCATAGGTCACACTCACTGCGGTATAAAAGGGCTACACCCTTTCTGCGCACTAACTGCGTCAAACCCCGCCCTCCCGTCCTTCACACCCAAATTTTCCAGACGCCCCAGAAAAAAAAAAAACTAAAGAATTTTACAACAAATGTTGAAAAGAATCAAACCTTACCCAGAAACAGGCTGAAGGGAGGTGCTTTAATCAAATGAGCTCTCCATCAGTCCATTGAGGGATCTTTGGCCGATCAATGGAAACAGAGTTTGGTGATCTCGTTACGAGCGCAGCGTCTTATAGAGTCCAGTTTCTAAGTCATTTGCTGATAAATAAGTCTTGGTATCCAGAAATACCAGTGGACTCAAGACCGGCGCGTTGCTGTTTGTCCATCTGAGGACATTTACAGAAGACACAACCACTCCTGACCTCTCAGTCCTAACTACGTTAACGGTCCCAGAGCGCAATGTCAAAGAGTCACCACACCATCAGGCTAAGAGAGCGATTTCCCCAAAAGCTTTGACAATCTTGTTACCTTCTGTTGTGTCTCTTTCTGCTCCCCAGGGACATCTCACTGAAACGAGACGGCTGGATGCTGTAATCAACTTAGAGCTCCGGCAACTGAACCACTTTGTGAGATGAAATCACGGCGTAATGCAAACGAAGAGTTAGTTTGGACCAAATGGGTGAAAAATGATGGCTGGTGGCGGTGAAACGGACGTCTGTTTTTCTGAACAGTGAGGATGTTTCCAAGGGTTGATGGGATGATGGGATGGTTTTATGATCAGATGATTGTGATACACGAGGATGCGTCCATAACTTACCTTTTTTTTCCCCTCCAGTGGTTGAATCGCACCAAGTGGGATCAGTTCAAGTTCAGTGTTTCTCCAAATCTTTCTCTGAACGTCACTTTAGAAGGTTGAAAAGTTCATTTATCAGAAACAGAAGATTTAAAGTATGAAAACAAGAGAAGTCATCGATGACCAATGTCATCAGAACTTACTCTGCGTTTGACCAGCGTTTGGAAAGTCTACCAACGTGGTCTTTCCAACAAACCCACCTTTCCTTTCCGCACGTTGGCACCAGGAGCCGTCGTTGGGTTCGGCCGGCTGAGGAGTGCTGGAGGCGGCTGAACGGGTGCTCGGAGCTCAGGCTTGGGGTCTTCTAGCTTGCTCAACTGGAGGCAGACTGTCCTGACTGCGTCCTCAGCACCCTTCAAGTCCACATCTCCTGCCCCTCCTTCAAGCTAGGAGGGGTTGCTGATGTTCTCTTGGGATAGGTGCACTGGCAAGGAGGACTTGGTCAGGCTGGGATTGGATGTGGGTTGGAGGGTTTGGGTGGGGTGGGGGTGGGGGGGGTCTACCGGTTCCGCATTTCATAAATATTAATACAGAGTCCTCCCTCTACAAATGGCTGGATTCTTTAATTTTGTTAGAGGGGGAAGTGCTTTATTCACTTAATGGCTTTTATTAGTGCCCGGTCTTCAACTCTTTCATTAGCTAAAGTGCTGCTATAATTTACAGGGTAAAGAGGGGGAGGGGAAGAGGGAGGGGGGGGGGGGGTGTCTGAGGAGGGTTGATCCGGCTGCTGTGGGACAGGAAGGCTGAACCCTCAGCCACTGCAGCTCTTCCTAAGAAGAGTCTTTTCTCTCTGAATACGCTGGTAAAAAAAACAACATCCCACACAGCTGAGAGCATCTCCACCTGAGCGTTTCCTCTCCTGCAGGTCGGAGCGTTCAGTAAAGAACAGCTTCACCAGACGCTTGGTGAACATCCAAAATCAAACAAAAACATGAGGGTAATGACTGATGGGTCTTGGGACGGTGAGATGTGAGGTTATATTTGGCTCATCAAAATGTCTCTTTGTGTCTCTGAGGATTTAATGAATCAGAGGGAAAAACCACTGCAGGGTTTTTCTTTTTGTGTTCTCTGCAGACGGAACTGCAGCTTTGCAGAAACGTGGACATCACTCTAAAGAAAGGAGAGGATCATTTCTGCTGCATCTGTCTGCAGCCAGTGACTCTGTTGGTTTGTACCAAATGATGTCAGAGGGTTTGTTGGTCCAGTTATCAAACACACTCTGGATCTTCTCAACATATTGAAACACTCATGAAGCCTGAGCCCCTCCAGACAAAGAGATGATTTAGGTTTTTGTTTTTCTTTGATTGGTGACACCAGAGTCTCTGAGTCTCTTTATGTTCTGGCGCCATTCATCACTTTCACTGACCAGCATCAGGTGCTCAGGCACAAAATGGCCGCACCACCTTATTCCAGTAGCAACATATGGACGTTAGCTGAGCTCGCGGCTCTGATGAGATGCTCTTGATGTTGCTCCGGGGAGCCTGTTAGCTGTGAACAGCTTGTGTATGATGTCCCCAGACTGCGTCTGAGTGAATGAACTGATTAACCTGAGTGGTCGTCACTACCAGGGAGAAGTGGGCGGGGCCCCCAGCCTGAATAACTGCCTCCATCATCAATGTCTCATAAATCAGTGAGCGGGACCAGCCGCTCTCTGAGCCAATAACGCTGCTGCTGGGTGCCGCTGGGTTTCAGGGGGAGACGAGTATCTGTGCTGCAGCAGGACGCACTGATGCAACAGTTCAGTGACCACGACACGCCTGCAGCGTCCTGATCCTGTTCATGGACACACAGAAGAAAGACTCCACGGCTGTGTTTGATGAATTTAATGAACACAAGAATGCTCCTCAGTTCTTTTATTTTACAGACACTTTCAGGATCATGATTAAAGCCTCAACCATATTCAATATGAACTATTCATGGTGTGAAGTACTGAAGCCTTTTTACAATCTGACACATTCATTCACTTCCAATCTGCTGTTTTTTATTAACTGGAGGAAAACATGAGACAGATGCTCACACTGACGTGTGATTGGCTGTGTGAGCAGCTCTACAGGTAACGCCGTTACACACGGGCCATGCAGCGCACCAGGAATCCTTCTACTTCTTCACCAGCTGGATCACATCCTCATCCTCCAGCACGTGGTCCTTCCCCACCTTCTGAGGGTTGTGTTTCACAGACGATCCCCACACCAGAGCACTGAGGGAGGAGAAATCACACGTTAGTGGGAACGATGGAACACCAGTGATTCCTCCAGGCGTGCTCTGAACACGCTCTACAGGAGCGTTTCTGTCTCATCTTTGGTCTCATTAAAATCAGGGTGCAACGACTCCTCCACGCTCTCAACAGTAATCAACCATAAAACCTGTTACCCACAAATTCACCTGTCGAGGACAGTCGGAGACGTCATCGCTCGTATTTTATCAGCTGGGAACAAACACACAAGAGTCAGAGTGAGCGGCGGGCAACAGGAAGACGTCTGGGAACATTTCACCCCCCAAAACTCTCTGGAAATTCAAATCCCCCAGTTTAAAGCTTTTAAATAGAGATAGCGAGAGTTCAT